>CM050169.1:72375029-72832529 GCA_027410445.1 Discoglossus pictus
TTCTGCCGGTCAGTGCCTCCGTTAGACGATCCACCAACCCACAATAAACCAGTGCTAGAGCAGCCCCCCCACAACAACAAAGTGCAAGAGCAGCCCACCCACAACAAATCGTTACTGCAACTGGATATTTTGCTGTGGTGATGGGGCAACACGCTGAGGGAACTTGAGGGGCAGAGGCCAGCGGCACTCTGCCCTGATGCCAGCTCTTCTGCTGGTATAACCTGCAGGACATCCTCCTCTGTACAAGGGACAAAGGGAGGGCAGAGGCCGACTGCACTCTGCCCCGCTGTCAACTCTTCTGCTGGGGTACTTGGGACATATTCTGACTCAGTAGCCAGGGAAACGTGGGAGTCAGTGGGGGTTAACATTTCCTCTGTTAACCCTGGGGCCACATTAGAAGTTAGCTGGGCAAGGGAATTTGTACTTACCCCCCTCCTCCGGTTGTCCCAGTGAGGGTAGTTGGGGATCTGGACAGGCTGTGGGCGCAGAGACCACGGTCCCATCTGCGCCGTCTGGGAGATTGATGTCTCCCCTTATCAGGGTAAACTGTCGCTGGGGCGGAAGGACGACACCTTCTGCCCCATGTGGTTCACACTGCCGCTGGGGGGGAAGGACGACACCTTCTGCCCCCTGGGGCTCACACTGCCGCTGGGGGGGAAGGACGACATCTTCTGCCCCCTGGGGTTCACACTGCCGCTGGGGGGGAAGGACGACACCTTCTGGCCCTTGGGGTTCAAACTGCCGCTGGGGGGGAAGGACGACACCTTCTGCCCCCTGGGGTTCACACTGCCGCTGGGGGGAAGGATGACACCTTCTGCCCCCTGGGGTTCACACTGCCGCTGGGGGGGAAGGACGACACCTTCTGCCCCCTGTAGGGCCGGTAGAGAGACCTCGGTCCCATCTCTACCTGCCATCTGGAGGTCATCCCAGGACCAGTCAATGAAGTCTGGTTCTGCTTGTCGAGTATGCACGAAGCTGAGCAGGTATTGGTAGTCCTGCTCCAGCTCCCACTCTCTCGTTACCAGGTGGGTCATGTCTTTGCTCACCTCGCCTTCGTCATCCCAGACATACATGCCCATCCGGTAGTCGTAGATGTCCCAAAACCTAGACCCCTCCGTGCTGCCAAGATCAATATCGTCCTCCAAGGCATCCCATAATAAACCCGGGCCATCATAATCATCCCCCTCCGGTAAGTCGTGTTCAGACGTCCAGGGGGTAAGTCGAACGGTATGCCACCAGAGGGCCTGGTATGCGTTGTCTAGCCAGAGCTCTCGCCAAACCAGGGTCTCTAGTCTTGTCACCCACTCATCCAGGGGCTGCTCTCCCAATAGATACATCCGCATCGCCACACGCTTCTGTAGCCGCTGCTCATCACTGGGGAGACTCTCACCTCGCCGCCATTGGGCATCTTCCAGGGCATCATACCAGAGTTCCTTTCTGTCTGCATCCCTGTAGTCCGCGGCCACCTCCTCCTCCTCATCATGAAACGCTGTCTGAAAACTAGCCGGTTCCATCCTGCTGTAGCCAGGGGCGCTGTACGGATACTAGCGTTGCCCTCAATTTGTAACTCCAAACCTTACCGGTGTCTCCGTGCTGCTTTTCCTCTTACTAGGACGCCATCCCACCACTGCCAGCCAATGTAACGGATCTCCTGGCACCCCGACCGGGTACCTCCGTTGATAGACGCGTCCTAGTTTGCGTCGAGGCCTACAAGCACCGCACCGGACACCAAAACCACCACAGACTCCAAGGATAGTACATCAGGAACAAGCGTTTAGTAGTTACAGCTCAAGGGAGTATGCAAAAGCATAGCAATCCCCAGTATGATAGCGATCTCCTCCAATAATGAGACAAGGCTACATTTTGAAGGGTCAAGTAGAACTATATTTTAATAACAGGGAATCTCCTTTTATGCAATGGTGCCCTCTAAAGGGCTACACCCACATAATTATCACAACAGCCAATTATCTACATGGTTCAGCCCCCACGTCTCCTCCCCTCAGATAACAGGTAACACAATTAAAACAGACACAATTTTAACCACATTCTGGATGTACCCCAAATACAGGGGGTACACCTTTAAGTCCCGCACCATTCAATAGCTCTCACCCAGGGGAACAACATATAAAAAAATGGCATGAATCAGACCAGGGGTTCAAAAGTTAGTACAAGTATCTTTTACACATAACACACAGACATTGCACATATCCCCCATACAATACACATATAGGACAATAGGTGAGTCACACCTCCCTGGCAACTTGGATACAATCAGACATTAATTAGATCATCCTTCTTTGTTCTTATCAGAGAATGAAAACACTTTGGAAAATGCAAGGATCCTTTACAACTTTCTTATCTCTTGAATCTCTGTAATAGGATTATCTATTAGCCTAGGTCTGCAAAAGTCTGGCTAATATTCTGCAGAGCATAAACCAGTATTTGTTCCTCAATTCTCTAGTTTGACAACCCATCAGCATTACTGCAATTCACATTTACTCACATTTCACATATCCCCAGATAGCTGGGATCTGAGCGCACAAAACTACCGAATAGCGCTCTTATCCCCTTCACACAGTTCAATTGCCATGTAGCTAAAGTCTTTCCCATAGTCTTTCATTATATGAATGGGCTCCATGGCATAGCTATCTGGGGTATCACCGCTCCCACAGGGCAAGTACAGAGTGACCCCCCTGTATGTAAAGGGCCAGAATGAGTGACATACACTCTGGTATGGCCGAATACTGTGTTTAAAGGGCAATATGTCCCACGGCCATAGTCGCAGGGCAGGAGGCTGGCAAACAGTCCTCTCCAAGACAAAGTGGCGAAGGGCACTTCGTCACACATCTCCCCTTTGGGGGGAAGTCTAACCAGGCATCTGACCTTCTGCCGGTCAGTGCCTCCGTTAGACGATCCACCAACCCACAATAAACCAGTGCTAGAGCAGCCCCCCCACAACAACAAAGTGCAAGAGCAGCCCACCCACAACAAATCGTTACTGCAACTGGATATTTTGCTGTGGTGATGGGGCAACACGCTGAGGGAACTTGAGGGGCAGAGGCCAGCGGCACTCTGCCCTGATGCCAGCTCTTCTGCTGGTATAACCTGCAGGACATCCTCCTCTGTACAAGGGACAAAGGGAGGGCAGAGGCCGACTGCACTCTGCCCCGCTGTCAGCTCTTCTGCTGGGGTACTTGGGACATATTCTGACTCAGTAGCCAGGGAAACGTGGGAGTCAGTGGGGGTTAACATTTCCTCTGTTAACCCTGGGGCCACATTAGAAGTTAGCTGGGCAAGGGAATTTGTACTTACCCCCTCCTCCGGTTGTCCCAGTGAGGGTAGTTGGGGATCTGGACAGGCTGTGGGCGCAGAGACCACGGTCCCATCTGCGCCGTCTGGGAGATTGATGTCTCCCCTTATCAGGGTAAACTGTCGCTGGGGCGGAAGGACGACACCTTCTGCCCCATGTGGTTCACACTGCCGCTGGGGGGGAAGGACGACACCTTCTGCCCCCTGGGGCTCACACTGCCGCTGGGGGGGAAGGACGACATCTTCATCCCCCTGGGGTTCACACTGCCGCTGGGGGGGAAGGACGACACCTTCTGCCCCTTGGGGTTCAAACTGCCGCTGGGGGGGAAGGACGACACCTTCTGCCCCCTGGGGTTCACACTGCCGCTGGGGGGAAGGATGACACCTTCTGCCCCCTGGGGTTCACACTGCCGCTGGGGGGGAAGGACGACACCTTCTGCCCCCTGTAGGGCCGGTAGAGAGACCTCGGTCCCATCTCTACCTGCCATCTGGAGGTCATCCCAGGACCAGTCAATGAAGTCTGGTTCTGCTTGTCGAGTATGCACGAAGCTGAGCAGGTATTGGTAGTCCTGCTCCAGCTCCCACTCTCTCGTTACCAGGTGGGTCATGTCTTTGCTCACCTCGCCTTCGTCATCCCAGACATACATGCCCATCCGGTAGTCGTAGATGTCCCAAAACCTAGACCCCTCCGTGCTGCCAAGATCAATATCGTCCTCCAAGGCATCCCATAATAAACCCGGGCCATCATAATCATCCCCCTCCGGTAAGTCGTGTTCAGACGTCCAGGGGGTAAGTCGAACGGTATGCCACCAGAGGGCCTGGTATGCGTTGTCTAGCCAGAGCTCTCGCCAAACCAGGGTCTCTAGTCTTGTCACCCACTCATCCAGGGGCTGCTCTCCCAATAGATACATCCGCATCGCCACACGCTTCTGTAGCCGCTGCTCATCACTGGGGAGACTCTCACCTCGCCGCCATTGGGCATCTTCCAGGGCATCATACCAGAGTTCCTTTCTGTCTGCATCCCTGTAGTCCGCGGCCGCCTCCTCCTCCTCATCATGAAACGCTGTCTGAAAACTAGCCGGTTCCATCCTGCTGTAGCCAGGGGCGCTGTACGGATACTAGCGTTGCCCTCAATTTGTAACTCCAAACCTTACCGGTGTCTCCGTGCTGCTTTTCCTCTTACTAGGACGCCATCCCACCACTGCCAGCCAATGTTGATAGACGCGTCCTAGTTTGCGTCGAGGCCTACAAGCACCGCACCGGACACCAAAACCACCACAGACTCCAAGGATAGTACATCAGGAACAAGCGTTTAGTAGTTACAGCTCAAGGGAGTATGCAAAAGCATAGCAATCCCCAGTATGATAGCGATCTCCTCCAATAATGAGACAAGGCTACATTTTGAAGGGTCAAGTAGAACTATATTTTAATAACAGGGAATCTCCTTTTATGCAATGGTGCCCTCTGAAGGGCTACACCCACATAATTATCACAACAGCCAATTATCTACATGGTTCAGCCCCCACGTCTCCTCCCCTCAGATAACAGGTAACACAATTAAACTATGGAATGTGCTTCATGTATGTGACATATGTGTGTAGCCCCCAACAAAAAATAAGGTCAATTGAAAAAAATTACAGAACTATATTTAAATGACATTAATTTACTGCAATTCAATAGATCATATAAAGCTGAATCTTTCTATTTCTTTGAATATTCAAACAGACTCTGCATCAACAGCGTCTCTCAACAATTTGCACCGTGCATTGTGAAGCCCAATCCCTTTTAAAGAACACCAACAAAGAAGAAGAGGTAAGATACAACAAGACATTACATGCTCAAAAGGCCATGCTTTGCTAGATGAAAAATTATAAATATACAAATAACTATTTCACTTTCTTTTTCAAACAGACACTACAAGAAGACCGGCGGATTAAGATTGGCAGGAGGGGACCGTCTGTCATTCCAAACTTCAATCAAGGTAAAGTATTAAGTATAAACAAGAAAGAACCATGAGCCTTATTCAATTGCGACTTCCTCAATTGAATACGGCTCTATATAAGCACATAACATATTTTTTATACAGAACTTTTTAGTTACTGAACTTCTAACCACAATCAAGGTTTTCAATAACTAAAAACTTTGCTCAATAAATATGTTATGTGATTATATAGAGCCCTCTTCAATTGGCAAAATTGCAATTCAATGAGGACCTATATATCTTTAATGGCCAAGGGCCTCACTCAAATGTGATTTGCCCATTTCAATAGGGCTCTATATAAGCACAGAGCATATTTTTTAAAGGAACTTTTTATTTTGTGAACACGTTGCTTTTGGATACAAGTTCACTAAATACAAAATTAGGTAAAAAAATATGCTCTGTGCTGATATTGAGCTCTATTCCATTGGCCAAAACACAATTGAATGAGGAGCTGACAATATAACAAATGCAGTAACCAAAGGCCCTCATTCAATTGCTATTTTGGACAATTAAATATGGCTATAAATAAGCACTTTTAGGCCCTTATTCAATTTTAACAAATATATGTGATGTGCTTATTTACAACCCTATTCAATTTTCAACATTGCAATTCAATGACGGCCTTAGAGTACTATTACATTGTAAAAAATGCAATTAAATGAGGGGCAAACTATGCAACATATGGTACACACAAAGGCCCTCATTCAATTGCAATTTGCCCAATTGAATAGGGCTCTAAATAACAACATAACATTTTTTTTAAAAGAAGTTTTTAGTTACTAAAAATCTATCGAAAATAAAGTTTTTCACTGACTAAAAACTTCTTTAAAAAAATATGCTATGTGCTTATTTAGGGCACGATTCAATTAGCCAAATCGCAATTGAATGAGACACAAACTGCTACACACAAAACTGAATTTCTTATTCAATGTTTAACAACCTATAAGCCTTACACAGAAGCAAAAATAACAAAAGTGTTGCGCACCTAATAGCATTGTACAGCACTACTCTCTCCCTACTGTACCAGATACAAACTTTAACCTTTAGATTGTAAGTCTGCGAGTTTCAATCCTGCACAGTGCTTTAGGGAAAGCGCTATGGACACTGGATTCCAAGCTCAAAGACAGGGCCATACACTCTTTGCAATGTATGAATCTTTAACTTGTCATTGCCTGTAACTTAACTTATGTATAGCGCTACGGAATATGTTGGCGCGTTACAAATAAACAATAATAATAATAATAATAATACAAAAAATCACACAAACACATAGGAAACTACATTAACATTCTTCTTTAATGTTTAACAACCTATAACCAGTACAATCAAGAATAAATAACTTTTGCACAAGTGGTGCGCACAAAACAGGATTGTCAAAAACTAACACAAACACATAGCAAACTACATTAATTATATTATTTCATGTTTCACTAACTATAACTATAACCATCCCAATAAAGGTTAAATAAGTATACCACAAGTGGTGCGCACAAAACAGGATTGTACAAAAAATAACATAAATACATAGCAAAATAAATTCATATTCTTATTTAATATATCACAACCCACAAGCCTTACTAAGAACCTTAAATAAGAATAACAAAAGTCGTGGGATTGTACAGAAAGTAAAAAAAAAAATATAGAAAAAAATAACCATAACTGATACAATACAGCCAAATTCATACATTTTTTACTTATTTAAAAGACATTTCACTCAAACAACATTTTCTATTTTATATTACAACAGATACTGCGTGAAGACAATCGGACGAGGACTTTCTCCACAGGACCGGACCATCGGACGAGGACTTTCAACACAGGACCAGACCAGCAGACGAGGAATTTCAACACAGGACCAGACCAGCAGACGAGGAATTTCAACACAGGACCAGACCATCGGACGAGGACTTTCACCAAAGGACCACAACATTGGACGAGGGCTATCGCCACAGGACCACAACATCGGACGAGGGCTATCGCCACAGGACCACACCATCGGACGAGGACTTCCAACAGAGGACCACACCATTGGACAACGATTTTGAACCGAGGACCAACAAACATTCGGATTTAAATCACACTTCAACCAAGGTACAGTATAATAAGTACTAAAGTATAAAACTAAAGAAACTGCTTTCAGTTGCATCCGTGTCAACAGAAAAATAAAAAAATTAATTTACTATCTCCCTTATTCTATTTAAATTGCTACTATGCAATACATAGCTCAATAACCACATCACTTTTTTTTTTAGCAAAGAAGTTTTGCAGTGGTAAATATCTATCAACAAACAACGTTTTTAATAAATAAAACCATTATTTAAAAAAAATATGTTACATGCTTATTTACAGCAGTATTCCATTGGCCAAATTCTTAACAGAAAAATAAAAAAAATAATTTACTATCTCCCTTATTCTATTTAAATTGCTACTATGCAATACATAGCACAATAACCACATCACTTTTTTTTTAGCAAAGAAGTTTTGCAGTGGTAAATATCTATCCACAAACAACGTTTTTAATAAATAAAACCATTATTTTAAAAAAATATGTTACATGCTTATTTACAGCAGTATTCCATTGGCCAAATTCTTAGGGCCTCATTCTATTAGCGGCCGCAGCCGTTGCGGGGCCGCAAGGACTGGCCGCAAGCTATTCTGCTATTCTATTCCCTTACGGCCGGGGATTCCGGCAGGCTTGCGGCCGGTGCCTTGCTATCTCTTGCGGCCGCTCGCGCCGGAGGAAAGCCTTTGATCTAAAACGGCCGCAAGAGATTTGCAATTCAATTGCTCCGGGAAACCTCTCTGCAAGGCTAAAAGCGAGCCGCAGCTTACTTGCAGGAAAGAGGTCTCGCTAGCACCAATTAAGCACATAAAATAGCTCAAATAAAGCCATCCTGCACTTTGAGAAGACTATAAAGGGATTTTAGGTGTTAGAAAAAATAGCACATAATTATCCTGTACTCAAATCCGTAAAATATTTTATTTTTAATATCCGTAAAATATCCATGTAAAAAGTCCAGAGTGCTTGGAGCACCTCAGACACACCCACGCCGCAGCCGGAAAATAAACAGTTAATTTGAACTCGGGTTTGGGCAGATGTGCAAGCTTGAGAGTGGGTTACTTTTAATCCTCATGTCCCCCAATATGATCCCTAGCATTTACAGAGCTGTACAGTGCAGGCTTGAATTTATTTTTGCGTTTTTATATTTCACAGCTTACGGCCGGTTCCAAGATATGCGGCCGGCCGTAAAAGGAGATCCTTGCGGGGCCGTATAATAGAATCGCGAGTTAACAGAACCCCCGCAAGGAATCGCAGCCTTACGGCCGATTTACGGCCGATAATAGAATGAGGCCCTTAGCCAGTGAGGACAGGAATTATAAATTTAACTAAATATAAATGATACATTAATGATTTGCCTTTTATTTCACCAATTGTGCACAAGAATCTTTAACAGGAATTACAAATTAAAATATACACAATTACATTTATTTTTTTTCCTTTACAGATTAATATGGCTGATAACGAGACCAAAGAAGAGAAGAAAAGACGTCAAACTAGAGAAAGACAAGAGAGATGGGCCGCCCAGCAGACACCGGAGGAGAAAGAAATTAGACGAGAAAAAGAACGCAAAAGACTTGCAAATAAATGAATATCAGCTGCAAAAATGAAAGATACAACCAAAAAAAATAAAAAGATAATAAAGCATTTACAAACTGTTCCTAAAACATCAGATGACATTTTACAAGATACCAGTCAAGACAGACCAAAAAAAGCAACTACAAAAACAAAGCATTTACAAACTCTTACTAAAAACTTACAGGACATTTCAACCAAACAAGGACAACATATACCAAGAAAATCCACGAAAAAAACTAAACATTTAGAACCTGTTGTTGAAACATTTCATGACTTTTCATCTGATGAATATGAAAGTCAACATCCGATATGCTTTGCAAATTGTCCTTTACTCAAGTCTTTAGCAGTAGAGGTTCATAGTTGTGGGGACATGAGTACTCAATGTCAATTTTGTGAGGCTTATTATTTTAAACAGGAGAGACCCAGAGATGGACAATTTATTAGTTGTTGTCAAAAAGGAAAGTTCAAACTTCCAGAAAGGAAACAATTTCCAACCTATTTACAAAATATTATGACTGAACCTACTTTTCCAAATTACAAAAATTTTAAGACAAACATAAGATCCTACAATAGTGCCATATCATTTGCATCTATGGGGGCAACACTGGCTGCTAATGTACCAGGACATGGTCCTTACTGTTTTAAAGTCCAAGGACAAATTTATCATCGGACTTCACATTTACATCCAGAGGAAGGAGAGCAAAGAAAATTCGCTCAACTATATGTCCTAGATACAATGGAAGCTGTTGACCAACGTATGCAGATGGAAGAAAATAAAAAATGCTTACCCAGTGTTTTTATAGAGCTAAATAACATTATGGACAACAATCCCTACAGTAAAGCTTACAAAAAATTGGCAGAAGTAGAAAATGAACAACTACTTCATGCACAAAGACATCAATTACCCATGCCAAAGGTTAATATGGTGCTTAAAAGAGAAAGACATACTGATAAACGTTGTTATAACTTGCCAACATCAAATGAGGTTGCAATGGTCTTTCAGAATGATGAAGGAGAACCACCATTTCAAAGAGACATTAGAGTATATCCCAGAAATGAGGAGCAACCATTTATTAATATTAATATCTTAAGTCCAAATTTAGATCCAATGACATATCCCATCTTTTTCCCACATGGAGAAGCAGGTTGGCAACCAAAATTAACCCTTCCCACTTACCCAAATGCTAAAGCCAGAATCCGAAATAATGTTTCTATGCTTGAATTTAAAGTTGCTCAAATTGCCATTAGAGATGAATTTAATCCAATTTTATGTGGTGGAAAACTAACGCAACAATGGATTATTGATTCATATTTGCAAGTTGAGGCAAATAATTTAAACTTTATAAAATATCAACAAGATAAACTACGTGTAGAACAATATTGTGGACTCATGGACTATGTTGCTGACGTGGCTACAAGCAGAGACATGACAGCTGGCAAAGCCATCATTTTACCATCTTCTTTTCAAGGATCTCCTCGAAATATGAGAGAAAGATACAATGATGCTATGGCTATTGTGACAAAATTTGGAAAACCAGATTTATTTGTGACATTTACATGTAATCCACAATGGCCAGAAATTAATCAAAATCTACTTCTTGGACAAAGTGCTTCAGATCGACCAGATTTAGTAGCCAGAGTTTTTAAGATCAAATTAAATGAATTAATACGTGACTTTACTATAAATCAGTTATTTGGCAAATGTCTTGCTTATGTATATACCATTGAATTTCAAAAAAGAGGCCTTCCACATGCACATCTTCTCATAATACTTCAAGAGAAAGATAAATTAGATACTTCGGACAAAGTGGATGCAGTCATAGTTGCTGAACTACCAGATCCAGAACTATATGGTAGACTATATGAGATTGTTACTCATCGCATGATTCATGGACCCTGTGGAGACCTTAATCCATAATCACCATGTATGGAAAATAATAAATGTTCAAAAGATTTTCCAAAAGATTATAGAGAGAAAACATATGCAAATTGTGATGGATATCCACTTTATAAAAGAAGAGAAGGAGATAGTGACATTATTCGTGGAAAAAAAGTGGACAATAGATATGTAGTACCCTACAATCCACATTTACTCATGAAGTACAACGCCCACATCAACGTAGAAGCCTGCACTTCCATCAAATCCATTAAATATGTCTACAAATATATTTACAAAGGTTACGATGCAGCTACTGTAGTCGTCAAAAGTGCAGACAACCCTGAAAGTAGTGAGTTAGTACATGATGAACTTGCATCTCATGTAGATGCTCGCTATGTCAGTGCGCTAGAAGCTATGTGGCGGCTTTTAAAATTTGAAATGCATGATAGATCACATGCAGTATATAGGTTAGCAGTACATTTGCCACAACGACATTTAGTCTATTTCCATGCTGGAAATGAAATGAATGCATTGGCCCAAAGTGAAGATCGTCACACTACACTAACTGCATGGTTTGCATTAAATTCCACTGATGCTCAAGCAACACAATACTTATATATTGAAATTCCATATCACTATGTTTTTGTGAATGGATTATGGAGAGCAAGAAAAACCAGAGGCAATAAAATAATTCCACGAATTTACACAGTCAGTCCAAGAGATGTTGAACGTTTTTGCTTACGGATATTACTTTTAAATGTTCCAGGAGCACAAAGTTTTGAACACTTAAGAACTGTTAATGACATTGTATATGAATCCTTCCATTTAGCTGCAAGACATAGAAACTTACTCGCTGATGATACAGAGTGGGAAAGATGTTTAGAAGAAGCAGCACAATGTCAAATGCCACGACAGATGAGAGAACAATTTGCTTTTATTTGTATCTTCTCAAATGCTCCAAATGCATTAGCTTTGTGGGAGACTTTTAAAAGTAATATGGCTGAAGACTTTATGCAACGATACAATGAACCCATTGCACACTTAAAAGCGTTAATGGAAATTCAAGAAGTCTTTTTAACTCATGGATTAAGTTGTGCAAGTTTTAATTTGCCTGATCCAGGTCTTATAGATGACATTAACTTTGAAGACTATGACATTCAACTACAAGCAGAAAGAACAGAAGAAAGACTTGCAACTTTAAATACACTACAATTGCAAGCATTTCATGCCATTAAAAATGCTATAGATGATGACATGGTGACAGAGCGTTATTTCTATCTTGATGGACCTGGCGGATCAGGGAAAACATATTTGTACAATTTATTAATGAGTTCAGTACGAGCACAAGGAAAAATAGCAATGGCGTTTGCCACTACTGGAATTGCTGCACTTTTATTAGAAGGTGGAAGAACTGTTCATAGTGGATTTAAACTGCCAGTGCCTATTTTAGAAAATTCTGTGTCAGATATTCGCATGACATCCTTACAAGCAAAGAAATTGAAGAAATGTAAATTGATTATAATAGATGAGGCCACAATGATGTCATGCTATGCCCTCTAATGTATTGACCGTTTGCTTCGTGAAGTCATGGATAATATTTTTCCATTTGGTGGAAAGGTAATGTTGTTGGGTGGTGATTTTAGACAAACATTACCTGTCGTTGTACATGGAAATCGAATAGACATTATTGAAACATGTATAAAGTCAAGTACAGTATGGAAACATTTTACCCATCTTCAACTGCAACAAAATATGAGATCAGAAGGCCAAACTGATTTCAATGATTGGCTTATTAAAATTGGAGAAGGCAGAACAGAAAAAATACTACATTTACCTGACGACACTGTAGAGATCCCACCTCATATGATTTGTCAACAAGATATTATATCGGCTATATTTGAAGGGAGCATAAATAACGAAGAATATTCCGAGCTTGCCAACCAAGTTATACTGACGTGTAAAAATAAAGATGCATTAATACTCAATAATGAAATCTTAAAAAAAAATTATGCACCACAAAGAAATTATCACAGTGCTGATTCTGTACTTGCTGATGACAATGAAAGTCAGGCAAACTTTTCAACTGAATTCATTAACTCTTTAACTCCTTCTGGAATGCCACCACATATTTTGAAGCTAAAGAAAGGTGCAATTATCATGTTACTGCGAAATATGAAACCCAAAAAAGGCCTATGCAATGGCACAAGATTAATTGTTCAACAATTAAAGGACCATTTTATAGATGCTGAAATTTTAACTGGGACCCATAAAGGAGAGAGAGTTTTCATACCAAGAATAGATTTAGCACCAAGTGAAAGTAGTCTCCCTTTTATACTTCAAAGAAGACAATTTCCCATTATTATGGCATTTGCCATGACCATTAATAAATCACAAGGTCAAACTTTCAAATCTGTGGGTATTTTCTTGGAAGAACCAGTTTTTGCACATGGTCAATTGTACGTTGCGTTGTCACGGTGCAAAAATCCACAGGCTATTAAAGTTTACATTGAAAACAATGAAAGTCAAGGTGATTTATTAGAAGATGGACGTATTTTTACTAAAAACATTGTCTACTATGAAGTACTATAACTTTGCAGGATACAAACTAAAGCCATGCAAACATTTTGGAAAAACATTCAAAAATACAAAACAATTGGTTGTTTAATTCAGTCATAATTAATGAAAGTCATGTTTATGGATAATTCGCCTCACAAAATACTTGCCTTGCATTTCTATGAAAAATTATGTTAAAATGTTAAGTCACTATGTTAATGTTTCTAATGTTACAAGTTTAAAAACAATATTTTCAAGTTATTTCATTCAACATATTACAAAGTTCATGTTAAGAGCTCAAGCACCTTTTAAGTCACAATGTAAATATTATCTGTTATCTTAAGATTAATACCTACATTAATGTTTATCGCCAGTTTATGTGCTCAGTAATGAATTACTTTAATTACGTACGGTTTAAGGAGAGTTTTTACTGTATGCCTTCCTCTACATTCAATGTATATTAAACTTAACAATTATTATGATACAAATTGCATGTTAATACTGATTAATTTAAAGTTAAACTGTTTTTACATTCAAATGTTAATACTTTTAATTCAAAATTATGTTACAAAATGTATTTACTTTGTTCCTGTTTATAATGTTCAAAATTACACAAATGTTTTGCAAAACTTCCAAAGTTACATAAAAAATAAAGTTCAATTTTAAAAATATATACTTTCAAGGTTATTGCTTACATATATTTTAAACTTCATGTTAAAATTCGGCACGTTTCAAAAAGTCTTTTTACTTTCTACTTTCCTCTGGATTCTATGTATATTAAAGTGAACAATTCTTCAGATACAAAATTCATTTTAAAAAACCATTACATCAACATTTTACAAAAATACATGTTCATATCACAATACTTACAAGGGTCAAAAATATATTTAAATAACTAAACAACTTTACAAACATATACATCACATTGCCGTCATTTTTTGACGGGCAAGTCGCTAGTGGATTAATAATTACTAAATTACTATATATATATATATATGTATATATATATATACTAGCAACTTGCCAGTCAAAAATTATGGCAATAATAATGTAAGCCAGGTAATGCTGTTGGCCACATAATGCAAGGCTATGTACCTCTGACTTTATGATATACTTATTTTTTTATGTTTTTTTGGAAAGTCATGTTTGATGTATGTGAAAATTGCCAACTTTTTTTTTTTTACTAAATGTGTTTATTGTTGTACCATGTAACTTGTATATTTAGTAATAAAAAACAATGTTGTTTTTACATTTTGACAATTGTTTTTGAATTCTTTACATAAATATAGTAAGAATGTTTTTTTTTTTATTAAATACATTTTAATTGATAATTGAATTCAATAAAAACCAAAGCAGCAGGAGACATCAACTTAAAATACTTATCTACAACTTCCAAAGTACATACAATTTAAGTACTAACTATATGCAAATAACCAACTAACTATAACATTTTGAAAACAGCTTCAAATCTTTATGATGCTTTTTCACAATTTTTTTATTCGGTTGTGTGGTTTGTCAAGTTTTGTGCAGCCTTGCTTGTTGTTTTGGTATGAATATTTGAATTAATTAGTGGTTTCTCTAAATAGAGCCCAACAGACGACTAATGTTGCCTGGGATCTAACCACTGTACTGTTTGTTTGTTTTTCACAAATTGTTTAATCTCTACAGACGTGAAAGTTATTCTTTTGGATGGTTTGACCATTTTTTTTTGTTTGTTTTTTGGGGGTTGATTCCATTTTTTTGCTTTATTTTCTTTGTACTTTTTGAATTTGGCACATTGAGTAGTTGATGTTAAATATTGGTTCCTCTAAAAAGAGCCCAATAGACATGAAAGTTTCTCTTTGGGATGTAACCACTGTTTTGTTTGGGTAGTCAAGTTACAACTCCTCATAATATACAATATTTTTTGGAAATACTCTACCATCATGTAGTAGTTCTCCCTGGGTTTCACTTTTTTTGATGCAAACCTTTATTTGTGATGGATTTGTGCATCTTGAAAATGCTACATAGAGTGGACCATGTGCAAATACTGGTTCCTCTAAAAATATTAATGGTCATTGCAAATGCCATGATAATGGGAAACTGTCTCCTTTGTAGTATAAAGGGCAACCTACTGTCACTCGGAGCCAAATGTATTCTTGGTATGAAAACTAGATCACTTTTATGAGTACTATTCATAATTTCTGCATGTATGAAATGGTCTCTTAAATCTTGAACCATAAATCTAATTCCATTAGAAAGACCTTTTTGGGTTCATATTTCTCAGTAACATGACAATTGTCCCTTTTTCAGTTGCAAAATATGTGGTGGCATTCCAGAGGGATTTAATGTATTTATAAATTCTGTGTTAAAATTTGATTGACTCTGTTTGTCATCAGCTAGTACGGAATCAGCACTGTAATAATTTTTTTGTGGTGCATCTATTAATTTTAAGATGTTGTTATGTATATTGAACGCATCTTTATTTTTGGATGTTAATATTACTTTCTGTACAAGTTCGTCTGAATCCAAATTGCTTATTCCATTTTGGAATATAGCAGATATTAGTGATTCTTGGCAAATCATCTATGCTGGTATTTCAACAGTGTCATCTGCTAAATTAGTTATTAGCTCTGTTTTTCCTTCCCCAATTTTAATTAATTTTTATTTCCACCTAACAATATCACCTTTCCTCCAAAAAACCAATCATTAGCCATGACTTCACGCAACAAACAATCAATACCTTTCAGAGCATGTCATGACATCATAGCGGCCTCATCTATAATAATAAATGTATAATAAATAATAAATTTTCATTTTTTGAAAATATTTGCTTAAAATTATTTCATTCTAAAATCTTAAACAGATGTTTCCAAAATTGGAACTGTAAGTTTAAATCCACTATGCACTATTCTGCCACCTTCTAATAATAGTGCTGCAATTCCAGTTGCTACAAATGGAAGTACCATTTCACCTTTACCTCTAATTGAACTCATCAACAAATAATAGAGATAAGTTTTTTCAGATCCACCGGGACCATCTAGATAGAAATAACGGTCTTTTGTTTTTGTACATCGGCGTCATACTCCTCAAATTTTATGTCATCTATAAATCGTGGATCTGGGAGATTAAAAGTAGCACAACTTAAGCCATGACATAGAAACATTTGTTGAATGGCCATTAATGCTTTTAATTCTGCTATTGACATTGTAAAAAATCTTCACACATATTTTATTTACATTTTTCCCACAAAGCCAATGCATTTGAAATATGACGGAATATGCAAATGAATGCAAACTGGTCCCTCATCTGCCATGGCATTTCACATAATGAGCCTTCTTCCAGACATCTCTCCCATTCTGTATCATCAGCAAGTATGTATCTTTGTTGGTCGGCTCTTTGGAATGTATCAAAAATAAAGATGTCCCGAATAGTTAGCCGGCGGACTGTTCCCGGCGAACATAGCATGTTCGCGTTCACGGCGAACTGCGAACATATGCGATATTCGACCCGCCCCTATACTTTATCACTGAGCAAACTTTGACCCTGCATGTCACAGTCAGCAGACACATTACAGCCAATCAGCAGCATACACTCCCTTCCAGAGCCTTCTAACTCATGGACAGCAGCCATTTTGGAATCATAACTAACTTGCAGTCTTACTGAGAGGAGGCTTACTGAGAGGAGGAGTGTAGGTGATACTACATCAATAGGGAAAACCAAAGCTAGGCTAATGTACACAGTGTGCAATACAGTCCTGAAGGACTCTTTTGATCTCTGCTGCAAGGACACCCCTGTGTCTCTTCCCCCTATTATAATCATCCTCCCCTCACCTTAGCACCCAACCCTAACACCCCTCACACTTATCCCTAACACCCCTCACCCTAACACTAACACCCCTCACACTAATCCATAACACCCTCACCCAAACCCTAACACCCCTCACACTTATCATTTATACCCCTAACCCTAACCCTAACAACCCTCACACTTATCTCTAACACCCCTCACCCTTACCCTAACACCCCTCACACTTATCCCTAACACCCATCACCCTAACCCTAACACACCTCACACTTATCCCTAACACCCCTCACCATAACACCTATCCCTAACACCCCTCACCCTAACCCTAACACCCCTCACACTTATCCCTAACACCCCTCACCCTTAACCTAACACCCCTCACACTTATCCCTAACACCCCTCACCCTAACACCTAACCCTAACACCCCTCACACTTACCCCTAACACCCCTCACCCTTACCCTATCTCCCCTCACACTTATCCCTAACACCCCTCACCCTAACCCTAACACCCCTCACACTTATCCCTAACACCTAACCCTAACACTTATCCCTAACACCCCTCACACTTATCCCTAACACCCCTCACCCTAACCCTAACACCCCTCACACTTATCCCTAACACCCCTCACCCTAACCCTAACACCCCTCACACTTATCCCTAACACCCCTCACCTTAACCCTAACACCCCTCACTCTTATCCCTAACACCCCTCACCCTAACCCTAACACCCCTTACACTTATCCCTAACACCCCTCACCCTAACCCTAACACCCCTCACACTTATCCCTAACACCCCTCACCCTAACCCTAACACCCCTCACACTTATCCCTAACACCCCTAACCCTAACCATAACACCCCTCACACTTATCCCTAACACCCCTCACCCTAACACCTATCCCTAACACCCCTCACCCTAACCCTAACACCCCTCATACTTATCCCTAACACCCCTCACCCTAACACCTAACCCCCTCACCCTTATCCCTAACACCTCTTACCCTAACACCCCTCACACTTATCCCTATCACCCCTCACCCTAACCCTAACACCCCTCACACTTATCCATAACACCCCTCACCCTAACCCTAACACTCCTCACACTGATCCCTAACACCCCTTACCCTAACCCTAACACCCCTCAAACTTATTCCTAACACCTAACCCTAACACCTAACCCTAACACCTAACCCTAAAACCCCTTACACTTATCCCTAACACCCCTCACCCTAACCCTAACACCCCTCACACTTATCCCTAACACCTAACCCTAACACCTAACCCTAACACCCCTCACACTTATCCCTAACACCCCTCACCCTAACACCCCTCACACTTATCCCTAAAACCTAACCCTAACACCTAACCCTAACACCCCTTACACTTATCCCTAACACCGCCTCACCCTAACCCTAACACCCCTCACACTTATCCCTAACACCCCTCACCCTAACCCTAACACCCCTCACACTTATTCCTAACATGCCTCACCCTAACACCCCTTACACTTATCCCTAACACCCCTCACCCTAACACCCCTTACACTTATCCCTAACACCCCTCACCCTAACACCTAACCCCCTCATCATTATCTCTAACGCCCCTTACCCTAACACCTCTCATGAGGGAGGGGGGAAGAGACACAGGGCAGGATGATGAGGGAGGGGTGGAAGAGACACAGGGGAAGATGATGAGGAAGGGGGGAAAGAGACACAGGGGAGGATGGTGAGGGAGGGGGGAAGAGACACAGGGGAAGATGATGAGGGAGGGGGAAAATAGACACAGGGGAAGATGACGAGGGAGGGGGAAAAGAGACACAGGGGAGGATGATGAGGGAGGGGGGAAAGAGATACAGGGGAGGATGATGAGGGAGGTGGGAGGATGATGAGGGAGGGGGGATGAGACACAGGGGAGGGTGATGAGGAAGAGGGGAAAGCAACACAGGGGAGGATGATGAGGGAGGGGGGAAAGAGACACAGGGAAGGATGATGAGGGAGGGGGGAAAGAGACACAGGGGAGGATGATGAGGGAGGGGGAAGAGACACAGGGGAGGATGATGAGGGAGGGGGTAAAGAGATAGAGGGGAGGATGATGAGGGAGGTGGGAGGATGATGAGGGAGGAGGGATGAGACGCAGGGGAGGGTGATGAGGAAGGGGGGAAGAGACACAGGGGAGGATGATGAGGGAGGGGGTAAAGAGATACAGGGGAGGATGATGATTTAGGGGGATGTTAGGTTATTTATGCCCTTTTTGGATTAAAACCAGACTCTGCATCAACTATGTAATTTTCCTTGGGAGTTTTGACATGGATCCCCCTCCGGCATGCCACAGTCCAGGTGTTAGTCCCCTTAAAACAACTTTTCCATCACTATTGTGGCCAGAAAGAGTCCCTGTGGGTTTTAAAATCCGCCTGCCCATTGAAGTCTGTGGCGTTTCGCCGGGTTCGCCGGTTCGCAAACATTTGCGGTGGTTCGCATTCGCGAACCGAAAATTTTATGTTCGCGACATCACTAATCAAAAACAATGTAATTTACAGTTCTCAAGTGTTCAAAGCTTTGTGCACCAGGAACATGACATATCGAGCATCTACATAAGATTGAAGTTCATCATGAAGTAACTCATTGTGTTCTTCACTTGTGCCACAAAAAAAGGCAAGAAAATTGTAAGCAAGGGAATGCTGTTTGCCACACAATGTAAGTCTTTTGGTTCCTTTGAGTACCTTAAGTGCTTATAGCGAGCCTTGCACTGAGCACCTTCGTCGCTAATTGTGAGCCTCTCTCCATGGTGTATTTTTGGTCTTGTGAGCTCCTTCGGTGATCATTGCAAGCCTCACACTGAGCGCCTTCGGTGCTCATTGCAAGCCTCTCCACTGGTATAGTTTTGGTGGTCTGAGCACCTTCGGCGCTCCTTGCGAGCCTCTCCCCTCATGTACTTTTGGTTCTCTGCGCATCCTGTGCATTCATTGTGAGCCCTGCGTTGAGTCCCATCTGCGGCACTCATTGTGAGGCTCTCCTCTGCTATTTGTATTTTTTATATACATTTTTTTAAAGAATATTTAATAAAATAATTAATTAATAAAGTAATGTACTTTACCTATTTGTAATTAATATATCCAGCAATCAATATCCTGAAGAGCTAAAAATCCGTTTTGCAGCATACAATGTACATTTGAACTGTTGCTGAGCTGTGGAGAAAGTGTCAACAATGTGTCAAGTGTTCAGTGTAAACAGGCTGCGTGCACGAGGCTAAACTGTTTCTCTAGTTTTGTAAAGCGGCATTTTATAATACTAATGTTATTAGTTTGAAGCTAGTGTTGTAAAATGGTGGCGATTGTCTATGTGTTATGCGGGTCAGAATAATTTTCCAGCCTTTCTAATAGTGTATTTTGTACCTGGCATGTTCCTGGTTAAAAGTCATATGTGCCTGGCGGTGTTTTGCATGGTTAGGGGTTGTGTAGCCTCGTTTTCTCGGTGGCCATTTTTTTTCTCACTTAGGCAATTTTCGAGTGGCGAAACTCTTCAAATTCTACTTAAATTCGTGTGCAACCTCACTTACTCACTGTCCTGGCTGTCCTCCTGTGCTGTGTGTGATGTTTTTTGTGTGTTTTTGTTTTCATTTTTTTTGTGTTTTTGGATGTGCGCAGTTTAGCAGATAACTTATTTTTACTTATATTTTTTGTAGCTCATATTATTTATTTTTTCAAAGTGCCACAGGTTGTATTTTTTTTGTTTTAAGTGTGGGTTTCCTTTGCAAAGTGTTACGGGACATCATTTTTGTAGGCGATTTTTACAAAGTGATACGGGTCTCGCACTGTAGTCCAGTGGTTCGTAGGTATGATGCTTAAGTTGTGTGTGGGGTCGTAGGGATGAGTGCCTATGGCTCTGATTTCCACCAGCGCAGTGAGCGCCGTTGGCGCTCTCTGCCTAAGTCATACAGGTTTGTAGGGATGTGCACCTATGGTGCTCAGCTTCACCAGCGCAAGGAGCACCATCGGTGCTCCTTGCCTGGCCGCAGTTGCAGCGGGCTTGCTTTGCGAACCCGCAGTTTTAACATTACGCTAGCAACGGATTTTGGCAGGCCCGCACAGCTGAGTTCTATATATGTGATTTGTACACATATTTAATGGATTTAATCGAAGTGCAATATTCAGCCATCATGTGTGCATTATACTTCATTAGTAGATGTGGATTATATGGGACCACATAAGTGCTATCTACTTTTTTTCCCTCGAATAATTGCATTTGGACCTTGTCTTTTTCTATACAATGGATAGCCATAACAATTTGCAAATGTTTGATCTTGGAATTCTTTTGGGTAATCTTTTGAGCATTTTTTTATTTTCCATACATGATGAATTTGGATTGAGTTGTCCACATGGGCCACGAATAATGTGATGTGTTACATTTTCATATAGTCTTGCATGTTGTTGTGGATCAGGTAGTTCAGCAATAATAACAGAATCCACTTTTTCAGCTGTATTCAGTTTATCATTTCCTTTAAGTATAATAAGAATATGTGCATGTGGCATGCCTCTTTTTTGGAATTTAATGATATAAACATAAGCCACACACTTTCCAAATAAATGACTGGTGGTTATGTCATGTATTAAAGCTGTTCATTTTATTTTGAAGACTATAGCAACTAAGTCTTGTCTATCCAAAGCAATTTAGCCAAGGTTGAAATTCTCAACAATCTCTGGCCATTGAGGCTTACATGTAAATGTAATAAAAAAATTAGGTTTTCCAAATTTAGTTACAATAGCAATTGCATCATTGTATCTTTCTCACATGTTGCGAGGAGAACCTTGGAAGGAAATGAATACAATTATATCTCTGCCAGCTGCCAGATTTTGGTTTGTCACAGCCTCAACCACAAAATCCATGAGGCCACAATACTGTTCTACACATATTTTATTTTGTTGATATTTGATTACATTTACATTATTTGCTTCTACTTGCATGTATGAATCAATGATCCATTGTTGTGTCAGTTTTCCAGCACTTAGATGGGATTAAATTCATCCCTAATGGCAGTTTGAGCCACTTTAAATTCAAACATGGAAATATTACTTCTGACACGTTCTTTATTGTTTGGATAACTGGGAAGTCTTAATTTTGGTTGCCTACCTGCCTCCCCATTGGGATACAAAATTGTATAAGTCATTGGATCCAAATTGGTACTTAATATATTGATGTTAATGAAAGGTTGCTCTTCATTTCTTGGATATTTTCTAATATCCCTCTGAAAAGGTGTCTCCCCCTCCTCATTTTGGAAAACCATTGCAACCTCATTAGCTGTGGGTAAATTGTAATGTTGTTTATCAGTATGTCTGTCTCTTTTAAGAACCATATTAACTTTTGGCATGGTCAATTGATTTTGCTCTGCATGAATGTGTTGTTCTTCAAATACTGACAGTTTTTTATCAGCTTGAGTGTCTGGATTTTTTTTCATTATCTTATCAAGCTCATGGAAAACAGTTACTAAACATTTTGCATTCTCAGGAAGCTACATATGCTGTTCAAAAGCTTGGTTTGTATCTAGTACATAAAGTTGAGAAAATGTTTTTGCTCTCCTTCCTCTGGGTGTAAATGTGAAGTACGGTGGTAACTTTGTCCTTGAATTTTAAAGCAGGAAGGGCCATGCCCTTCAACATTACCAGCTAATGTTGCACCCATAGATGCAAAAGAAATGTCACTATTATAAGAGCGTATATTATTTTAAAAAACATTTTGTAATTGGGAAAAGTAGTGTCACTCATTATGCTTTGTAAATATGTTGGGAAATCTCGTCTTACTGGAATTCTTACTTTTCCCTTTTGACAGCAACTAATGAACTTACCGTCTCTGGGGGTTTCCTTCTCAAAATTATAAGCTCCACAAAACTGACAAAGCACATTTAACATTCCACAATTGTGAGTTTCTACTGTGAGAGCTCTTAATAATGGACCATCCTATGAATGAACATCAAGATTATAATCTATCTCCACATTACTATCATTGTCATCTTGTTCACGTGTTTGTTGTTCAAGATGTTTGGTCTTACACAGGCTTTTCTTGCAAGCAGTTGTTTTTTTCTATGCAATTCATTCATGCTCTTCTTGGCTTCTTTGTTTCAGATTATCCTCCGACTGTTGCTCGCTCCATCTTCTTTTTCTTTCCATGTCCATACGTTGTTTGTACTCCTTCCTTGTTTTTAATTCCCTGCCATTGCAATCTGTAATGTAAAATGTATATTTTAATTTAGAACTTACACATTAACTCAAGCATTCATTGTCACATGAATTAATAATTCTGTCAAGCTTACCGTTATTTTTAATGTACTGTGGCAGTAATTTTTCAAATGTTGTGAATGTTTCCACCTAATTTTGTTAATATATCAATTTCTACGGTATCTAATGAAAATGTATAAATTATTTTTAAAATAATAAATTAATAACATTGTATTCCATGTAATTGTAATATATGTAATTCCTACTTGTAATTTATTGAGAAGAAAATGGATACTGGCAGTTTAAATCCACTATGCATAGTTCTGCCACCTTCTAACAAAAGTGCGGCTATTCCAGTTGTTGCAAATGGCAGTGCTATTTGACCCTGTGCTCAAATGTAACTCATCAAACAATTATAAAGATACGTTTTTCCTGATCCACCAGGACCATATAGATAGAAATAACGGTCTTTGATCATTTCTTCATCTGTTGCATTTGTGATGGCGTTAAATGCTTGATATTGTAATGTATTTAAAGTTGAAATATTTGGGTTTTGAAGCTCAGTGTCATAGTCTTTAAAGTTTATTTCATCTATAAGTCCTGGATCAGGTAGATTAAAACTTGCACAATTTAACACATGACAAAGAAAGCTTTCTTCAATTTAGATTAATGATTTTAATAGCGCAATGGTCTCATTGTAACATTTCAAAAAGTCTACACACATATTTAATTTAAATGTTTCTCCCAAAGCTAATGCATCAGGTACATTGCAACAGATGCAAATAAATGCAAATTGTTCTCTCATTTGCTTTGGCATTTGACATAGTGCTGCTTCTTCCATTTATGAATAAACAGTGATATGGAATCTCAATGTATAAAGTGTCAGTGTCCTCACAATTTAATTGAAACCAAGCAGTAATTGTTGTTGCTCTATGTTAATTTTGTGCTAGAGCATTTCTTTCATTCCCTGCAGTAAAGGAAACAAATTGACTTTGTGGCAAATGTATAGCTAACGGATACACAGCATGTGACAGATCATGCATCTCAAATTTGAGAAGACGCCACATTGCTTCTGGAGCACTGACATAGTGAGCATCCAAATAACATGAAAGTTCATCATGTAAAATTGGATTGTCTTCTTCATTGTCTGCACCTTGCACAATAACAGTTGCTGCATCATATCCTTTGTATATATATTTATACACATATTTTATGGATTTGATAGAAGTGCAAGCTTCCACATTTATGTGTGCATTGTACTTCATCAGCAAATGTGGATTGTATAGAACTACATATCTATTATCAACCTTTTGGCCACGGATAAAAGCTGTTTGTCCTTGTCTTCTTTTATACAAAGGATTTCCATCACAATTAGCATAAGTTTGCATTTGAAATTGTTTTGGAAACTATTTTGCGCATTTTTTATTTTCCATACATGGTGAATTTGGATTAATATCTCCACATGGACCATGAATCATTCTACGTGTTACAATGTTATAAAGTTTTGAATATTTTTTCTGGATGTGGCAGTTCAGCAGTAATTACTGAATCCACTCTGTCTGCCTATTCAATGTATCTTTTTCTTGCAAGATTAAAAGTATGTGTGCATGTGGCAGGCCTCTTTTTTTAAATTCAATGGTATGAACAAAAGCCACACATTTCCCAAATAAGTGTCCTTTAGTTATATCATGTATTAATGAATTTAGTATTATTTTGAATACTCTAGCCACTAAATCTGGTCTATCAGAAGTTTTTGGGCCAAGTTTCAAATGTTCCTTGATCTCTGGCCATTGTGGATTACATGTGAATGTAATGAATAAATCTGGGTTTCCAAATTTAGTCACAATAGCCATGGCATCATTGTATCTTTCTTGCATATTGCAAGGAGATCCTTGGAAAGAGCTTGTTTTGTTGAAGTTTGATAACATTTAGATATTTACCTTCGACTTGTAGATATGAATCAATAATCCATTGTTGTGTGAGTTTCCCCCCACATAAAATAGGATTAAAATAATCCTGAATAGCAGTTTGTGCCAGTTTATATTCCAGCAGAGAAATATTGTTTCTAATACAAACTTTACTATTGGGATAACTTTGCAATTGTAATTTTGGTTCCCATCCTGGCTCACCATTTGGAAAGAAAATGGGATATGTCATTGGATCTAAATTACAACTTAATATATTTATGTTTATAAAAGGTTGCTCTTCATTGCGTGGATATATTCTAATATCCTACTCAAATGGTGATTCACCATCATCATTTTTAAAGACCATGGCAACTTCATACACTGTTGGTAAATTATAACGTATTTTATCAGTATTGCGATCTCTATTCAGAACCATATTTACTCTTGGCATTGGCAATTGATGTATTTTAGCATGTTCCTGTTGTTCTTTTTCAACCTCTTCTAATTTTTTGTATGCTTGACTATATGGGTTGTTGGCCATAATTTTATCTAGCTGTTCAAAGACTATGCGTAAACATTTTATTTCCAGGAAGCGTCATCCGTTGTTGAACAGCTTCCATTGTATATAGGACATATATCTGTGCACATTTCCTTTCTTCTCCTGCTTGTGGGTGTAAATGTGAAGTCCTGTGGTAAATTTGTCCTTGTACTCTAAAACAGTACGGGCCATGTCCTGGCACATTTTCTGCTAATGTAGCACCCATTGAAGCAAATTAAATTGCACTGTTATAAGACATGATGTTTTTTTTTTTAACTACTATAATTTGGAAATGTTGGATCACTCATTATACTTGTTAAATATTCTTGAATTGTGTGTTTTTCTGGAAGTCTTACTTTTCCTTTCTGACAGCAACTAATAAACTATCCATCAGTTGGTCTTTCCTTAAGAAATAATGACTGTCTACTGGTAGTGCTGTAAAAAAGGGACTATCCTGAGCTTCCTCAACAGCGATATCACTACTACTATGTATAACAATATTGGTGTCATGTATGTCAACATTGGTGTCATCAGTAAATATTTGTCATTAGACAATGTGTCAAAGACATGATTTTTTTTATAGCACTGTCACACTCAGTTTGTCCTTTTTGAGTCTTTTCTTTTATTGGATAGTCTCTGTCGGTCTTCTTCTATTAATCTTTGTGAAGTCTCAGGGGACTGTGCATTTCTCCATCTTTGCATCTGTTCCCTTACCATTCTTCTTTTGCATTCTTTCTTGTCTTCTGCGTTGTCCGCCATTGTAATCTGTAATTGTAAATACAGACGTTTTAGCTTAAATTGTATTTTTTTAATATATGAAACAATGGGAATCATAACATTAGTAAGATTTCTTTGTTACTTACCTGAAGTCTTAATGAAAGACGTTCTTTTCGACTTTCTGATGGTCTTGTAGTTGTGGCCTTTTATTTCTTCCAATATGTAAGATATAATGTGTTTATTGTACATATTGTTTTTAACTGTCATCAATGCAAAACATAAAGAGCAGTAATGAAACCGTAAAAGTACCTGAAATGCATTTGTACATTTTGAATTAAATTAATTAATTAATCAATCAATATTTTATTTTTAAATGGCATACATGAAAACCTAAAGAGCTAAGCATATATATATATTGAGAAATAAAGTTAGTGTCAAACAAGTAATTTTGGTTTTATAATAATTAATAAGTAAATAATACATTATTATACGTTAATTAATTAATCAATAACTGTCATGGATGCAAAACATAAAGAGCAATTCATGTTGTTATAAAGAAGGGCATCATTGAAATGTAAATTTCATATCCAAACACAAAGAGCTATGAGCAAACTATAGATTGTCATGAAAAGGATTGTAATGTTTTGATTCAATTCATTAATTAATCAATGAAGTTATGATGTTTAATTGGCCTGCATTGAAATGTAAATCTCTAAGGGCCTCATTCAATTATCGGCCGTTAAACGGCCACAAAGCTGCGATTCCTTGCGGCCGTCTTACGGCCCCATGTAGAGCTACTTTTACCTTGCAATTCAATTATACGGCGCCGCAAGGATATCCCCTTCCGGCCGGCCGCATATCATGCAAACCTCCGGAAGCTTTTTCCCAGCGCCCGTAAATCTTGTTTTCCGGCCGCAAAGTCCGAAAACTGAAAATGCAAATATAAAATCGAGAATGCACTGTAAAGCTCCGTAAATGCTAGGCATCATAATGGGGGACACGAGGATTAATAGCAACACCCTCTCAAGCTTGCACATCAGCCCAAATACGATATATTATTTACGGATTACTTTACGCCCCGTAGTTCCGCGGGCTGGTCCTTGTTCAAACCCGTATGGGTTCGGAGATGAAGGGCCGCAAACCAAGCATTGTACTAGCCAATATATATTCAATCCAGCACTGCAAAGCACTGTAAATGATGGGGAACATAATGGGGGGGGGATGAGGATTACTAGCCAAACCTTCTCAAGCTTGCACATCGCCAAATTGTACTTTGATTTCAAAATCCGTACAAGTCCCACGGACTTCACTGACCAAGCCCGTAGCTCCGTATTCAAGCCCGTGCGGGCTGTCCTCCAAGCCCGCAGCTTGTTTTTAAAGGCCGTACTTGCTTGGAGGTTAAAGGTATCCATTTTGTTACGGTTTTTGCAGTCTGCATGGTTTAAGCCTGTAACCCTAAAATGGAGGCCCAAGCATTACAGCCTCCAAATGAACAATAGTTCAAATTAGTTTAATATTCCTCATATGTTTGATTGGTCAGCACACATACAGGTTCCATTGTAGCCTCTAAAACAGCCCTATAATAGAATATGTCACCCCAACATTGGCGCGCACAGCAAATGTGTTTTGACAACATGTAGCTGACAAGAGCGGTCCCACATCATTGGGCAGTTGTAATATTTTTGACTAGTGCGAGTCGATGAAAGGGCGCAAGTGATATGACCTAATGCCATAAACCCTTCTAACCCTTGTAGCCGCAGCCTAATCCTAACCCTTACATCCCACAGCCTAATCCTAATCATTAGATCCGCTAGCCTCCTGTCGGGCCTGCTGTTGTCGATGCGCGCATGTGTCGGTGAGCAGATGACAGCGCACATTCGATGCACGCTATATGGTTGATCAATGATAGAATACACATCTCGCTCATCACATCTACATTAGAGAATACAAATAGTGGCCAAATCAGACCGCCACTTGGCATATATCAAGTACCAGGGGAATATTTCATTATATGTGGTTAAGTTCTTCAGTTGTGTCCGACTCTCCGTGACCCTATGGACTGCAGCACATTCAGCTAGGTCTCTGCCTGTGCTGTTATCCAATGTTTGAAGGCCAAAGAGATTGGAGTGTGTTGTCAGTTCCTCCTCTAGTGGATTGGGATTTGTCTGATCTCTCTGCTATGACCTGCCCACCTACAGTAGCTCACAGCTTCATTCAGGTACACAAGCTGCTTCACCACCACCACCACTTAGCAAGCCTCACCCATGTAAATTGATAAATAGCAGAACAGTTTGGAAGTTCACCAAATGGGAATAACTAGACACCTGGCACATGGCTCCCACCAGGATGGGCGTAGCAGAGATTATGCCTGATGGCGGTGAGTTTGCTGTCGATCCCGGAGCTTGCGGCCCTTCCTGATGGGTCAGAGTAGATATGTGTGGTGCATGTTCCCCTGGTCCCCTTCAGCATTGCTAAGTGGTGTGAAGGGGCTTGTGTACCTGAATGAAGCTGGGAGCTATAACATGTAGGGCCACTGTAGGTGGGCACATCATAGCAGAGAGATCAGACAAGGTCCAATCCACTTGAGAAGGAACTGACAAACCACACCAGTATATTTAGCTTGGAAACCGTGGATAACAGCACAGGCAGAGACCTAGGTGAATGTGCTGCAGTCCATAGGGTCACGGAGAATCAGACACAACTGAAGATCTTAACCACATATAATGAAATATTCCCCTGGGACTTGATATATGCCAAGTGGCGGTCTGATTTGGCCACTATTTGTATTCTCTAATGTAGATGTGATGAGCTAGATGTGTATGCAATTAGATAGAGATTTAAGGGATACCAATAGAGCTCATGTGCGTGGCAAAGGGTTAATATGACCTGACTCATGTTTTACTCTTGCTATTGAATTGGGTAGTGTGGCTTCAATAATATTATGCATGTTGCAGCATGGTTTGTCAGATTGGCATGTGCATGACCATTACAAGATATGATAACCAAAGTATATTTAGCCAATGCATGTTCATTATTGGGCAACTAACTGTATTCACACATATGCTAAGTGATGTGGGTGAAGGAGTTTGTGTACTTCAATGAAGCTGTGAGCTATCCTACATAGGGCCAGTGTAGGGGGGTATGTCTTATCAGAGAGGTCAGACTAATCCCAATCAACTAGAGAAGGAACTGGAAAAGCACTCCAGTGTCACCTGTCCTATTCATTGTAGGCCCTCAGGGGAATGTTCCTACTTCACAGTATCGCTAATCAGACTTGTCATGGGTATTAACCCTATATTAGTAGTAGATATGATATTTGGGATCAGATGATATCTATAGCTATTCTGACTCCTCAACAGTTTTACATGTATTGATCTATTGCATGTTAACTATGGCTCATCAGTTTACATTTATAGGAATGTGACACTAATGTAATGCATGTGGATTTCACAGAACAAAACATATTCATAACACATGGACGCAGTCAGAAAGGTCTAACAAAGCTTTATTTTTTACACAGACCACAATCAGCAGTGGTCAAGATTGTGCATTCACATAACAGTATAACAAAGCTTTATTTGATAGACAGACCACAATCAGCAGTGGTCAAGATTGTGCATTCACATAACAGTATAACAAAGCTTTATTTGATAGACAGACCACAATCAGCAGTGGTCAAGATTGTGCATTCACATAACAGTATAACAAAGCTTTATTTGATAGACAGACCACAATCAGCAGTGGTCAAAACTGCATTAATATCATGGGTGTGGTGTGGGCGGGTCCTTGAAGATCAAGAGGCTGGAAAAAAGGGGAAACCTACAGGGGTCAATCTAATAGTCTAGAATAAGCATGATGCATAGCACCTACCAGGGTCACATGCTGCAACCGGAACCAGAAATCTCTCCATTTAACTGAAGAAACCATTTATGTGCATAGCACTTACAACTTGTAACTAGATCTGCTCAATGAAACCTTTGGACTGTGTAATCCAATCCAGTTTCACACATACAGTGTGTTGACCAAACAAAAATCTGAAATAAGTGTTCAAATCAAAAAATGCGGAGGAGGGTCCAAAACAATTTAGAATCACGATGTATGTACAGTACAGTTCTAAATACTGTACCAATATACCAACTCACCTGATTCCCATCTGCAAGCATTACTAACCATTAGCTAGGTCTGTGGATAATCAGAAATATGGGAAAATAGCCATTATTATGGAGAGGACACAAAGGTCAGCAGCCAGATTCACTGTTTCTTACATCAGACCCAAAGATCTGTTCTCAGACTGCTATTGAGGTCAGGATCACATGCGTCACTAGTGCATATATTAATGCTGGCTGTTATTAACATGCCATTGTGAGACTTTGCAAGTCCACCGCCATAGCGGTATTAGTCTACATTTAAGCTACCAACAATCATGTCAGAGATATCTGGCTATATGATAGCTGTAAGATTGTGGGAGCTACATGTTAAGGGGGCTGCCATTGAAGGCATGTCTACCTGAGAGGCACTGGGAAAACCCTCCACCTCATAAATCCTCCACAATGCTTGCAGATGCAGGAGATGCCTTCATGGACCAAAAAAAAAAAAGCAAAAAAAGACAAAACCTAAGAAATAAGGCCTGAAAACATCATAGGGCCTGCAGCATCTCTTCTCAACAGCACTCCTTAGTGACAATGTATTGGTCACACTACTAATTAACAGCCTCATTAAATTGCTATGTAACAAATTGAATAGGGCTCTATATAAGCACACAGCATCTTTTTGAAAGCAAGTTTTTAGTTAGGGAACTTCTGTGCAAAAGCCAGGTCTTCACTAACTAAAAACTTCTGTAAACAAAATATCCTATGTGCTTATATAGAGCCCTATTCAATTGTTTAAATCACATTTTAATGAGGCCCTTTGTGTTCTGTTTAACCTGTCACCAATTGATGGTCACTGAGGAGTGTTGTTGAGAAGGCTAAAACATGTCTGCAGACCCTATGGGCATCATTCAATTGCGATATGGCCGATTGAAAAGGGATCTATATAAGCACAGAGCATATATTTAGTTACATACGATCGTAGTTAGTGAAGACCTTGCTTTTGGAGAGAAGTTCACTAACTTCAAACATCTGTAGAAAATATGCTCTGTGCTCAAATTGATCCCTTAGCAATCGGCCACATTGCAATTGAATGAGGCCCTATGTCCTCCTCCGCTTGGGCCCAGGACCCACATCACCTGTGCCCATCCTCCATCTCCCCTCTGGTGGTGATGGTGGGGGGGGAGGGCGGGGGGGGCGGGCGGTGCCAGGCAGCGGTGGTCTGGGCAGTGGCGGACACATGGGAGGAGAGGAGGGGCCAGGCTGCTCTTGGCTGGGGGATTGGGAGATCCCCGTTGATGTTGGTGAGGGGACCATTGTGTGTCTGAGCAGCCTGACCTGAAGGTGCTCCGATGTCATGTGGTGCCTCCTCACCTTCCTGGACAGCCTGGCCAGGCTTTGGGTCATATGTGACCGAAGGGCAGAGATGCTGGCATCCATCCGGAGCTGGTTGGCCTCAATCCTCTGGGTGCTTGCCAGCAGCTCCTTCATGACAGCGAGCATCTCCACCTGCACAGCCTGGCTCTGCGGCGACGACACCGCTGGGTGGGCGTGGTGAGGTGTAGCGGGGAGGTCCACAGCTGGAGCCTGTGGTGACAATGTGCCCGGTGGTGACCAGGCCAGCACACTGTGTGGGGAAGGAGGTGCTGTCCCTTGGGTGGGGGAGGGCCCCAGAGCAAGTCTTTCGAGGATGGGCATATGCCCAGGGCTTGTGGCAGGTGACCCTGCAAGGTCAATGACCAGCCCATCCTCTGACCCAGAGCCCTCCGATCTTCCTTCCTCCTCCCCCTGTGCTGGAAGATCCTGGTACGGGACTGATGGCCCCGCCTCCTCTCCCTGGTCACAGGACCCAGAGCTCCTCCTGGATGATGAGAGATAGAGAAGAAAGGTACATGTCATTAGTATGTTGATTAGCGCATTGATATGTGTTCATTTCTAATTATCTGACATCTAGCCTTGAATATGGATGATTCTCTGATTAGCTATCTTATACTAGCTGTTATCTATTCTTAGGTTTCTGTTCTGGATGGTTCTCGGCTCACAACGCTATCTGTATTACGGCTGCTGTCTGTAACTGCATAGGCTGAATGGGCACACCAATACATGGACTCTCTATTACAGGGGTGTCCAAACTCTTTCCTGGATTGGAAGATATCCTTTTTGTGCACAGGTTAGTCAATCAGGATGACTGAAGAAGCGATTGACTCACCTGTGCGCAGCAGGGTTATCAAATCCAGCCATGTGTGTGGCCCACCAGGACCGAGTTTGGACACACCTGCTCTATTGCTTGATTACTGTTGTGCTGACCAGGAATGACAGTGATTTGTCAGCTTCATGAACTTAATAATGCATCCATATATCCCTTGTTATTTCATGGAGCTGACATGTCAGTGTCATGTCCATGTGTAGTGTGTGTGATGCACATGTGGTGGCATGTTGCTGTATGTCATATTCACCTGCCATGGAGGCTGGGTCCTGCTGCTCCACCGGGCCTGATGCTCCACCGGGCCTGATGCTACAATTGTACCTCTCGCCAATGTATTCAGTAAATATAGAAATTGGCAAAACATACAAATAAAAGACAGCTTGATAGGATGAAAAGCATGTACAATGCAACTTACCTCCCTCCAAACTCCTACGGGCCGGATATAAACTCACAAACTAGCAAAAATCCTCCAAACACCTATAAACAAGCAAAAAACACAATTGTACTTCTTTACATCTGCATCCGTAAATGTAGTAACGGATTCCCGTAAAAAGAACTTAAACCACGACTTGATAATAAAGCAACTTACCTCCTCTCAACCACCAAGCTCCTGGAACCGCGTGCTACCTCGTCAGAAATCGCAACACAGTCGAGGCGTGGGCGCTTGTCATTCCTATTTATTCACTCCCACTGTCAATCAAATGGTCTATCCCGTAAGTGATTGGCTGGGCGACCTGTGGCGCAATGCGTGATTTAATTTACGGCCGCATCCGTTGAAGTCCACACGATGCACTTATGGCATTGTAATGAAACCGGGCTGAAAGGGCCGTAAAAGTATAAAGGAAGCAATAAAAGGCATTTGAATTACTGTAAAAACAATCCGCAATGATCAAATATGTTAATAAAAGATATCTTTTTATTGTCATGTACATCCTCAATATGGCGGCCAAATTAACCCTTTAGCACTCAGAAAGGCTAGAATGTGTCCCCTAAACATATCAACATTATCTGATTTACATCTCTTTTATCACATCTACATTTTTGAACACAAATATGGTATATATTTCCACGCCACATTACATAGATCATGTAGCATGGGCCCAAATTCAAATGTGGGCCAGAATATTAGGGGTTACTAATTAAAATGGCTAAACAAATCCATAACATGATGAAGCTTAGATACACCAGTGAGCTTTTCCATTTGTGAAATCCACCCGGATAATCACATCTGGGGTAATTAGCAAGCTATATAACCACATCATCATCCATGAATTAGCAAGTCTGAACCATCATGGATAGCAGCAACCTGAGTGCGGCGTATAGGTATGTGAGGAGAGCGCAGCGTCGTAGGAATGGATATTTGTTTTGAATGTTGCAGAGTGGAAACCGGGCTGTCAGGCGTGCGACTGTGGAGTGGCTGAGGCGTGACAGAGAGGGGCGGCTGGGAGTTAATGTGGGTGAGCGTGCTGATGCAATCCATGGTGGTCCGAAACCAAGCCAGGCAAGTGGCTCATCACAGGATATGCCTAGGGTCATGGTGGGGGGTCAGTTAGGGGAGAGAGCTCCAGTGGCACAGGGACAGGGGCATATGAGGGCAACTGCAGACAGGGAGGAGGACCTTGATGTGGGTGATCAGCTGATGGGTGGGCCAGATGAGAGACCCCTAGAGGTTGTGGCACATGAAGTGGGGGCTCCTGCACAGCCAGACCCACAGGGGGGTTAGCAGGCCCAGGAGCCTGCCAGGAGGATTCGTGCACCCAGGGTGTACAGGGAGAGAGTCACTTTAGAGGGGTTAACTGATGTGGAAGTGTATGAGCGTTTTAGGCTAACCCGTGCAAGCCTGGAGGAGCTCTATGCGGTCCTGAGGGAGGACATGGAGCGTTCCTCACGGACCAATAGAGCCATCCCAGGCATGACACGGATGTTAGCCGCCATACACATTCTATCATCTGGTAGTTTTCAGAACACTGCTAGCATAGTAGGAGGAATGTCTCAGGCAAGCCTTTCAAAGTGCCTGAACAAATTCCTCCATGCTATCGTTCCGAAAATTGCCAGATACATCAGTTTTCCCCACACTGGGGAAGAGATCTTGAAGGTGAAAGCAGATTTCTTTCGATTGGGAGGTATCCCCAATGTGCTCGGTGCTATAGATTGTACACATGTAGCATTGATACCTCCTAGAGAGCAAGAAGCGCTGTTCCGAAATTGCAAACACTATCATTCCATCAATGTCCAGGTTGTTTGTGATGCAGACATGCGCATACAAAATGTGGTTGCAGGCTTCCCGGGAAGTACTCATGATGCCCATATCCTGCGTCAGTCATCCACCGATCTTTATTTTGAGTCTGGAGAAGCTCCACCTGGGTGGCTACTGGGTGAGTACCCATAAAGGATCCCCTAAAACATACATCATGTTCCACTGTAATGCTATTCCATTGTTGCGTGAAAAATGCGCAACGATGCATGCGCCAACAGACAAAATAGAGTCCCTCAATAGCGCGCACAACATCTGCGCGCAGGAGTTGAGATAAGGATTTAAGGGTGGACTTAGGGGTTTTTAGGCTTAGGAGTCTTTGGGCTAAGGCTTTGGATTATGAGTGTTAGTGTTAGGCATGGGGTCTCAGTGGTTTGGGTTAGAGGGTTTTGGCCCATTAGTCAATAGATTCTACAACTTGCGCTCTTTGATGGACGCACATTTTGGCACCCAATTTCCAACAGTGTGCTACTGTCGCCGGCTTCTGTCAGCGCCATATTGTCCGCGTTCATTTGCCGTGCGCCATAAAGAAGGTGTGCCGACTGAGCCATTGCATCGTAGCTTGTTGCTGTGCCTAACCCGATGTGACGTGGTCATAGGAGTATGAAGTTCCAACCCAGAGATCCCTAAACTAACGTCACATTAATCATTGCGTATATTTACAGATGCTTTAGCGAGCAGCACAAACTCACATTCATATCTACATCTCCCATTTTTGTTTCCTTCAGGTGATGCAGGATATAGGTGTTTGCCGTGGTTGTTGACCCCTGTGAACAATCCACGCACAGAGGGGGAGGAGAGGTACAATGCGGCCCATGCCAGAACCCGGAATGTAATAGAGCGCACCTTTGGACTCCTGAAGATGTGCTTCAGATGTTTACATTCCACTGGCGGGGCGCTACAGTATACACCAGGGAAGGTTTGTCACATCATCATGGCCTGCTGTATTCTGCACAATATAGCAGTACAGGCAAACTGTCTGGGGAACATTGATGATGCTCCGCTTGAACCGGCGGAGCGTCCAGTACCTCCCACTGGTGAGTATAACGTTCAGGGGTCACAACTACGTGCCCACGTCATTCGTGAGTACTTCCCATGTAAGTCTGAAGCTAATAACAACCAACTATAATGTACCTTGATTATGGTTACTAATACATCTCTTTTCTCCTTCCCTATTGTCTTCCAGAATATCCAACAGTCCATAGTAGAGGATAGCTTTGTGATGTAACATATGTCTCGTGACGCATTCTTCATACTGGATCAAATACAGCCTGCTCTGATATCCGTTAATGGTAAGTATGCGCACATACACATCATATATATTGATATCTGACAACCTCAAGAAGCTAAGCTAAATGGATGGTCTGATGTATTCCACAATGTCAATGGATATAGGCCTCACAATCGTATTTGAAAACATCTTCCCAGAACAGTAATGTTCACATTGTCTGATCATGCTATTCCACATCCCATGGAGGTCAATGCAGTTCCTAGCAATCTGGATATATGAACATACCAGCATATTGTAAACCATAATAAATGTACCTCATGTAATGCAAAGAGGGGATGTCCCCTGTTCTTTGTCAGCGAATGCTGGTAAAAGCATTCTCAGTCAGATAACAGGAATAGTCTCAAGGATGTGTTAACTAGGAATCATTGTGTAATATAGCATATGGATTGTGTGACTCATCTCATCATATTGCCATTACAGAACTGTTGCCGTGTGTCAACACATTGTTTACCCACACAGACATGGGAAACAACCTGGCCAGCAACAGAACATCAGCTACATCAATGTCGTCTACATTGTAAGTGAGTATTTGCGGGAAACATGTGCATGTATGCATGAAAGGAAATGACTAATAACTCCATTAATGTAGGCCTAACTTTCGTTTTCCCAAGACATCCCCTATGTATTGCTGAAGCGGTCCGAAATGTTTATCGGACCATGCAGACGTGTCCTGGGGGAACAGATCTCTTCGTTGAATACTCCACTTGATCTATCCAAGGTAGAGAACCACATGTGGATGTCCGAACATGTATCAATGTGTGATAGTTGTGATCTTCCCTTTCTATTACAGGCTGCACTGGTCTCTCTCTCTCTCTGTCTGTCTGTCTGTCTCTCTCCTCATCCCACCCACCCCTGTTTACCCTTAATTTATTGAGTCACACAAGTCTTCTGCTAACTATCCCAATTAACCCTTTCCACTATGTTTTCTCTTGTCTTCTTCCTCACATCCCCTGCATTTTCCTCAGACTCTTCTTTATTCCCCCTTTTTGTCTGCATCATTTTCATTTCAACTCTCATGCCCACCTCTCTCCTTTTATTCGCCCATCAGCTAATCTTACTCAAGCTGTGGTTAAACTATGTGTCTCCTGACTGTCCCATCTGCAGATTACATTATCTGTCCACATGGGGCAGATACCTTATTACATAAAAGTGCATCGCACTTTACATCCGATCCCTTTCCTCTCCGACTAATGCATATCTTTCTACTTGACACAACCTCCTTCCTATGTATCTCTGACTTACTTATTAACCTTGCTATTCCTTATCTACTCTTCCCCATGTCCATTACCTTTAACTTGGAAGTGGTGATTTTCGAATCTTGTGTGGGCCTTTGGGAACAAATCATTTATCAACAGACTTTACGCTCCAAACAGGGCCCTCCATTTTCTTGCGTTGGCAATATTACATACTGTATATTTTCTGGTTCTTCTCCCCTGTACAGCGTTACGGAATATGTTTGCACACTACAAATAAATGAGAATTAGACTAATCCTAATATTCCCACATCAGGACAAATTAGTCTGGGCCATCATTATCATCGGACAGATGGTTAGCCTGTAGGAGATCCCAATGCCTAACATGTGTGCCGACATACCTACATCTGTTGGTGGCTGCTCATATGGCACATGTAAGGTTTCCACTAATATATTATTTGTGTGTTTGTATTCCAGATCCCGGTCAGAACAAGGCATGACGATAAACATCCTGACATTCCTTGGCCATGTCAATGTCCTCATGTATGTGCATGTGTCCGTTTCATTGCTTTGTTGGATCCAGTTTGATATCTGATGACCTTGACTGAATAGCCGATATGTGTCACGAGACAATTTCAATATACAATGCAGATGTGATGTGACATCTGTCAGCTGATGTTCCTGGTATATCCACAGCATGTGTATGCTCATATAGTCTATCTCGATTCATAGGTACCTATTGGTTTAGACATTCTATCCTCTCCTCTACTTGGACTGTTGTGAAGCCTGCAGCACCAACCCTTCAAGATCTTTTCTTCAGTGCTGATGTGACCCTGCCTGTGCATATGGGGAAGAGTAAATCCAGGCTTGTGACTTAACAGTTAAGGAGGTTACGTTAATCTTCAGTTATGCATATGCAACAACAGTGAGTATAGATGCTCAACCAGAGAACAAACTATCCTTGACATTGCCTGGTTTGTTGTGAGTTCTCTGCAATAAGTAACATCTGACTGATATGGTCCTGGTCAGGTCACCATCTTTTTGACCAAGGTTATCTATGTGCTGCTTATTGTTGCGTGAGAACTGACGTTATGGGCTCATAGCATTCACTGATTGAGCACTTATACTTCTGATGTGGCATCATAGTGTCCGTTTAACACACAAGCATACATTTTGCTCTCCCCATATGTATATCACCTTATTCTGGATTATTATGGTCTTTCCTTATTGACTGATATATATATGTTGTAACAATAATGAGATCTATTATATTGCCTAATGTTGGTTGATACACTGTACATCCCCTGATCATCTATATCAATGTAATTTTCCCTGCCTGCATTCTGCTCTCATATCCCTATTTCCCTGTGTTACTTGGATTTTGTATCCTACCCCCCCTCCACCATGATCCTTTGCATACCTGTGTTGATTAGTCAACCTGTGGCTTTGTGGCAAGCTTGCCTTGTTAATTTCTGTAAATAGTAAATATGATTTATCCGAGATGTTGTTTGTGTCTGCCATAGCATTTCCGGAACATAAATGAAAGGACCTTCAGACTCCACATCTGTGCTCTGCACCATCAGTTAGGGGTGTCAATAGAATTCTCACAGTGTGTTTGCATTACTGATTTCAACCATGAGGGAAGGTTGGTATTAACAATCTATATGACACAGAAACAGACAAATGAGACAGGTGTCCGTAAGTGGCTCACATCCTAATAGTGAACATACAGGGCCTCATTCAATTGCGATTTTGCCAATTGAATGGGGCTCAAAATAAGCACAGAACATATATTGTTTCAAAAAGATTTTAGTTAGTGAAAACCTTGATTTTGGATAGATGTTTACTAACTAAAACATTTTTCATAGAATATATGTTATGTGCTTATTTTGAGCCCTATTCAATTGGCCAAATTGAAATTAAATGAGGGCCACAGTATCTAACATAAGTGAGTACACCCGTCACATTGTTGTTAATATTTTAGTATATCTTTTCATGTGACAACACTGAAGAAATGACACTCTGCTACAATGTAAAGTAAGTTTGCTGACCCATCAATAACTCAATACACAGCCATTAATGTCTAAACCATTGGCAACAAAAGTGAGTACACCCCTAATGTGAAATGTCCAAATTGACACGAAATGTCAATTATGTGTGGCCACCATTATTTGCCAGAACTGCCTTAACCCTCATGGCCAGGGAGTTCACCCGAGCTTCCCAGGTTGCCACTGGAGTCCTCTTCCACTCCTTAATGATACATTAGAGCTGTTTGATGCTAGAGACCTTGCACTCCCCCACCGTCAGTTTGAGGATGCCCCACAGATGCTCAATATGGTTTTGGTCTGGCGACAAGCTTGGCCAGTCCATCACCTTTACCTTCTTTAGCAAGGCAGTGTCGTCTTGGTGGTGTGTTTAGGGTCGTTATGTTATGTTGCCCTGCGGCCCAGTCTCCCAAGGGAGGGGATCATGTTCTGCTTCAGTATGTCACAGTACATGTTTGCATTCATGGTTCCCTCAATGAACTGTAGCTCCCCAGTGCCAGAGATAAATGGATAAGTCACAACGAACACAAAAACATTGATATGAGATGAACCCATCATTTTGAACCTAAACAGTGATGCAGAGAGAGGGGAGGCAACATCTGACATCATTAGGTAAATGCATATAGGGGGAATCCACACAACATATTAGCGAAAACATATATACACATGCATATATGTTTAGTCTGGGCCTGCAAGCATGCTGCCTGCACTGAGGAGCTACAGTTCTTTGAGGGAACCCATGAATGCCAACATGTACTGTGACAAACTGAGAAAGAGCATGATCCCTCCCATAGAAGAACGGGCCGCAGGGCAGTATTCCAACATGATAACGACCACAAAAACACCTCCAAGCCGACCACTGCCTGGCTAAAGAAGCTGAAGGTCAAAAGTTGATGAACTGGCCAAGTAGGTCACCAGACCTAAACCCTATTGAGCATCTGTGGGGGCATCCTCAAATGGAAGGTGGGGAGTGTAACGGAACCCATCACTGTTTTACCCTGTTTTATGGTTATGGTTAAAATATGATCATACTGTTATACTGTTATGCTCTGCAAAATCTTAGCCCAGACTATTGCAGACTTTGGCATAATAGATAATCCTAGTACAGAGACTCCTCAAAAGGATAAGGAAGTCTATTGTATAAAGTGTTTGCATTATCAGACATAACAAATAAGGATGATCTAAGCAATGTCTGATTGTATCAAAGTAGCTAGGTAGTCTCGGGGAGGTGAGACCCACCTGTTGTCCCTCTATGTGTATTGTGTGGCCAACTATGGGGGATGTGTGTATTGCCTGTGGGAAGAGATGTGTATATATATATTTCTGCCCAACAAAATAAAGTCAGTATTCATTTGACTTCCAATTGAGTGTCGGCAAATATTGGAGGTTGGGAATGGTGAGACTGTAGTGCTTCTTGGATATTGTACCGTATACCAGCGGAGATATTGGACTGCGTGTTCCAACTCCGTTACAGGGAGTGCAAGGTCTCTAACATCTACCAGCTCCATGATATCATCATGAAGGAGTGGAAGAGGACTCCAGTGGCAACCTGTGAAACTCTGGGGAACTCCATCCCCATGAGGGTTAAGTCAGTGCAGGAAAATAATGGTGGCCCCACAAAATATCGCCAATTTCACTTAGGGGTGTACTCACTTTTGATATTTCCCCTGAATTAATCTATCCATGTGTCAGAAACACGAATATCATGCATCACCGTTACTGTAATCAAACTCATGAATATTACCTCCACCCTCAGCTGCACTAGTGGCTGTTACCCCAACCCTACATTAACACAGGGCTGGTATATTGAAGGAAGATGTATGTACTAATCCAATAACGTTGGTGTGTAGCATTCATGTGGTGTTTACCAATCATGGTACAGTACAAACAAAAACAAACAATGATAATGTGAGCAATACATAATGTTTAATCTTATGCTTTCAAATTATTTACAAAAAAAAAAAATGGAAGGCAGAAATTCAGGAACATCAATAAATTGGAACCTAAAGAGATAAGAACAAGACATCAATTAGAACAATATACGCATTGACTGCAACACCTCAACGTCAATAGATCTTGGACATCAATTGCTTCTATATGCAACATGAACATGTTCTCACCTATTTCCGCTTTCGCTTGTGTGTTTCCTGGCTCTCCTGGCCTTTGGCAAATGTTCCCCTAGGCCGGCCCCGACCTCTGCGAATGGTTGGAGGCTCTTCCGGCCTGGATGCTGGAGGCAAGGTCTGTGATGTTGAAGGGGGTGAGGTTGAAGGGGTAGCCCGGTCTTGGGGCTGGCCTTCTCGGGCCATTTCGGCCCTTCGGGCATACTCCTCCATTCTGAGGTTATGCCGCCTCACCTCTTGGAACATTCTTTCGTTTGGCGGTGCCATTATCCTGGCTGGAGGGGCCATTGCTGGAGGCAATTGATGGCATCTCGTGGATGGCCCAGGTGGACTTTCGTACGACGGCCCTGCTGCAGGTGATGTTGCTGCAGGTGGTCCTGCATCTTCACAAGGTGCAGGAACCTGCGGAGGCAGGGGACGCCTGGCTGGTACTGAAATGAGACAAGATTTTGATTTGAGTATTGTTGTTTCCATATCTCTGAGATCAGAGTGACTTGTAATTGGCTGTGAATGTTTGACGCTAATCAAAATTGATCTGCATCATTAGTGTTGTGTATCCTGGCTGGGATCTTTCCTGTTATGTGACAGCAACTGCTGGCAGCAGCAGTTGGACCAAGGGGCTGATAGATGGCGCTGCCGCTGTTATATACATCATTTTCACCTTACACAGAAGCCCAAAAGGACCAACCCTCACACTAATCTGAACCCCTTACCTTAACAACACCATAACCCACTAAATATGCATGATTATATAATCTCCAGGAAAATGCTGTGACATGTAGAGGCTGCTCACTGCTGCTACCAGCAGTCACGGTCAGATAACAGGAAAGGGTCCATGGCTCATATGACTATATGTAATGCTGGTGCGGTGTGCCAACTGCAGTTAATTAGGACACGTGCTCATCTGAATCTGTTGGCCAGTGTGTGAGACAGACCAATCTGTGACCAATCCTCAGCAATGTGAGTTAACATGTTAATGTAACATGGTCCAGATTATGCTGTTACACGACACAAACTTGCAGTCCATCAGAGTCTGTATCCGCATATGCTGCAGTGTGCACATCCATACATGTAGTCTCATGGGGATGTACCAGCTAGACCGGACCTATCCTGTTGTATGTGCGCATCTCTGGAAGTGCACCGCCATCGACTCTAGCTACGCCAGCCCAGCAGGCCAGGTAAGTGTTTATCGGTTTCGGGTTCTGGCTACAGTTAGGGGGTATGGGTTAGGGGCTTTGGGTGTACCAACTATTTTTGACGGCTACATGGGGACGCAAGCGCAGCCGCATCCCTAGAGTCGTCGGCGACACTCTTCCAGCACATACTGAAATGCCCACATAAAACAGGATACATCCGCTATACCTAGTTTCAAAATGTACATGAATTCTAAGCAGTAGGACGGTTAAGCCAAACAGCTATGGATGGGCCAGTTTAACATGGAGTAGAGTGTGACAGGGGAACTCATGACAATAAACAAACAATTGCAATGGAGTTGTCATGTATGCTTTATATGCACTGGGAACCAACAGCAAACATAACAGTAACATCAATAGATTTGCAAAACGGTATCATAATCAGTTGTGGGAGGAGGTATTGGACATATATTTCATTGCTAACAATTCTGATGAGTATATTTCTTTACACTGAATTTACATGATTTTTGCAGCCTCATATATCTGTAGTCACAACCAGATATCTTACAGTGCAATTCAACGTCAGTTATCTGTCTGTATGGGGTACATGTGCGTACATATGAGGGTGTTAAGGTGTACATGGTACTCACATTGCAGGCTTTGGGACCGACCCGAGTCCACCAGGCTAGGGAGGCCCACGACTGCCGCTGGCTGGATCATGTCACGGACTGTGGCCTCCCAACCGGGTATGTGAATGTTTCTGGCGGCCCACCACCGGTTAAACGTGCCGCATTGGACTCATTGGCCATCTTCTTTTTGATGTCAATGCGGCAGTCTTGGTACCGGTGCTGGACAGACTGCCAGGTACGATTCGCATACTCCAGCGAGGAGACCTCAGCCGCAATCTCCTTCCAGGCATCTGTCCTCTGCCTGGGCCTCACTTCGCTCCCACTGGTTAGGATGGAGTGTCGGGCTTGTACTCCTCTAACCAGTGTTTCGATTTCCTGGCTCATAAAATTTGCTGCCCTTTTTCGTGCAGCAGCTGGCTGGCCAGCCTGTGGCTGGGGGTCCTGCTCTCCATGCCCTTCGCTGCCTTCTCCCTCCATCTCTCCTCCTCTCTCTCTCTTGCTCTCACAAAACCTCCAACTACAAGACCTGTGTGTCCACTTGCACAGCATACAACACAGTCACAGATTTACGAATTTCCCTCCCTTTTAAACTATTTGTGCCCTTGATTGTCATCTTCCTATTGGTTAATTGATTTCAGGTTTGATTTCCGGATTACGGGCTTGAGACTTTTGGCCATAGCTTCTTAGTGAAGAACGTACGGGTTTGGCGGATGAGTGCCCTCCAAGCCCGTAGCTCGTTATTCAAACCCGTGCGGGCTTGCATGATAGATGAAGTTAAATATCTTTATTTGCGCATTTGAGAGTAGGGGAATGTTGAGCTATTAATTCTAAAACCAAACATCACTTTCACTTTTAATAAAAGTACAGGATGGCTTTTCTATGCTATGACTTGTAAGTTAGCCCTTTACGACCCATAGGTCTATTTTACCCATTTATGGACTTGACGGAGGCTAATCCCGCAGCCTTTGCGGGTCTGAGGTGCTCCAAGCCCTCGGGACTTTGTCCACGGATATTTGACAAGAATTTGAAAATACAAAAATTACGGATTTGAGTATAGGGGAATGTTGTGCTATTTTTGCTAACACCTACAATCACTTTATAGTCTCCTCAGAGTGCAGGATGGCTTTATTTCGGCTTTATTATGTGCTTAATTGGTGCTAGCGGGACCTTTTTGGTGCAAGTAAGCTGCGGCTCGGTTTTAGCCTTGCAGAGACGTTTCCCGTAGCAATTGAATAGCAACCGGGGCTTTCTTGCGGCCGAAACTCTTGCGGCCGTTTTTGATCAAAGGCTTTTCTCCGGCGCGAGCGGCCGCAAGGGATAGCAAGGCGCCGGCCGCAAGCCTGCTCGAGCCCCCGGCCGGAAGGGAATAGAATAGCCGAATAGCTTGCGGACGGTCCTTGCGGCCCCGCATCTCTTACGGCCGTTAATAGAATGAGGCCCTAAGCATCTATGTATTTCAAAATAAGGTAATTTTTTTCAATTATTAATTAATAATTAATTAATTAATTAATATACATGAATTAATTAATCAATAACTGTCATCAATGCAAAACAAAAATACGTAATGCTGTTTTCCTAAGGAAGGGCATATTTAAATAATATACCTCTAATATTGGTGTTATTGAAGATGAAATGCTGCAGAGCTCACACTCTGTGTTCAGGCAGCTGCAGAAATGAGCAAACTGTAAAATTGCATGAAAAGCATGTTTAATGTTTGTATTCAATTAATTCATTAATCATTTAAAGTATCATGATTAATTGGCATACATGCAAAACATAAAGGCCAAAGCATCAATATGTTCCTAAACAAATGCAGTATAAAATATTCAATGTAGTAGGTGTCAGAGCCTAAGAAACTGATTTAAATATTTAACTGCTTTGAGGGTCCTATCCCTGTCAGGCAATGAGCAGTAATACATATACAGAGATTATTATTTAATTAATATGGCACAGTCCTCCCCCAATAAAGGTCTCAGATGATAATAAACTGATTTAAATATTTAACTATGTTGAGGGTCCTATCCCTGTCAGGCAATGAGCAGTGATACAGATATAACAATGTAGTGTAAAATCTAAAAAATGTTGTGTAGTGTAAAATATATTCATATATATTTTTGTAATGATTAATAATTAATAAATTAATGTACGTTAATGAGCAGTAATCCAGATATATAATTGTAGTGTAAAATATATATATACTAGCGACTTGCCCGTCAAAAAATGACGGCAATGTGATGTATATGTTTGTGAAGTTGTTTAGTTATTTAAATATATTTTTGACCCTTGTAAGTATTGTGATATGAAGATGTATTTTTGTAAAACGTTGATGTAATGGTTTTTAAAAATGAATTTTGTATCTGAAGAATTGTTCACTTTAATATACATAGAATCCAGAGGAAAGTAAAAAGTAAAAAGACTTTTTGCAACGTGCCGAATTTTAACATGAAGTTTAAAATATATGTAAGGAATAACCTTGAAAGTATATATTTTTAAAATTGAACTTTATTTTTTATGTAACTTTGGAATTTTTGCAAAACATTTGTGTAATTTTGAACATTATAAACAGGAACATAGTAAATACATTTTGTAACATAATTTTGAATTAAAAGTATTAACATTTGAATGTAAAAACAGTTTAACTTTAAATTAATCAGTATTAAAATGCAATTTGTATCAGAATAATTGTTAAGTTTAATATACATTGAATGTAGAGGAAGGCATACAGTAAAAACTCTCCTTAAACCGTACGTAATTAAAGTAATTCATTACTGAGCACATAAACTGGCGATAAACATGAATGAAACCTTAACATAGTGACTTCACATTTTAACATAATTTTTCATAGAAATGCAAGGCAAGTATTTTGTGAGGCGAATTATCCATAAACATGACTTCCATTAATTATGACTGAATTAAACAACCAATTGTTTTGTATTTTTGAATGTTTTTCCAAAATGTTTGCATGGCTTTAGTTTGTATCCTGCAAAGTTATAGTACTTCATAGTAGACAATGTTTTTAGTAAAAATACGTCCATCTTCTAATAAATCACCTTGACTTTCATTGTTTTCAATGTAAACTTTAATAGCCTGTGGATTTTTGCACCGTGACAACGCAACGTACAATTGACCATGTGCAAAAACTGGTTCTTCCAAGTAAATACCCACAGATTTGAAAGTCTGACCTTGTGATTTATTAATGGTCATGGCAAATGCCATAATAATGGGAAATTGTCTTCTTTGAAGTATAAAAGGGAGACTACTTTCACTTGGTGCTAAATCTATTCTTGGTATGAAAACTCTCTCTCCTTTATGGGTCCCAGTTAAAATTTCAGCATCTATAAAATGGTCCTTTAATTGTTGAACAATTAACCTTGTGCCATTGCATAGGCCTTTTTTGGGGTTCATATTTCGCAGTAACATGATAATTGCACCTTTCTTTAGCTGCAAAATATGTGGTGGCATTCCAGAAGGAGTTAAAGAGTTAATGAATTCAGTTGAAAAGTTTGCCTGACTTTCATTGTCATCAGCAAGTACAGAATCAGCACTGTGATAATTTTTTTGTGGTGCATTAATTTTTTTTAAGATTTCATTATTGAGTATTAATGCATCTTTATTTTTACACGTCAGTATGACTTGGTTGGCAAGCTCAGAATATTCTTCGTTATTTATGCTCCCTTCAAATATAGCCGATATAATATCTTGTTGACAAATCATATGAGGTGGGATCTCTACAGTGTCGTCAGGTAAATGTAGTATTTTTTCTGTTCTTCCTTCTCCAATTTTAATAAGCCAATCATTGAAATCAGTTTGGCCTTCTGATCTCATATTTTGTTGCAGTTGAAGATGGGTAAAATGTTTCCATACTGTACTTGACTTTATACATGTTTCAATAATGTCTGTTCGATTTCCATGTACAACGACAGGTAATGTTTGTCTAAAATCGCCACCCAACAAAATTACCTTTCCACCAAATGGAAAAATATTATCCATGACTTCACGAAGCAAACGGTCAATACATTGGAGGGCATAGCATGACATCATTGTGGCCTCATCTATTATAATTAATTTACATTTCTTCAATTTCTTTGCTTGTAAGGATGTCATGCGAATATCTGACACTGAATTTTCCAAAATAGGCACTGGCAGTTTGAATCCACTATGAACAGTTCTTCCACCTTCTAATAAAAGTGCAGCAATTCCAGTAGTGGCAAACGCCATTGCTATTTGTCCTTGTGCTCGTACTGAACTCATTAATAAATTGTACAAATATGTTTTCCCTGATCCGCCAGGTCCATCAAGATAGAAATAACGCTCTGTCACCATGTCATCATCTATAGCATTTTTAATGGCATGAAATGCTTGCAATTGTAGTGTATTTAAAGTTGCAAGTCTTTCTTGTGTTCTTTCTGCTTGTAGTTGAATGTCATAGTCTTCAAAGTTAATGTCATCTATTAGACCTGGATCAGGCAAATTAAAACTTGCACAACTTAATCCATGAGTTAAAAAGACTTCTTGAATTTCCATTAAGGCTTTTAAGTGTGCAATGGGTTCATTGTATCGTCGCATAAAGTCTTCAGCCATATTACTTTTAAAAGTCTCCCACAAAGCTAATGCATTTGGAGCATTTGAGAAGATACAAATAAAAGCAAATTGTTCTCTCATCTGTCGTGGCATTTGACATTGTGCTGCTTCTTCTAAACATCTTTCCCACTCTGTATCATCAGCGAGTAAGTTTCTATTTCTTGCAGCTAAATGGAAGGATTCATATACAATGTCATTAACAGTTCTTAATTGTTCAAAACTTTGTGCTCCTGGAACATTTAAAAGTAATATCCGTAAGCAAAATCGTTCAACATCTCTTGGACTGACTGTGTAAATTCGTGGAATTATTTTATTGCCTCTTGTTTTTCTTGCTCTCCATAATCCATTCACAAAAACATAGTGATATGGAATTTCAATATATAAGTATTGTGTTGCTTGAGCATCAGTGGAATTTAATGCAAACCATGCAGTTAGTGTAGTGTGACGATCTTCACTTTGGGCCAATGCATTCATTTCATTTCCAGAATGGAAATAGACTAAATGTCGTTGTGGCAAATGTACTGCTAACCTATATACTGCATGTGATCTATCATGCATTTCAAATTTTAAAAGCCGCCACATAGCTTCTGGCGCACTGACATAGCGAGCATCTACATGAGATGCAAGTTCATCATGTACTAACTCACTACTTTCAGGGTTGTCTGCACTTTTGACGACTACAGTAGCTGCATCGTAACCTTTGTAAATATATTTGTAGACATATTTAATTGATTTGATGGAAGTGCAGGCTTCTACGTTGATGTGGGCGTTGTACTTCATGAGTAAATGTGGATTGTAGGGTACTACATATCTATTGTCCACTTTTTTTCCACGAATAATGGCACTATCTCCTTCTCTTCTTTTATAAAGTGGATATCCATCACAATTGGCATATGTTTTGTCTCTATAATCTTTGGGAAAATCTTTGGAACATTGATTATTTTCCATACATGGTGATTGTGGATTAAGGTCTCCACAGGGTCCATGAATCATGCGATGAGTAACAATCTCATATAGTCTACCATATAGTTCTGGATCCGGTAGTTCAGCAACTATGACTGCATCCACTTTGGCCGAAGTATCTAATTTATCTTTCTCTTGAAGTATTATGAGAAGATGTGCATGTGGAAGGCCTCTTTTTTGAAATTCAATGGTATATACATAAGCAAGACATTTGCCAAATAACTGATTTATAGTAAAGTCACGTATTAATTCATTTAATTTTATCTTAAAAACTCTGGCTACTAAATCTGGTCGATCTGAAGCACTTTGTCCAAGAAGTAGATTTTGATGAATTTCTGGCCATTGTGGATTACATGTAAATGTCACAAATAAATCGGGTTTTCCAAATTTAGTCACAATAGCCATAGCATCATTGTATCTTTCTCTCATATTTCGAGGAGATCCTTGAAAGGAAGATGGTAAAATGATGGCTTTGCCAGCTGTCATGTCTCTGCTTGTAGCCACGTCAGCAACATAGTCCATGAGTCCACAATATTGTTCTACACGTAGTTTATCTTGTTGATATTTTATAAAGTTTAAATTATTTGCCTCAACTTGCAAATATGAATCAATAATCCATTGTTGTGTTAGTTTTCCACCACATAAAATGGGATTAAAATCATCTCTAATGGCAATTTGAGCAACTTTAAATTCAAGCATAGAAACATTATTTCGGATTCTGGCTTTAGCATTTGGGTAACTGGGAAGGCTTAATTTTGGTTGCCAACCTGCTTCTCCGTGTGGGAAAAAGATGGGATATGTCATTGGATCTAAATTTGGACTTAAGATATTAATATTAATAAATGGTTGGTCCTGATTTCTGGGATATACTCTAATGTCTCTTTGAAATGGTGGTTCTCCTTCATCATTGTGAAAGACCATTGCAACCTCATTTGATGTTGGCAAGTTATAACGACGTTTATCAGTATGTCTGTCTCTTTTAAGCACCATATTAACCTTTGGCATGGGTAATTGATGTCTTTGTGCATGAAGTAGTTGTTCATTTTCTACTTCTGCCAATTTTTTGTAAGCTTTACTGTAGGGATTGTTGTCCATAATGTTATTTAGCTCTATAAAAACACTGGGTAAGCATTTTTTATTTTCTTCCATCTGCATACGTTGGTCAACAGCTTCCATTGTATCTAGGACATATAGTTGAGCGAATTTTCTTTGCTCTCCTTCCTCTGGATGTAAATGTGAAGTGCGATGATAAATTTGTCCTTGGACTTTAAAACAGTAAGGACCATGTCCTGGTACATTAGCAGCCAATGTTGCCCCCATAGATGCAAATGATATGGCACTATTGTAGGATCTTATGTTTGTCTTAAAATTGTTGTAATTTGGAAAAGTAGGTTGAGTCATAATATTTAGTAAATAGGTTGGAAATTGTTTCCTTTGTGGAAGTTTGAACTTTCCTTTTTGACAACAACTAATAAATTGTCCATCTCGAGGTCTCTCCTGTTTAAAATAATAAGCCTCACAAAATTGACATTGAGTAGTCATGTCCCCACAACTATGAACCTCTACTGCTAAAGACTTCATTAAAGGACAATTTGCAACGCATATTGGATGTTGACTTTGATATTCATCAGATGAAAAGTCCTGAAATGTTTCAACAACAGGTTCTAAATGTTTAGTTTTTTTCGTAGCTTTTCTTGGTATATGTTGGACTTGTTCGGTTGAAATGTCCTGTAAGTTTTTAGTAAGAGTTTGTAAATGCTTTGTTTTTGTAGTTGTTTTTTTTGGTCTGTCTTGACTGGTATGTTGTAAAATGTCATCTGATGTTTTAGGAACAGTTTGTAAATGCTTTATTATTTTTTTATTTTTTTTGGTTCTATCTTTCATTTTTGCAGCTGATATTCTTTTATTTGCAAGTCTTTTGCGTTCTTTTTCTCTTCGAATTTCTTTCTCCTCCGGTGTCTGCTGGGCGGCCCATCTCTCTTGTCTTTCTCTAGTTTGACGTCTTTTCTTCTCTTCTTTGGTCTCGTTATCAGCCATATTAATCTGTAAACGGAAACAAATAAATGTAATTGTGTATATTTAAATTTGTAATTCCTGTTAAAGATTATTGTGCACAATTGTTGAAATAAAAGGCAAATCATGAATGTATCATTGATATTTAGTTAAATTTATAATTCCTGTCTTCAGTGGCTCAGAATTTGGGCAATGGAATACTGCTGTAAATAAGCATGTAACATATTTATTTAAAATAATGGTTTTATTTATTAAAAACTTTGTTTGTGGATACATATTTACGACTGCAAAACTTGTTTGCTTAAAAAAAAAGTGATGTGGTTATTGAGCTATGTATTGCATAGTAGCAATTTAAATAAAATAAGGGAGATAGTAAATTAATTATTTTATTTTTCTGTTGACACGGATGCAACTGAAAGCAGTTTCTTTAGTTTTATACTTTAGTACTTATTATAGTTTACCTTGGTTGAAGTGTGATTTAAATCCGAATGTTTGTTGGTCCTCGTTTCAAAATCGTTGTCCAATGGTGTGGTCCTCTGTTGGAAGTCCTCGCCCGATGGTGTGGTCCTGTGGCGATAGCCCCCGTCCGATATTGTGGTCCTGTAGCGATATCCCTCGTCCGATGTTGTGGTCCGTTGGTGAAAGTCCTCGTCCGATGGTCTGGTCCTGTGTTGAAATTCCTCGTCTGCTGGTCTGGTCCTGTGTTGAAATTCCTCGTCTGCTGGTCTGGTCCGAGTCCTCGTCCGATGGTCCGGTCCTGTGGCAAAAGTCCTCGTCCGATTGTCTTCACGCAGTATCTGTTGTAATGTAAAATAGAAAATGTTGTTTGAGTGAAATGTCTTTTAAATAAGTTAAAAATGTATGAATTAGGCTGTATTGTATCATTTATGGTTATTTTTTTCAAAAATATTTTTTGTAACTTTCTGTACAATCCCACGACTTTTGTTATTCTTATTTAAGGTTCTTAGTAAGGCTTGTGGGTTGTAATTATATTTAATAAGAATATGAATTTATTTTGCTATGTGTTTATGTTAGTTTTTGTACAATCCTGTTTTGTGCGCACCACTTGTGGTATACTTATTTAACCTTTATTGGGATGGTTATAGTTAGTGAAACATGAAATAATATAATTAATGTAGTTTGCTATGTGTTTGTGTTACTTTTTGACAATCCTGTTTGGTGGGCATCACTTGTGCAAAACTTATTTCTTCTTGATTGTACAGGTTATAGGTTGTTAAACATTAAAGAAGAATGTTAATGTAGTTTCCTATGTGTTTGTGTGATTTTTTGTACAATGCTATTAGGTGCGCAACACTTTTGTTATTCTTAATTTGGCTTCTTTGTAAGGCTTATAGGTTGTTAAACATTTAATAAGAAAATCTGTTTTGTGTGTAGCAGTTTGTGTGTTATTGAATTGCGATTTGGCTAATTGAATTGTGCCCTAAATAAGCACATAGCATATTATTTGAAATCATTTTGTAGTCATTGAAAAACTGTATTTTTGATATTTTTTTATTAAGTAAAACCTTAGTTTTAAGCAATTGTTATGTTGTTATTTAGAGCCCTATTCAATTGGGCAAATTGCAATTGAATGAGGGCCTTTGTGTGTACCATATGTTGCATAGTTTGGCCCTCATTCAATTGCATATTTTACAATGTAATAGTACTCTAAGGCCGTAATTGAATTGCAATGTATAAATTTGAATAGGGTTGTAAATAAGCACATGACATATATTTGTTAAAATAGAGTAAGGGACTAAAAGTTCTTATTTATAGGCATATTTAATTGTCCAAAATAGCAATTGAATGAGGGCCTTTGGTTACTGCATTTGTTATATTGTGAGCTCGTGATTCAATTGTGTTTTGACCAATGGAATAGAGCTGAATATCAGCACAGAGCATAATTTTTTACGGAATTTTGTATTTAGTGAACTTGTATCCAAAAGGAACGTGTTCACAAAAGAAAAGTTTCCTTTAAAAAATATGCTCTGTGCTTATATAGAGCCCTATTGAAATGGGCAAATCACATTTGAGTGAGGCCCTTGGCCATTAAAGATATATAGGTCCTCATTGAATTGCAATTTTGCCAATTGAAGAGGGCTCTATATAATCACATAACCTATTTCTTGAGCAAACTTTTTAGTTATTGAAAACCTTCATTGTGGTTAGAAGTTCAGTAACTAAAAAGTTCTGTATAAAAAAATATTATGTGCTTATATAGAGCTCTATTCAATTGAGAAAGTTGCAATTGAATAAGGCTCATGGTTCTTTCTTGTTTATACTTAATACTTTACCTTGATAGAAGTTTTGAATGACAGACGGTCCCCTCCTGCCAATCTTAATCCGCCGGTGTTCTTGTAGTGTCTGTTTGAAAAAGAAAGTGAAATAGTTATTTGTATATTTATAATTTTTCATCTAGCAAAGCATGGCCTTTTGAGCATGTAATATCTTGTTGTATCTTACCTCTTCAAATTTGTTGGTGTTCTTTAAAAGGGATTGTGCTTCACAGTGCACGGTGCAAATTGTTGAGAGACGCTGTTGATGCAGAGTCTGTTTGAATATTAAAAGAAATAGAAAGATTCAGCTTTATATGATCTATTGAATTGCAGTAAATGAATTCAATTAACCTTATTTTTTGTTGGTGTCTACACACATATGTCACATACATGAAGTGTACGTGTGACATATTAGTATACATGAGTCAAATTTAAATGGTTAAATTAACCTTATTTTTTATTTTTTTGTAACACACATAAATGTGTGTGTGTGAGATGTAACTATAGATGATACACATATATGTGCGTGTCACATATCAGTATACATGAGATATAATGTCATTTAAATGTAGTTGTTTACTGATTTTGTTGTAAGCTAATTTTGTTGCATTGGCAATACACATAAATGTGCGTGTGACATGTCACTATACATTATAGACATATATGTCGGTGTCAGATGTCACTATGAAGGGGCAATACACAGAAATGTGCGTGTCAGATGTCACTATACATTATAGACATATATGTGCGTGTCACATGTCACTATACATTATACACATATACGTGCGTGTCACATGTCACTATGAAGGGGCAATACACAGAAATGTGCGTGTCAGATGTCACTATACATTATAGACATAATATATGTGCGTCTCACATGTCACTATACATTATACACATATACGTGCGTGTCACATGTCACTATGAAGGGGCAATACACAGAAATGTGCGTGTCAGATGTCAGTATACATGATAGACATATATGTGCGTGTCACATGTGACTATACATTATAGACATATATGTGCGTGTCAGAGGTCACTATACATAAAGCTCAGTTTATTTTTTTTTGTGAGCCTATACACATAAATGTGCAATACATGATGACTACATAAATCCTAGTTTATTTTTTTATTTGTTTGACCTGACCTGATAATAAAATGTAATATATTATAGCTTACCTGTCAGTTGTAATTTGCACAATGTAAAGTAGTAAATTAGTAAAGAATTGTCTTCTCAAGTAAAAGCAGAAGTCACTCCGTTGATCACCTGAGGAGAAATGTATTTTTTATTTGGAAATAGGCAGTATTTATAAACTTGTAGAAAGTTCTGGAAAGTGAGACCGTTAGAACGCAATACGCATGCGCTATTTGCGTTCCAGCTTACAATTTGCGTTCCATCCGCCATTTTAGGCGTATTACTGTTCAAAATGGTGTTTAATATGATTGTGATACGTTCCGCATAGTATGTGTTTCATTATTGCGAGTAAGTGTAGTGTAGTTACGTCTAAAGCCTCGTTTTCGTTTTGTTCGTCGGCCATTTTTTCTCTCGCTTAGCGATGGTATTAGTGTCTAAAGTGTTTCTTTTGATTTAAATGTAGGTGTAACTTTTTTTTTTGAGGTGCTGGCTGGTTCCTCTTGCTGTAGGTAAGCTTTTTATGTGTTTGTTGTGTGTCTTTGTTAAGTTTTAAATGTTTGTATGTCGGCGTGTTGCGTCCGATGTTTGCGAAGTCGTAATGTGTAGTAACGTGTCTCGTATGGTGTTTGCGTGTGTAGCCTCGTTTTCGTTTTATTCGTCGGCCATTTTTTGTGTCGCTTAACAAAGTATTTAGTGTCTAAACTCTTTTATTTTGAGTGCAATGAAGTTGTAAGTTGCATTTTTGAGGTCCTGGGTGCTTCCTGTTTGTGTAGGTAAGTTTTTTATGTATGTGCTGTGTGTATGTATTGTGTTTGTAATTTTGTAATGTTCGCGAGTTGCGTCCGAGTGTTGCGAGGCCGTAATGTGTGTGAACGTGTGTCGTATGTTGTTTGCGAGTGTCGTAATGTGTGTGAACGTGTGTCGTATGTTGTTTGCGAGTGTCGTAATGTGTTGCGACGTAAATTTTTTTTTGCAAGGGTCGCAGTTGCTGCAACTGAAGACCTCCCTTTGCGAGGTCCTCAGGTGCTGGCATGGAGCGCCTGTGGCGCTCCAAGCCAGCAACTGAGGCCCTCGCTTCGCGAGGGTCCTCAGTTGCTGGCAAGGAGCGCCTGCGGCACTCCATGCCAGCAACTGAGGCCCTCGCTTCGCGAGGGTCCTCAGTTGCTGGCAAGGAGCGCCTTCGGCGCTCCCTGCCAGCAACTGAGAACCTGGCACAGTGCCCTCGCTACGCGAGGCCCGCGACTCGCTACGCGAGCCCGCAGCGTTAGCAACAACTCGTACGCTCACAACTATATATGTGAATATATATATATATATATATTTATTTTTTGTGTGCATTGTAAAATATATATATATATATATATATATATATATGTTTTTTTTAATGATTACTAATGAATAAATTAATGTATGTTAATAATTAATTAATAAATTAATCAATGAATTAATATATTAGAAAGAGCTAAGCATTTATGTCTTCATAAAGTAAGGGCAGTGTAAAAGATTTTACATACTTTTTTATAATAATAATACATTTTAACAATAATTAATTTGTTTTAATAATAATTAATGTATTAATAAATCACATATTATAATTGTCTAACTACAAATCGTCGTCACGCTGCATTGCGTAGTGCGTACGACTTAGCGATGAGCGCCGCATGCGCTCATCGCCCGGCGATCCACGCACAGCGAGGCAACCCGTTACATAGTACCACTTTGCCGATCGTACGACTTGGCCGTTAAATCGTAGCACTTTGGCAATGAGCGCCACAGGCGCTCATTGCAGGCGAGCCTCGCGTAGCGAGGTGAGCCGTTAAACTGTAGCACTTAGAAAAAAAATAAGAGGTGAAAAAAATTACGAGATAAGCGGCGGAACAAAAACAGTAAAAGTCACCTACAGCATGGGGAACTAGCCAGGACGTCTGGAAGTGAGTTGGAACTGCAATTTAGATCGATTTAGCCGAGTTACAAAGATCGAAAATCGGCTAAGCGAGAATAAAATGGCCGCCGAAAAAAATGAAAATGAGGCTATACTACTACGAACTGCATAAAACACAGTCACAGACGTATGTGTTTGAAAAACAACGAGAAAAAGGATGCGGATTAACCGCGCAATGAGTAAAAAGACAGTAGCGAGTTCATTTTACAAAACGATATTAACGATTTACGCATTAACACAGATTTCCCGCCTTTGTCTCGCGTCACATAAGATTTCCCGCCGAAAACAACGCATTTGGCTCGCACAACTGCGGATTTCCCACCTAAAACTATGCATTTGTCTCGCGCACAAACCCTATATATAGGGCACATTTCACACATGACTCACACTTTCTCCTCAGGTGATGACAGTGTGACTGGATGTTTTCTGATGCCGGGAAATCGCAAGAGATTGTTAGCTCTTCAGTATACTGCTTCAGCATTATTACATTAAAAAAGGTAAATATATTATTTATAATTATTAATTAATAAATTGGTACTTACTTAATAAATAATAGATAAGAAATTTAATTAATAGAAAATTAATATTAATTAATTAATTAATAATGTACATTAATTTAACAATTATTTTGTTATATGTCGTGATTACCTGTGTGAAACTATTGTTAATAACATTCATAATGTACATTAATTAATTAGGAACACATTGATTCATTAATTATTAATGTACATTAATTTAAGAACTATTTTGGGATATGTCGTGATTACCTGTGGGTAAGAATTGTAAATAACATTCCTAATGTATCATTACTAATCATTAATATTAAAAAAGGTTAACGTTTAAGAATGTGCATAAAAAATGGAACACGTTGATTAATTAATTATTAATGTATGTACATTATTTAAATAATTCAATTCTTATATATTTTGTATACCACTCTAAAAAAAATAAAGGGAATATGGTTATGTGTTGATGTTATATTTAGTCAGACATTAATTTAAGATTAATACAGATTCATTGATTCTTATTTAAAGACTAACAGTAATATTGAGTGTATGTTTATAATCTATGCTTTCATATGTGTGTTCATGCTGATTTATTGATATATTTATTTCATGTTTTTAATCTATGCAAAAATAGGTATGTTAAGCCTCATTGATTAATACAGATGAAGTAACATATTATATATTAATTTTACTATTTTGTATAATTGCAGTGAACTCTACGTGAATGACCAGAGATAGTGACGTTTGCACAAATTGAACATCATAAGGATAATTTGGACAGGTATAGAATTTTAATTATATTACTATGTCAAAATATTAAAAAAGATGAGGTTTTTAATGTAGACAAATATATGTCTGTTGATGTTCATTTAATGATATTGATGAAGCAAAAGTTTAAAAATATTATCTATTTGATTTCACAGTTTATTCAGATCTGCAAGGGAATAAACAGACAGTGTGACCTTTGCAGCCTTTGAACAACATCATCTTCACAGGTATAAAATGTTATTTTTGTAGTGACGCATAGAAAAAGGCTATGTATTATATATTTGGTGAAAATTTACATTTATTGAAAATGGATAGTACTTATTGAGTCATTAATTTATGATATTTAGTTAAAACTTTAAAAAGTTGAAAAGACAACACTAAGTAATAATAATATTTAAAGAAAAGAAGAAGCTTACAACACTTGCAAAAAAAAAAAAAAAAAGGATGGTATGCTGTGAATTCAATCAAGAAGGAATGTCATTGAAGGATTAATAATATAAAGATGGACATGTGCAGCTATTTCCGATTTCATATATGTCAATAAAATACTTTGAAAAATGGTTTCATTTCTTTCAGACTAAAGTGCAACAATTGAAAATGTTTTATTAGTTTATTCATCTACTTTAATCTAAAAGTACAAATCGGAATAAAAAATGTAAATAAAACAAAGAACAAACAATAATTACATCTCTATTTAAAATTACAGATTAAAATGGCGGACAATGGAGAAGACAAAATTGAACGCAAAAGAAGATTGGTAAGGGAAAGGAAGCAAAGGTGGAGAGATGCGCTCAGATACCGGAAACTTCACAACGCTTGCGAGAAGATCGACAGAGACTTTTAAATAAAAGAAAGATGAGTAAGAAAGCCGCAAGTGAGTGTGTTGGGGCTTCCAAGAAATGTAAAAGTAAACAAAAACATTCCTGTGAACCATTGTCCAATGACTCTATTTTGCAGAATGACTTAAATGTAGAAACACAAGAAAAAAATGTACATATAGAAAGTGGGTCTGATATTTATGTTGAAGAAATGCATGATAATGTGTTTACTACTGCAGTACAAGTAGATACTCATTTATGTGGTTTGTCAGTTTTGTGAGCCTATCATTTTATAAAGGAAAGACCTACTGACGGAAATTTTATTAGTTGCTGTCAGAAAGGAAAGGTGAAACTTCCACTAAGACACCCATTTCCATATTATTTAGAATGCATTATGAGTGATCCAACATTTCCAAATTATAAAAAATTCAAACAAAACATAAGGTCTTATAACAGTGCAATTTCATTTGCTTCAATGGGTGCAACATTAGCAGAAAATGTACCAGGACATGGTCCTTATTGTTTCATAGTTCAAGGTCAAATATACCACCGAACTTCACATTTACACCCACAAGAAGGACAGCAAAGGAAATTTGCACAGTTATATGTCTTAGATACGATGGAAGCTGTGGAACAAAGAATGACACTTCCAGAAAATAGACAGTGTTTGCGCATAGTCTTTGAACAGCTTGAAAAAATTATGGAAAAAAAACCATATAGTCAAGCATACAAACAATTAGCACAGCTTGAAAAAGAACAACAGGAACATGCTCAAAGACATCAATTGCCTACACCAAGAGTCAATATGGTGTTAAAAAGATATCGCAACACTGATCAAAGAAGATATAATTTACCTACTGTAAACGAGGTTGCCATGGTGTTTAAAAATGAAGATGGTGAACCACCTTTTCAGCGGGATATTAGAATATATCCACGCAATGAAGAACAACCATTTATCAACATTAATATATTAAGCTATAATTTAGATCCAATGACATATCCCATTTTCTTTCCAAATGGGGAACCAGGATGAGAACCAAAATTACAATTGGAAAGTTATCCCAATACTAAACTTCGTATTAGATCTAATATTTCCATGCTGGAATATAAAGTGGCACAAACTGCTATCCGTGATTGTTTTAATCCAATTTTACATGGAGGAAAACTCACTCAACAATGGATTATTGATTCATATTTACAAGTTGAAGCCAATAATCTAAATTTTATTAATTATCAACAAAATAAATTACGAGTAGAACAGTATTGTGGATTAATGGAATATGTGGCAGATTTAGCTTCCAACAGAGACATTCCAGCTGGAAGAGCAATTATTTTGCAATCCTCTTTCCAAGGTCCTCCTCGCAATATGCGAGAAAGGTATAATGATGCTATGGCTTTTGTTACAAAATTTGGAAAACCAGATTTATTTATTACATTCACGTGTAATCCACAATGGCCAAAGATCAAGGAAAATTTGAATCTGGGACAAACTACTTCTGACCGACCAGATTTAGTGGCATGAGTATTTAAAATCAAACTCAATTCATTAATTCATGATATCACTATAAAGCACACTTATTTGGACAAAGTGTGGCTTTTGTTTACACCATTGAATTTCAAAAAGGGGATTGCCACATGCTCACATACTTTTAATACAGCAGGAAAAAGACAAGTTGAACACTGCAGAGAGAGTGGATTCAGTCATTTGTGCACAATTGCCAGACCAAGAAAAATATAAAAAACTTTGGGAGATTGTTACACATAGAATGATTCATGGCCCATGTGGAGAGATGAATCCAAATTCACCATGTATGGAAAATAAAAAATGTACTAAAGAATTTCCAAAACAATTTCAAATGCAAACTTATGCAAATTGTGATGGATATCCTTTGTATAAAAGAACACAAGAACAAAAAGCTATTATCCGTGGCCAAAAGGTTGATAATAGATTTGTCGTTCCATACAATCCACATTTGCTCATTAAGTACAATGCACACATCAATGTGGAAGCTTGCACTTCGATTAAATCAATTAAGTATGTGTATAAATATATATACAAAGGATATGATGCAGCTACTGTTGTTGTACAAGGCGTTGGAAATGAAAACGAAAATCCAATTTTACATGATGAACTATCAAATTATTTAGATGCTCGGTATGTGAGTGCTCCTGAAGCAATGTGGCGCCTTTTGAAATTTGAGATGCATGATCGGTCACATGCTATCTATCGTTTAGCTGTACATTTGCCTCAAAGTCAGTTAGTTTGCTTTACTCAACGAAATGAAAGAACTGCATTATATCAAAGTGAAGACAGAGATACTACACTTACTGCGTGGTTTAAATTAAACTGTCAGGATACGCAGGCCAGACAATTTTTATACATAGAAATACCATATCACTATGTATTTGTAAATGGTCTATGGCGACAACGAAGAATAGATACACATAAAATCATACCACACATTTATACCGTCAGTCCAAGGGATATTGAACGTTTCAGCTTAAGATTACTTCTGCTACATGTTCCCGGTGCACAGAGTTTTGAGCATTTACGTACAGTGAATGACATAGTTTATGATACATTCCTATTAGCTGCAAGACATCAAAATTTCATAGCTGATGATACAGAATGGGAGAGGTGTCTGGAAGAAGCAGCACTATGTCAAATGCCTAAGCAAATGAGACAACAATTTGCATTCATTTGTATATTTTGCAATGTACCTGATGCTTTCACTTTGTGGGAAACATTTAAATTAAACATGTTAGAAGATTTCTTGAAACGTTACAGAGTACCAATAGCTCTGTTAAAAACATTGATGGAAATCCAAGAAAAATTGTTGGCTCATGGATTAAATTGTGCAAGTTTTAATTTACCTGATCCAGGACTTATAGATGACATCAATTTTGATGATTATGACACTGAGCTTCAAAAACAAAAAACCCAAGAAAAACTGGCAACTTTAAATACTTTACAGTTAGAAGCATTTCATGCCATCACAAATGCTACAGATGATGAAATGGTCAAAGACCGGTATCTCTATCTAGACGGACCAGGTGGATCAGGAAAAACTTATCTGTACAATTGTTTGATGAGTTATATTCGATCACAGGGTCAGATAGCTGTGCCATTTGCAACAACTAGAATTGCTGCACTTTTGTTAGATGGTGGTAGAACTGGGCATTGTGGATTTAAGCTGCCAGTTCCCATTTTGGAAACATCAGTGTCAGATATTCCACTCAATTCCATATAAGCAAAAAAATTCAAACTAACTAAACTAATTATCATAGATGAGGCAACAATGATGTCATGTCATGCACTGCAATGTATTGACAGATTCTTAAAAGAAGTAATGGATAATAAGTTGCCATTTGGTGGAAAGGTGATGCTGTTAGGAGGCGATTTTAGGCAAACATTACCTGTTGTGCCACACGGAAATAGAACAGAGATCATTGAAACATGTATCAAGACCAGTAAACTGTGGCAAATATTTACACATCTCAAATTAGAATTAAATATGAGATCTGAAGGCCAAAATGAATTCAATGACTGGCTCATTAAAATCGGAGATGGAAAACATCCAGTAATACAGCATTTACCAAATGATACCATTGAAATTCCATCAGAAATGGTTTGCAATGAATCACTCATATCAGCCATATTTCTAAACACTCTTAATAATGAGGATTACACAGACTTTGCAAACAAAGTAATATTAACATCAAAAAATATCGATGCCTTGAAAGTAAATAACGAAATTTTAAAATACATCAATGCACCACAAAAGAATTATTACAGTGCAGATTCTATTCTGTCAGATCATAAAGACAGTGAATCGAATTTTAGTATCAAATTTATTAATTCGTTAACACCATCTGGAATGCCCCCACATATTTTACAATTGAAAAAAGGCGCAATTGTTATGTTATTGCGAAATATGAATTAAAAAAAAGGACTTTGTAATGGGACCCGATTAATTGTGCATGAGTTAAAAGATCATTTTATACATGCAGAAATTATAACTGGTACCCATAAAGGTGAACGAGTTTTTATACCAAGAATTGATTTAGCTCCAATTGAGATTGTTTTGCCCTTTGTCCTTCAACAGAGACAATTTCCAGTTATAATGGCATTTGCTATGACCATCAATAAATCCCAAGGACAAACTTTTAAGTCAGTTGGGATTTTTTTAAAGTAACCAGTTTTTGCACATGGACAACTCTATGTGGCTTTTTCAAGGTGCACTAATCCAAAAGAAATTAAAGTGCATGTTGAAGAAAACGAAACTCAAGGTCATTTATTGGACAATGGATGTGTTTACACCAAAAACATTGTCTACTATGAGGTGTTGGAAAGATAGAGGACAATGGTTTCATTTTAATGCCAACATTTTATGGGACTCAATACGATTGCACAAAAAAAACATTTCACATAAAACATCCAAAGAATGTACAAAAAAAACGTAGAGAACAGTGGTTTGATTTCCATGACAAAATGTAAGTACTCTGGGACTCTTTAAATACGGTAACAGTATTTCACTTATGAAAATCTATGTGATATTTGCAGAATGGACAAACTGAAAAAACAAACAAAAAACAACAGTAAAATATCCTTAAACAGATTGGAATGGGTTCAAGTTTTATATTTACATGATTGGCCCCACAAAACAATTAACTGACTTTTTCAGGTTTATAACAGTTAAATGTTATTGTTTGAGGTTCAAATTTCAGATGTTAAATATGTGTTTTTGTAATTTTGAAAAAAGTTTCGTAAATATATATGTGGTATAGTCAAATATGTATTGTTAGTATAAAGTTTAACTATTTTAAGAATAATTGGAAATGTATTATTTAAAGACAAAGTATTGATTCAGGGAGAAATCCGATCGTCAGTTAATGGGGTCAGGAAGGAATTATTTTTTTTCCCTCTTTGATACAATTGGACAAGTTTCAATAGAGGGTTTTTATTGTTTGCCTTCCTCTGGATTCAATGCTAATTTAGTTTAACAAGAGTTTAACAAATATGTTACAAATGATAAAAAACATGTTATTGTTAAAACAATTTACTTACTCTAAGTTAATATAGTCCGCAGTTACTCAGTGATAAATATGTATTGAAAAGTGTTAGTATTGTTAACAAAATGTTGAACGAATGTTTCATATACAAATTGCATGTTACAAAGTTTAATGTTTGTGAAATATAAGTTGAAAGTTAAAAAAATAAAAGTAAAAAAAAAATAATGTGTTTTTATTTTTAGGAAAAAAAAAGGGACAAATGTAGGTGACTCATTTTGTGTTGCAAACAAATTTCACAACATTTAATTTGTATTGACCGTCATTTTTTGACGGGCAAGTCGCTAGTTAATATATATTACCTAATTGTAGTTAATATCCCGCAATCAATATCCTGAAAAGCTAACAATCTCTTTGGATTTTCTGACAGCAGAACATGGCCAGTCAAACTGTTCATAACCTGAGGAGAAAGTGTCAGCAATGTGCCAAATGTGCAGTATATATAGGCTGCGTGCTCGAGCCAAAACTGTTGGTTTAGGAGGGAAAACCGCCATTTCAGATTCGTAATTTTATTATTTGCAAGTTAGTGTTGTAAAATGGCGGTGATTTTCTATGTCTTACTTGCCCGCAAGCATTTTCCGTCCTATTTTTGAAACTTAACCGTTCCTGGCTAACTCATACGTGCCTAACGGTAAGTTGCGCGCTACAACCTTGTTTTCAGATTATTCGTCCGCCATTTTTTTCTTGCTTAGCCGATTTACGAGTGCCAAAACACGGCAAATTCTGCTTAAATTCACTTGCAACCTTACTCCCAGGTGTCCTGGCACTCTCCCTGTGCTGTGTATGAGTGTGTTTGAATGTATTTTTTATAATTTTTTCTGTTTTTTTTTTGTTGTCCTCGATTTGACTGTTAAAATCGTCTTTTTCTAAGGTCAGATTTTTTTTGCCCCTGATATTCTGAGATCGTAATTTTTTCTAAGTCCCACATTCCTCAACTGCTTACAGCCTAAGTCCCGCGTGCTTCAATGACACAACTGCTCGCCTCGCTTCTCAAGGCTCGCAGGATCACCTTCGGTGCTCATTTCAGCCTACGTCCTGCATGCTTCAATGCCTCAACTGCTCACCACGCTTTGCTAGACTCACAGGAGCGGCTTTGGTGCTCATTTCAGCCTAAGTTCTGCGTGCTTCAATGCCTCAACTGCTCGCTTCGCCAAAGGCGCTCATTGCACTGCGAGCCTTGCGAAGAGAGGCCAGCAGTTGAAGCACGCAGGACTTAGGGTTAGGCTGCAATGAGCGCCAAAGGCGCTCATTGCACTTCAAGGCGGCGAAGCGAGGCAAGCAACTAAAACATGCGGGACTTGGGCTGCAAGATGTGCAAAGTGAGGCGAGCAGTTGGAGCATGCTGGGACTTAGGCTGCAAAGACCGCAAGGCACGCAGTTGTTCAGAAGCGATTTAAACGCGTAACTTCAAAACACTGAAAAACAACAAAAATAATAACAACAAAAAAACACACACAGCATAGGGCGAGAACCAGGAAGCCTGGGAGTGAAGTTGCACACAAATTAAATCCATATTTTCAGGTTTTCGCAGCTCGAAAATCAGCTAAGCGAGGGGAAAATTGGCCGCCAAAAAACATAAAAATTCAGAAACAACATGAAAACAAGTCACACCAAACCCAGGCATGCAGAACTTAGGCTGCAACGCGAAACACCCCGATCATCCATTTTCTAAAAACCAAGCGCGTAACTCCATAAAACTGCGATGCCCACCATGAAATGGCGGAAAAGCAGTAAACTGTGCATGTGCAAGTTTGTCCTCACTCTTGCACTTTATAAATACAGCTATCTTTCCAGAAATTTTATTTATTAAGAGATTTTTACCTCAATGATTTTCAACAAAAACATTGCAAGATAATAGGGTAAGTATTAATATATTTGTTAATATAAATATTTTTTTTTTATATTACATTTTACAATTACTTACTTAAACACATGCTAAAAATTAAACACATGCTAAGTTATCTATATTACTTTTAAAACATACATAGAAAGATTACAAGTAAAGCCTTATTAGTCATTAATTGATTAATTGATTTAGTAACTGAAAAAAAAACCAATAAAAATATATTATTTTTTTCAATTAAATTACTTAACACATTGTATGCTGTATATATTTGTATTGTTTAACATATAGTCTTATAGAAATATGAATTCACATTTTGCAGCTGTATCTCTGTTTCACACTGACACAGCAAATTAGAACGATCATTTAAAGTTTGTTACATGAAATTAATTGTTTTTATACTTCTGGCATATTATATTACGTTGAATTATTATTAATTTTAAAATCAATAAGTGATTTAATTAAAATTTCCCCAAAAATTAAAATACTACATTTTAGGAACATATACTTGACACAAATGCTCACTTAACTTTTTTTTTTTATTTATTCTTCAAAATACATAGAAAGATAAGAGGTAAACACTTACAGCCTTATTAAATTGCGATTCAGTAAATTTAGAAGGGCTCTAATTAAGCACACAGCATATTTTATTTACAGAAGTGAAGACTTTGCTTTTGGATAGAAGTTCACTAACTGAAAACCTCTGTAAATAAAATATGCTGTGTGCTTATATAGCGCCCTTTTAAATTTACTGAATCACAATTTAATAAGGCTGTTAGTAATCATTATTTTAATCAGTGATTTCTTACAATGAATATATATATATGTTAAAATAACATGAAGAGAAAAGCGGCAACTAATAATATACAAATGAGAGACACAGTTATTCCAAAATTGGAGAGAGGGTAAAGAAGGAGTACCCACAGCTCATACGGTTTGACCACAAGATTGTAAAAGTGTAACAATCAAGAGAAAAGGTCAAGGACATACCAAATCATCGCTGGGCAGGTGTAATTATGCATATGGAAGGTAAAACTTAACCTTTAATAATAACATAAAAAAGTGATGTTCATAGAAGGCTTTAAAAAATAATAATGTGTCCTAAAAACAGGACCCCAAAACCTAAGTGAGGTTGTATTGTAAATAAGTGCTAAAAAATAAAAAGGCTGAAAATGAGAACCCCTGCACTCAGAGGGGATATCCGGGACAGGCACGATAGTGAGTACTTGCAGACATAGTTATGTGAAGAAAAATCACAAAGCAATATATCTATCAGTCTGTACAGTGATACATTGAGTGCTAAGAATAATAAGGGTCCCGAGTCTCCAAACTCAGAAAAAGACCTATTTGCAAATTGTGAAGTCTCACAGAACCTGAGTGAGGTTGTACTGCGAAAAAAGAATGCAAATAAAAGGATAAGTATCCTAAAAGGGCTGGAAAGGAGAAAATAAGAACCCCTGCGCCTGGATGGGGAACCTGGGACAGGCACAGCAGCGAGTACTTGTAGGCACAATTGTGTCAATGATCATAAGGCAACTGGTGTTTCAATATGCACATAGTTATATATTGTACTCACTGTTGTGGAGGTCCCAGGTCTCCAAACTTAAAATCAGCCAATGTGTCAGTATTGCAGCTTTTCCATACTTCGCTCTGATTGCTGGCGTGCTGAGGCGCTGCGTCGCTCGTTCGTGACGTGTACACGTAAAGATTGCGACCGACACCAAGCAGACGTGCGCGTGCTTGCGCTCGAGCGCGACCTGGCTGTGTAAGCCAAAGAGAAGTCGCGCATGCGCTGTGAAATCGCCAAACGCACGTTTCGCACTAGGAGGCTTCTACTGGGGCTGTATTGCTGTTAATTATACCTGCTTTATATACCAAAGCAGCAGTAATATTAACCCCTCACGGATAGTATCAATCCTTAAAGGGGTAAACACAAAGAAAGGTTTGAAATAGGTAAGAATAGACAATAGTCTGCTGTTGGTAACAAATTAAAAAAATATAACTAAGAAAATATGTAATGTAATTACAAGATATTTATTAGGGACTAGATACACCAAATATGTGACAAGAGAGTAAAGCTTGGTAAGAAAAGGTGAGAATATCAAGGTGGTGAAGAATCTATAGGTAAGTATCGGAAAGGAACAACAGATGTCAAATGTGTATATGTTGAGGAAAGAGGGGGGAAAAAACCACTGGTACTAGAAGCATAGAAAAATGAGTACTGACCTAATGTAGTGTAAATAATGCTATGTAAAAATGAGACTCTCTGAGAGGAGATATATGGGTAAGTGGCAAGACTGACCCAAATAGAGGATGAGGGAGGAAAAATAATTAGAGAAGTACGGTATAATTAATGGCCTCATTGAGACCTGACGGAGCCATGGAGTTGAAAAGGAAAATCCATTTGCTCTCTGCTTTTAAAAGTGCGTTCTCCAAATTGCCTCCTCTTATGCCAAGAGAGATTTGTTGGACCATCCAACATTGCAATAATGTAGGATCAGATTTATGGAATTGAAAGAAATGTCTGGCGACCGATTTTAATTTCTTAAAATTTTCCAAATCTTTCCTACTGTTTTTGATATTGCGAATGTGTTCACCCAAGCGTTTACGCATCTCGCGTGTGGTCATTCCTATGTATTTCTTGGGGGGTTTGCAAGGGCATTCAAGAACATATATGATCTGTTTAGAGCTACAACTAAACAGTTGTGGAACAGAATGTTGATGTCCGAAATGATCTTTAACCGTTGTCACATTTTTGATATGTGAACAAATGCTGCAGTGTGCACAGCGATAGTTGCCCTTGTTCTTGTCCTTTTTATTGGTCCGCTCTTTGATAAAATGACTCCTTACTAACGTGTCCTCTAAGGAGGGAGAACGTTTCCAGCTTGCTGGGATTCCGTTTTTAAACCACAGGTTAAGATCTTCATCAGTTTTCAGGATATTTAGATGTTTGTGTAGTATGCTGAGGGTTTGTTTCCATTGTGCATGATAAGATCCAATAAATCTAATCTGGTCGTCCACGAGTTTTTTCGGTTTGGGGGTTAGGAGGGTGTCTCGATCTAAATAGAGGGCACGGTGATAAGCTTTCTTGATATGTCTGTTACTGTATCCTCTTAGTTTAAGGCGATCACGTAGTTCTTGTGCCCTTGTATTGAAAATTTCAATTTGGGAGCAATTACGCCTTAGACGGATGAATTCCCCAAAAGGTATACTTCGTTTGGTTGAAGGAAGATGGAAACTGTCATTGTGTAGTACACTGTTTGTAGCCGTCTCTTTGCGGAATAAATCTGTTATAAGTTGACCATTGGATCCTCGTAAGATGGTAATGTCCAGGAAGTCTACTTTGTTCATATCCATCTGATATGTTAACCTAAGGTTGAGATCATTGTCATTCAGTTTTTACATATATTCGTCCAAAAGTTCTTTGGGACCATCCCACAATATGAAAAGATCGTCTATGTATCTTAACCAAATCTGGACGTGCTCCGTGTACTGATTCATGTTGTCTCCGAGGGCTATTTGGTGCTCCCACCACCCCATGTAAAGGTTGGCGTAAGTTGGGGCACATGAAGTGCCCATTGCTGTACCTCTCAGTTGCAAAAATTTTTTGTCATTGAATGTAAAATAATTATGGGTCAGAACAAAGTGTAGAAGTTGGATAATAAATTCATTCCTCTCCTGGGAATACTGGGATTGCATACTTAGAAAAAACCGTATTGCCTCCTCTCCTCTATGATGTTTGATTGATGTGTACAATGATTCAACGTCACAAGTTACCAAATATGTAGTTTCATTGAGCACAATATCATCTAGTTTATTGAGGATGTCCATTGTATCACGTATATAGGATGGAAGACTGATCACAAAGGACTTAATACAAGCATCAACAAATTTACTGGCTGATTCTGTCAAGTTACCTCTCCCGGATACGATTGGCCTACCCGGTGGGTTGATTTGCCTTTTATGAATTTTAGGGAGTAAGTATAGTGTTGCTGTTTTTGGTTTATCAACCTCTAAGTACTCAAATTCACGCTTGGAAACTAATCCATTAGCCAAGGCTTCAGAGATGATTTTGTTGTAGGATGTTAAAAATTCTTTGGTGGGGTCTCCTAAAAGCTTTTTGTAGCATTTTGAGTCGGATAACTGTCTCATGGCTTCCCCGACATATTGCTCACTGGGCCACAATACCACATTACCACCTTTATCTGATGGTTTGTTTACGACGTCTTTCCATGATTTCATGTCGTCAAAACATTTTCGTTCTTGTCTACTGATGTTAGATGCGTAAATCGTTGGTAGTTTATTTAAGTCATTGATGACAAGTTTGGTATATATGTCTATTTGCGGACAAATATGCATGGGAGGGACAAACTTAGATTTTTTCTTTAGATTTAGGGTCCCTGTATCCGGTGGACAAGATTTCTGGGCTTGTGTTGCTTCATTTTCTGCCAATAACTTGCATAGATCCTCAAATATCTGTTTTTCAATAATCTCGGGGTTAGATTCTTCTCTATGATAACATTTTTTGAGTAAGATCTTTCTGGCGAAGAGATTGACATCTTTAGCTACATCAAAGAGTTCAAAAGAATTAGTCGGCGAGAAGGACAATCCTCTTTGAAGAGTTCTGTGTTGGTCTGGAGTTAGTATTCTCCCTGTAAGGTTAACAATGTGTGATTGGTCCAATATATTGTAATGAATATTAGAAATAACGGTATCATTGTATTGGTCACATGGAATTACTGGCAAGTTATTGATTGCAACATTTGATTTAGCTAGTACTAATTGGTTTCCTTGCGTCGTCGACTGGTTGATGCAGTCGGACGGTACCCCCATGTTTCTCTGTTGCGAAGAGTTCTGTATTGGGTAATGGGCGGACCGTACTCTCCCTCGTCTTGTTCCTTGGTCATGCCTCTCCTGTTCCATGTTGGGTCCGGTGGATAACCTCGTCTTCGTCCCCTGTCTAAAAAAGACACTTGTGGGTATTCTCTCCTATTAAGCATATTAGTGTTAGAACTGTCTGATTATTCGGGTGCAGATGATTCATAATCAGATGATGACATTCTAAGAGAATTGTTTCTTCTTGGTTGTCTAGTTCTGTAATTATAGCGTTTGTCCTTGTGGTTCCAATTAAAAACTTGTCCCTTCTCAAAATCCTTTATGTCTCTGTTCATTTTATTACGTTTGTTCTGTATGATTTCTCTTTCCTTTTTATCTATATCTCGTTTAATGATGTTGTACCCTTCTGAGAATTCTAATTTGGTCTCGAATTTCGTGAGCTCATCATGTAACTCCTTGATTTATTTGTCAAGATTGACCAGAATTTCTTTTTCATAGTCTGAGAGGATGGCTAATAGAGTTTCAGAGCAAGAGATCAATGCATGTTCCCACCTTTCTTTATATGCATCCAAGTGGAAGGCATATGAGGGAAAAACCCTTACTCTTAATCCTCTGGGTACAATATGTTTGGCAAGGTATTTATCAAATGTGCTCTTGTTCCAAAATGAGCGCACATGTTTGAGTAACAAATGTGACAGTTGTTTAAGACCTCCTTGCCAATCTAATTCATCTCTTGGAGGGGCAACATCTAGATTGTCAAACGCTTTTCCTACTTCTTCCATCATTTTTTCATTTCTGATTTTAAACTTTTTGTAAAAATCACACTCAGCCATAGCAAAGAGTGGATTAGATATACTAAAAAAGACTTAAATGAGGGAAGGATGTGTGTCCAAAAAAGGAAAGGTATCAATCACAGAAAGTGACTACTGGTGGGAGAAATGCTATCATGAATAGCTACATAAGTATAAGGAGAAAAGAGGGGGATTGTCCACCAGTATTGTCAAATGAGTGAAAATGAAGTAGAACAGAGAGAGAAAGGAGGACTAGATGGATGTGCTCATATGTAATGGCAGTTGCTAGAAAATATAGAAATAACATGAAGAGAAAAGCGGCAACTAATAATATACAAATGAGAGACACACTTATTCCAAAATTAGAGAGAGGGTAAAGAAGGAGTACCCACAGCTCATACGGTTTGACCACAAGATTGTAAAAGTGTAACAATAGAGAGAAAAGGTCAAGGACATACCAAATCATCGCTGGGCAGGTGTAAATATGCATATGGAAGGTAAAACTTAACCTTTAATAATAACATAAAAAAGTGATGTTCATAGAAGGCTTTAAAAAATAATAATGTGTCCTAAAAACAGGACCCAAAAACCTAAGTGAGGTTGTATTGTAAATAAGTGCTGAAAAATAAAAAAGGCTGAAAATGAGAACCCCTGCACTCAGAGGGGATATCCGGGACAGGCACGATAGTGAGTACTTGCAGACATGTGAAGAAAAATCACAAAGCAATATATCTATCAGTCTGTACAGTGATACATTGAGTGCTAAGAATAATAAGGGTCCCGAGTCTCCAAACTCAGAAAAAGACCTATTTGCAAATTGTGAAGTCTCACAGAACCTGAGTGAGGTTGTACTGCGAAAAAATAATGCAAACAAAAGGATAAGTATCCTAAAAGGGCTGGAAAGGAGAAAATAAGAACCCCTGCGCCTGGATGGGGAACCTGGGACAGGCACAGCAGCGAGTACTTGTAGGCACAATTGTGTCAATGATCATAAGGCAACTGGTGTGTCAATATGCACATAGTTATATATCGTACTCACTGTTGTGGAGGTCCCAGGTCTCCAAACTTAAAATCAGCCAATGTGTCAGTATTGCAGCTTTTCCATACTTCGCTATGATTGCTGGCGTGCTGAGGCGCTGCGTCGCTCGTTCGTGACGTGTACACGTAAAGATCGCGACCGACGCCAACCAGGCGTGCGCGTGCTTGCGCTCGAGCGCGACCTGGCTGTGTAAGCCAAAGAGAAGTCGCGCATGCGCTGTGAAATCGCCCAACGCGCGTTTCGCACTAGGAGGCTTCTACTGGGGCTGTATTGCTGTTAATTACACCTGCTTTATATACCAAAGCAGCAGTAATATTAACCCCTCACGGATAGTATCAATCCTTAAAGGGGTAAACGCAAAGAAAGGTGTATCACTGTACAGACTGATAGATATATTGCTTTGTGATTTTTCTTCACATAACTATGTCTGCAAGTACTCACTATGGTGCCTGTCCCGGATATCCCCTCTGAGTGCAGGGGTTCTCATTTTTAGCCTTTTTATTTTTCAGCACTTATTTACAATACAACCTCACTTAGGTTTTGGGGTCCTGTTTTTAGGACACATTATTATTTTTTAAAGCCTTCTATGAACATCACTTTTTAATGTTATTATTAAAGGTTAAGTTTTACCTTCCATATGCATAATTACACCTGCCCAGCGATGATTTGGTATGTCCTTGACCTTTTCTCTTGATTGTTACACTTTTACAATCTTGTGGTCAAACCGTATGAGCTGTGGGTACTCCTTCTTTACCCTCTCTCCAATTTTGGAATAAGTGTGTCTCTCATTTGTATATTATTAGTTGCCGCTTTTCTCTTCATGTTATTTCTATATTTTCTAGCAACTGCCATTACATATGAGCACATCCATCTAGTCCTCCTTTCTCTCTCTGTTCTACTTCATTTTCACTCATTTGACAATACTGGTGGACAATCCCCCTCTTTTCTCCTTATACTTATGTAGCTATTCATGATAGCATTTCTCCCACCAGTAGTCACTTTCTGTGATTGATACCTTTCCTTTTTTGGACACACATCCTTCCCTCATTTAAGTCTTTTTTAGTATATCTAATCCACTCTTTGCTATGGCTGAGTGTGATTTTTACAAAAAGTTTAAAATCAGAAATGAAAAAATGATGGAAGAAGTAGGAAAAGCGTTTGACAATCTAGATGTTGCCCCTCCAAGAGATGAATTAGATTGGCAAGGAGGTCTTAAACAACTGTCACATTTGTTACTCAAACATGTGCGCTCATTTTGGAACAAGAGCACATTTGATAAATACCTTGCCAAACATATTGTACCCAGAGGATTAAGAGTAAGGGTTTTTCCCTCATATGCCTTCCACTTGGATGCATATAAAGAAAGGTGGGAACATGCATTGATCTCTTGCTCTGAAACTCTATTAGCCATCCTCTCAGACTATGAAAAAGAAATTCTGGTCAATCTTGACAAAGAAATCAAGGAGTTACATGATGAGCTCACGAAATTCTCCAAATTAGAATTCTCAGAAGGGTACAACATTATTAAACGAGATATAGATAAAAAGGAAAGAGAAATCATACAGAACAAACTTAATAAAATGAACAGAGACATAAAGGATTTTGAGAAGGGACAAGTTTTTAATTGGAACCACAAGGACAAACGCTATAATTACAGAACTAGACAACCAAGAAGAAACAATTCTCTTAGAATGTCATCATCTGATTATGAATCATCTGCACCTGAAGAATCAGACAGTACTAACACTAATATGCTTAATAGGAGAGAATACCCACAAGTGTCTTTTTTAGACAGGGGACGAAGACGAGGTTATCCACCGGACCCAACATGGAACAGGAGAGGCATGACCAAGGAACAAGACGAGGGAGAGTACGGTCCGCCCATGTCCCAATACAGAACTCTTCGTAACAGAGAAACATGGGGGTACCGTCCGACTGCATCAACCAGTCGACGACGCAAGGAAACCAATTAGTACTAGCTAAATCAAATGTTGCAATCAATAACTTGCCAGTAATTCCATGTGACCAATACAATGATACCGTTATTTCTAATATTCATTACAATATATTGGACCAATCACACATTGTTAACCTTACAGGGAGAATACTAACTCCAGACCAACACAGAACTCTTCAAAGAGGATTGTCCTTCTCGCCGACTAATTCTTTTGAACTCTTTGATGTAGCTAAAGATGTCAATCTCTTCGCCAGAAAGATCTTACTCAAAAAATGTTATCATAGAGAAGAATCTAACCCCGAGATTATTGAAAAACAGATATTTGAGGATCTATGCAAGTTATTGGCAGAAAATGAAGCAACACAAGCCCAGAAATCTTGTCCACCGGATACAGGGACCCTAAATCTAAAGAAAAAATCTAAGTTTGTCCCTCCCATGCATATTTGTCCGCAAATAGACATATATACCAAACTTGTCATCAATGACTTAAATAAACTACCAACGATTTACGCGTCTAACATCAGTAGACAAGAACGAAAATGTATTGACGACGTGAAATCATGGAAAGACGTCGTAATCAATTCATCAGATAAAGGTGGTAATGTGGTATTGTGGCCCAGTGAGCAATATGTCGGGGAAGCCATGAGACAGTTATCGGACTCAAAATGCTACAAAAAGCTTTTAGGAGACCCCACCAAAGAATTTTTAACATCCTACAACAAAATCATCTCTGAAGCCTTGGCTAATGGATTAGTTTCCAAGCGTGAATTTGAGTACTTAGAGGTTGATAAACCGAAAACAGCAACACTATACTTACTCCCTAAAATTCATAAAAGGCAAATCAACCCACCGGGTAGGCCAATCGTATCCGGGAGAGGTAACTTGACAGAATCAGCCAGTAAATTTGTTGATGCTTGTATTAAGTCCTTTGTGATCAGTCTTCCATCCTATATACGTGATACAATGGACATCCTCAATAAACTGGATGATATTGTGCTCAATGAAACTACATATTTGGTAACTTGTGACGTTGAATCATTGTACACATCAATCAAACATCATAGAGGAGAGGAGGCAATACGGTTTTTTCTAAGTATGCAATCCCAGTATTCCCAGGAGAGGAATGAATTTATTATCCAACTTCTACACTTTGTTCTGACCCATAATTATCTTACATTCAATGACAAATTTTTTTTGCAACTGAGAGGTACAGCAATGGGCACTTCATGTGCCCCAACTTACGCCAACCTTTACATGGGGTGGTGGGAGCACCAAATAGCCCTCGGAGACAACATGAATCAGTACACGGAGCACGTCCAGATTTGGTTAAGATACATAGACGATCTTTTCCTATTGTGGGATGGTCCCAAAGAACTTCTGGACGAATATATGCAAAAACTGAATGACAATGATCTCAACCTTAGGTTAACATATCAGATGGATATGAACAAAGTAGACTTCCTGGACATTACCATCTTACGAGGATCCAATGGTCAACTTATAACAGATTTATTCCGCAAAGAGACGGCTACAAACAGTGTACTACACAATGACAGTTTCCATCTTCCTTCAACCAAACGAAGTATACCTTTTGGGGAATTCATCCGTCTAAGGCGTAATTGCTCCCAAATTGAAATTTTCAATACAAGGGCACAAGAACTACGTGATCGCCTTAAACTAAGAGGATATAGTAACAGACATATCATGAAAGCTTATCACCGTGCCCTCTATTTAGATCGAGACACCCTCTTAACCCCCAAACCGAAGAAACTCGCGGACGACCAGATTAGATTTATTGGATCTTATCATGCACAATGGAAACAAACCCTCAGCATACTACACAAACATCTACATATCCTGAAAACTGATGAAGATCTTAACCTGTGGTTTAAAAACGGAATCCCAGCAAGCTGGAAACGTTCTCCCTCCTTAGGGGACACGTTAGTAAGGAGTCATTTTATCAAAGAGCGGACCAATAAAAAGGACAAGATCAAGGGCAACTATCGCTATGCACACTGCAGCATTTGTTCACATATCAAAAATGTGACAACGTTTAAAGATCATTTCGGACATCAACATTCTGTTCCACAACTGTTTAGTTGTAGCTCTAAACAGATCAAATATGTTCTTGAATGCCCTTGCAAACCCCCCAAGAAATACGTAGGAATGACCACATGCGAGATGCGTAAACGCTTGGGTGAACACATTCGCAATATCAAAAACAGTAGGAAAGATTTGGAAAATTTTAAGAAATTAACATCGGTCGCCAGATATTTCTTTCAATTCCATAAATCTGATCCTACATTATTGCAATGTTCGATGGGCCAACAAAGCTCTCTTGGCATAAGAGGAGGCAATTTGGAGAACGCACTTTTAAAAGCAGAGAGCAAATGGATTTTCCTTTTCAACTCCATGGCTCCGTCAGGTCTCAATGAGGCCATTAATTATACCGTATTTCTCTAATTATTTTTCCTCCCTCATCCTCTATTTGGGTCAGTCTTGCCACTTACCCATATATCTCCTCTCAGAGAGTCTTATTTTTACATAGCATTATTTACACTACATTAGGTCAGTACTCATTTTTCTATGCTTTTAGTTCTAGTGGTTTTTTCCCCCCCTCTTTCCTCAACATATACACATTTGACATCTGTTGTTCCTTTCCGATACTTACCTATAGATTCTTCACCACCTTGATATTCTCACCTTTTATTACCAAGCTTTACTCTCTTGTCACATATTTGGTGTATCTAGTCCCTAATTGATATCTTGTAATTACATTACATATTTTCTTAGTTATATTTTTTTAATTTGTTACCAACAGCAGACTATTGTCTATTCTTACCTATTTCAAACCTTTCTTTGTGTTTACCCCTTTAAGGATTGATACTATCCGTGAGGGGTTAATATTACTGCTGCTTTGGTATATAAAGCAGGTGTAATTAACAGCAATACAGCCCCAGTAGAAGCCTCCTAGTGCGAAACGCGCGTTGGGCGATTTCACAGCGCATGCGCGACTTCTCTTTGGCTTACACAGCCAGGTCGCGCTCGAGCGCAAGCACGCGCACGTCTGGTTGGCGTCGGTCACGATCTTTACGTGTACACGTCACGAACGAGCGACGCAGCGCCTCAGCACGCCAGAAATCGGCGCGAAGTATGGAAAAGATGCAATACTGACACATTGGCTGATTTTAAGTTTGGAGACCTGGGACCTCCACAACAGTGAGTACGATATATAACTATGTGCATATTGACACACCAGTTGCCTTATGATCATTGACACAATTGCGCCTACAAGTACTCGCTGCTGTGTCTGTCCCAGGTTCCCCATCCAGGCGCAGGGGTTCATATTTTCTCCTTTCCAGCCCTTTTAGGATACTTATCCTTTTGTTTACATTATTTTTTCACAGTACAACCTCACTCAGGTTCTGTGAGACTTCACAATTTGCAAATAGGTCTTTTTCTGAGTTTGGAGACTCGGGACCCTTATTATTCTTAGCACTCAATGTATCACTGTACAGACTGATAGATATATTGCTTTGTGATTTTTCTTCACATAACTATGTCTGCAAGTACTCACTATCGTGCCTGTCCCGGATATCCCCTCTGAGTGCAGGGGTTCTCATTTTCAGCCTTTTTATTTTTCAGCACTTATTTACAATACAACCTCACTTAGGTTTTGGGGTCCTGTTTTTAGGACACATTATTATTTTTTAAAGCCTTCTATGAACATCACTTTTTTATGTTATTATTAAAGGTTAAGTTTTACCTTCCATATGCATATTTACACCTGCCCAGAGATGATTTGGTATGTCCTTGACCTTTTCTCTTGATTGTTACACTTTTACAATCTTGTGGTCAAACCGTATGAGCTGTGGGTACTCCTTCTTTACCCTCTCTCCAATTTTGGAATAACTGTGTCTCTCATTTGTATATTATTAGTTGCCCCTTTTCTCTTCATGTTATTTCTATATTTTCTAGCAACTGCCATTACATATGAGCACATCCATCTAGTCCTCCTTTCTCTCTCTGTTCTACTTCATTTTCACTCATTTGACAATACTGGTGGACAATCCCCCTCTTTTCTCCTTATATATATATGTTAGCCTCACGTAATTTAACACATTATAAGCATAGCCATTCATTACTTCATTTACATAGTATACTATATACCTTATATACTCGAGTATAAGCCGAGTTTTTCAGCCCTTTTTTTAAGGCTAAAAAGGTCCCCTTCGGTTTATACACGAGTCACCTTCCCCCCTGTGTCTCTCTAACCCCCCCGGTGTCTATCTAACCCCCTCCCCCTGTGTCTCTCTACCCCCCTGTGTCTCTCTACCCCCTGTGTCTCTCTAACCCCGTGTCTCTCTAACCCCCCGTGTCTCTTTCCCCCTCCTCATTCTCAACTCCCCTCCTCATTCTAAACCCCTAAATACCTCTCCCTGTCACTTTCCTCTCACTTACCTGCTTCTGCTCCGGCCTCCGCTCCTTCTTGAACTGGCGCGCATGTGACGTCATATGCGCGCCACGTCAATAGCATATACCGGGTGCCGGGACCCGGTATATGCTAATGATGTGGCGCGCATGTGATGTCACGGGTCAAGAAGGAGCGGAGGCCGGAGCAGAAGCAGGTAAGTGAGGGGAAAGGGAGAGGGGGTGGTATTTAGGGGGGGTTTAGAATGAGTAAGGGGGTTGAGGAGGGGGGTTGAGGTTGAGGAGGGGGTTGAGGATGGGGGGGTTGAGGATGAGGATGGGGGGGTTGAGGAGGGAGGATGAGGATGGGGGGTTGAGGAAGCAGGTTGAGGAGGGGGGTTGAGGATGGGGGGTTGAGGAGGGGGTTGAGGATGGGGGGTTGAGAAGGGAGGTTGAGGATGGGGGTTGAGGAGGGAGGTTGAGGATGAGGAGGGAGGTTGAGGAGGGGGGTTGAGGTTGAGGAGGGGGGTTGAGGAGGGGTTTGAAGATGGGGGGTTGAGGAGGGAGAATGAGGATGGGGGATTGAGAAGGGAGGTTGAGGATGAGGGGGTTGAGGAGGGAGGTTGAGGATGAGGAGGGAGGTTGAGGATGAGGATGGGGGATTGAGAAGGGAGGTTGAGGATGAGGGGTTTGAGGAGGGAGGTTGAGGATGAGGAGGGAGGTTGAGGATGAGGAGGGAGGTTGAGGAGGGGGGTTGAGGTTGAGGAGGGAGGATGAGGATGGGGGGTTTAGGAGGGAGGTTGAGGAGGGGGGTTGAGGAGGGGGTTGAGGATGGGGGGGTTGAGGAGGGAGGATGAGGAGGGAGGTTGAGGATGAGGAGGGAGGTTGAGGTGGGGGTTGAGGATGAGGAGGGAGATTGAGGATGAAGAGGGGGGTTGAGGAGGGGGTTGAGGATGAGGCGGGGGGTTGAGGTTGAGGAGGTGGTTGAGGTTGAGGGGGTGTAGGATGGGGGGGTTTAGGAGGGGATTGAGGATGAGGGGGTTGAGGAGGGAGGTTGAGGATGAGGAGGGAGGATGAGGAGGGAGGTTGAGAATGAGAAGGGGGTTGAGGAGGGTGATAAGGGAGGGGGAAGAGACACAGGGAAGGGAGAGGGGGAAGAGACACATGGAAGGGAGAGGGGAGAAGAGACACGGGAGAGAGAGGGGGGACAAGAGGGCACAAGAGGGACACAGGGGGCAGCACATTTCACACCCTTGGCTTATACTCAAGTCACTCATTTTACCCAGTATTTTGTGGTAAAATAGGTGCCTCGGCTTATACTCGGGTCGGCTTATACTCAAGTATATACGGGTACTTATAATCTTCTTTCATATTTTGCAGGTGTCTGTCAAATTAACTGGGACACAGAAGATTGCTGCAGTGACGGATTCTGGACAGAGACATACCATATAACTAGCAAGTACAATGTATTTAATTTGCGTACACCATAAACTCATAAGGGCACATATTATTTATTTTAACAGCAGTAATGAAAATATTGCGCAAATCACTACCCTCCTTTTTCCCTCCCCTGTGTCTCTTGGCCCACCCTTCCCTGTGTTTCTTCAACCCCCCTAAATATTCTGTGTCTCTTTCCATCACTCTCCCTCCTCTGTGTCTATTGCCTCACTTTCCACCCTCACACCCTCTCTCCCTCCCCTGTGTCTCTTCACAACCATCTCCATGCCTTTTGTATCTTCCACCCCTACCCTGTTTCTCTTCCCCCTCTCCTTTTCACCACCCCTCTCCCTCCCCTATGTCTCTTCCCCAACCACCCTCTCCGTACCCTGTGTCTCTCCCCTCCTTTACCCGTGTCTCTACCCCACCGCCATCTCCCTCCACTGTGTCTCGTTGCCCCACTCTCTCCCTCTCCTGTATTTCTTCCCCACTCCATCCCCTCTATCTCTTACCTCTCCTCCCCCTCTCCCTCCCCTGTGTCTCTTCCACTCCTGTCCCCCCCCATCTGTGTGTCTTCACCCTCTTCTCTCCCCCCCATCTCTATCACCTGTGTCTTCCCCCCGGCAGATGGTCCTGTACAAAGCACTCTCTAGATTGCAATGCAGTCTCTATATTTAATGGCCCTCCCTCTCTATCACACACTGCACTCTCCCTCTCACAGACACATGCACTACACTCTCACACACATGCAGTACACTCACACATGCACACTGCACTCTCCCACACACTCTCTCTATCATGTACTCTCTCTATTACGCACTCTCTCTATCACAAACTATCTCTATCACAAACTATCTCTATCATGCACTCTGCACTATCCCTCTCTATCACACACTGCTTCCTCTGTATCACATTGTGCACTCTCTACTGTATACTTATACAACAATCTTCTGTGTCCCAGTAAATTTGACAGACACCTGCAAAGTATGAAAGAAGATTATAACTAGCAGGTACATTTGCATACACCATAAACTCTTCACCACCACTCTCCCTCCCCTATGTCTCTCCCCTCTCTGTACCCTGTGTCTCTCCCCCCATTACCTTCCCTATGTCTCTACTATCTCCCATCTCCCTGCACTGTGTCTATTTGTTCTCCTCTCTCCCTCCCCTGTATTACTTCAACACTCCCTCCCCTCTATTTTTCATCCTCCTCCCCCTCTCCCTCCTCTGTATCTCTTCCACCTCCTCTTCCCCGCCATGTCTCTTCCCACTCCTGCCCCCTCCATTTGTGTGTCTTCACCCTCTCCCTTCCCTCTCTTCCCTGTGCCCCCCCCACCCCCCCACCAGCAGGTGTTCCTGCACAAAGCAGTAACTCAACTTTCCCAAATTACAAACATTTTAAACAAAATATATATTCTTATAATAGTGCAATTTCTTTTGCATCTATGGGTGCAACATTAGCTGGAAATGTGGAAGGACATGGCCCTTACTGCCTTTAATTTCAAGGCCAAATTTACCACCATACTTCCCATTTACAGCCTGAGTAAAGAGAGCAAAGAAAATTTGCTCAACTATAAGTACTAGATACAAATTAAGCTGTTGAACAACGTATGCATCTTCATGAAAATTCAAAATGCTTAGCCACAGTTTTTCATGAACTTGATAAGATTATGGGTAAAAATCCATATAGTCAAGCTAAAAAAAACAGCAGAAGTTGAACAACAACAATGTATTCATGCACAACAAAATAAGTTGCCTATACCAAGAGTCAATATGGTTCTTAAAAGAGATCAACAGATAATGAGGTTGCAATGGTCTTTCAAAATGATGAGGGGGAACCACCTTTTCAAAGGGATATTAGAATATATCCAAGAAATGAAGAGCAACTTTTCATTAACATCAATATATTAAGTACTAATTTGGATCCAATGACGTATCCAATTTTGTATCCCAATGGGGAGGCAGGTTGGCAACCAAAATTAATACTTCCAAGTTATCCCAACACTAAACAACGTGTCAGAAATAATATTTCCATGCTGGAATTTAAAGTGGCTCAAACTGTATTTAGGGATGAAAAACTGACACAACAATGGATCATTGATTCCTACCTGCAAGAAAAAGCTAATAATTAAAATTTCATCAAATACCAACAACATAAACTCTGTGTTGAACAGTATAGTGGCCTAATGGATTATGTTGCTGGAGCGGCTACAAACCAAAATTTAGCAGTTGGCCGAGCCATCATTTTACCATCTTCCTTCCAAGGATGTCCTCCCAATATGCGAGAAAGATACAATGATGCTATGGCTATTGTAAACAAATTTGGCAAACCAGAATTTCTTATTACATTGACATGTAATCCTCTATGGCCAAAAATTTTGATAATTTCAAACAGGATCAAAATGCTTGTGATAGACCAGACTTAGTGGTTCGAGTCTTCAAAATTAAATTATCAGCCTTAATACATGACATAATCATCAGTAACTTATTTGGAAAGTGTTTGGCTTATGTCTATACCATTGAATTCCAGAAAAGAGTCCATCCACATGCACATATTCTGATAATACTTGACGGAAATCATGAATTGAATACTGCAGACAAAGTGGTTTCAGTAATTACTGATGAATTTCCACATCCACAAAAACATACTGCACTATATGAAATTGTAACACATTGTATGATTCATGGACCATGCAGAGACCTAAATCCACAATCACCACGTATAGGAAAATAAGAAATGTACAAAATATTTCCCAAAATAATTTAGAGATCAAACTTTTGCAAATTGTGATGGCTATCCATTGTATAGACGAAGAAAAGGTCCAAAGGCAATAATTAGAGGAAAAGATGTAGATAACACGTATGTGGTGTCATATAATCCACTTCTCTTAATGAAGTATAATGCACACATAAATGTGGAAGCTTGCACTTCTATTAAATCAATTAAATATGTCTACAAATATATTTATAAAGGATATGATGATGCAACTGTCATGATAAAAAGTGTCCCAAATTAATAAGCAAATGAGGTACTGCTTGATAAACTGGCATCTCATGTAGATGCTCACTATGTTAGTGCACCAGAAGCAATGTGGCAGCTTTCTCAAATTTTAAATGCACGATCGATCACATGCAGTATGTTGATTTGCAGTACGTTTGCCCCAAAGACAATTAGTTTACTTTCATACTGGCAATGAAGAAAATGCTCTGGCACAAAATGAGCATTGACAAACCACACTTACTGCTTAGTGTATCTTAAATTCAAAGAATATTGAGGCAAGGGAATACTTATACAATGAGATTCTATATCATTATGTTTTCATCGATGCCTTATGGAAAAGTAGACAAAAGGGTGATACAAAAATTATTACCAGAATGTTTTCAGTAAGTCCCTGAGACATTGAATGTTTCTGCTTACTTTTAATACTTTTAAATGTTCCTGGTGCACAAAGTTTTAAAGACTTGAGAACTATCAATGACACCATTTATAACACCTTTCAATTAGCTGCACAACATAGAAACTTCCTTGCTGATGACACAGAATGGGAGAGATGTTTAGAAGAAGCAGCTCTATCTAAAATGCCACGCCAGATGAGGGAACAGTTTGAATACATCTGCATATTTTGCAATGTTCCAAATGCATTGGCTTTGTTGGAAACATTTAAAAGACATATGTATGAAGATTTTTTGAAAAGGTACAACGAATCCATAGCTGAATTAAAAGAATTAATGGAAATTCAACAAGCATTTCTATGTCATGGATTAAGTTGTGCAACTTGTAATCTCCCAGATCCAGGAATTATAGATGACATCAGCTTGGATGACTATGACACTGATGTTGAGAAACAAAAAAACAGAAGACAAAAATTGCCACTTTAAATGATTTGCAATTGAAGGCTTGCAAAGCAATAAAACAAGCAGTAGATGATGACTTGCTCAAAGAGTGTTATTTTTATCTAGATGGACCAGGTGGATCTGGAAAAACTTATCTCTATAATGTGTTGATGAGTTCAATTAGAGGTAAAGGTGAAATTGCACTTCCTTTTGCAACGACTGAAATTGCTGCACTATTGTTAGAAGGTGGCAGAACAATATATAGTGGATTTAAGATTCCAGTTCCAGTTTTCATCCGATATTCGAATGAAATCATCTCAAGCCAGTAAGTTTAAAAAGCTAAAGTAATTATCATAGATGAGGCCACTATGATGTCTTGCCATACTCTGCAATGGCATGTATAAGTCATGAGTAATGAGTGGCCTTTTGGTGGAAAAGTCATGTTATGAGGAGATTTCAGATAAACATTACCTGTGGTTGTACGTGGAAATCGCACAGACATTGTGGAAATATGTATAAAGTCAAGTTCCCTATGGAAAGAATTTACACACCTTAAATTAGAATAAAATATGAGATCTGAAGGGCAAAATTAATTCAATGATTCGCTAATTAAAATTGGCGAAGGAAAAACAGACGTAGTAACCAATTTATCGGAGGATACTGTTGAAATACCAGCAGAAATTATTTGCAAATAATCACTCATATCAGCAATATTCCCTAATTGAATAACCCCTGAACAGTCATCAGAGCTTGCACAGAAAGTAATATTAACATAAAAAAATAAAGATCCTTTGGATCTATATATAATCTAGTAACCTGTGCAATTTCCTAGTACTAAACAATAAATAATACTAAGGGAAAAAGACTTTAATAGGGAAATTGGGGAATATTCAGTGTAGTCCAGGATGAAACGCCATAAATATAAACAGAGTAAAAGTGTGTCAATCCTAAAGTTATAAGTATAAGTCAAGAAGGTGTCACTGTCCCCTAATATTCTGGGATTTTCAAAAGTGGCCACCTTAATTTTGACAAGTAGATGTAATGAATAGTAGTTGTTGTATCACTGTGGGCCTGATATGAATATAGTAAAGGTATCAATAATATTTTATGATACTTTTATGCAGGTCTCATATGCAAAATATTTGCTAATCATAGGAATGCAACAAGATGATTTCATTGGGGTATTTAGGAAAAGACACACTTGTTCTAAAAAAAGTGCACTAATCAAAAAAGGTTAAAAACACTGAGAAACAAAAAACAGGGGGTAAAGGATGGTGCTGCTGGTATGTATACACTGTACAGTATTATACAGGGGAAGGAAAATATCTCCACATATCTCTATAAATGCATATATATAACTTACAACATCATTAAACCGCAACACAATGCTTAGGGTTTACTGTTTAAGGATTGACACAATTTTACTTTTTTTATATTTATGGCGTTTCATCCTGGACTACACTGAATATTCCCCAATTTCCCTATTAAAGTCTTTTTTCCCTTTGCTTTGGATCTATATAACGAAATGTTAAAATTAATTCATGGCATTTGCAATGACAATTAATAAATCCCAAGGACAAACATTTAACTGTGTTGGCCTCTTTTTAGCAGAACCTGTATTTGCCCATGGACAACTCTATGTGGCATTTTCAAGATGCAAAAAACAAGAAGAAATTAAAGTTTACATTAAATAAAAAATGAAAGCCAGGGGGAATTATTAGATGATGGACGAGTATTTACTAAAAATATTGTCTACTACGAGGTGTAAATTCTATACCAGAAAAGGAAAAAATAAAACATTGTCTGTCAAAAGCAAAAAAAATAATAAGTGGTTACATCCCAAAGAAAAAAATATAAATCTGACGGGCTCTTTATAGAGGACCACTATGTCACATAGACAACTCTATGTGCCATTCTCAACAACTGCAAAAAATACATAAAAACAGTGGTTTTATCTTAAGGACAAACTTAAATGTCACTTGGGCTCTTTTTAGAGGACCACTATTTAACATAGAGAACTCTATCTAACAGACCTTCACAAAAATTGACAAAGCACTCAACAAATTGAACATATTTATTGGTTTCATTGAATATAGTTACTACTTTCATTGTATGTACTTACCACTTTTCATGCATGTACTTGCACTTTTCTGTTCCTGTTGTTCTCGGTTTAACTCAAGTTAATTATCACTTTAATTGTATTTAGTTAAAAATTTTACTGTATGTATTTATGGTTTTTGACGTCTTCATGAAAAAATACAGACAGGGTATTGATCCAGGGATTAGTCCGATCGCCAGAATCTGGGGTCAGGAAGGAATTTTTTTTTTCCAATTCAAACAATTGCACACATTACAATTCGTTTTTTTTTCAGTTTGCCTTCCTCTGGATTCAATATAAACAGTTAGAAATGTGTTAAATAATATCTAATGCTTTACATACACATATGGTTTAAAACAAAGTTTACACATTGTAAGAATATTGAGTTTCATTATCACTTGCATTGCATTTAGTTATGAGGTTCTTGCATAGTATTTCATTATGATGTTTTAATGTATGTATTTAGGGGTTTTGAAGTTTTCATGTATAATTACAGACAGATGATTGATCCAGGGGATAATTATCTGGGGTCAGGGACTATTTTTTTTTTACACAATTGAGATAAATTGGCTAAATTTCACTTGGCTTTTTTCTGTTTGCCTTCCTCTGGATTCAATACAAAAAATTACATATGTGTTAAATAAAATGTTATATTTTACAATCACATATTATAATTGTCTAACTACGAGACGTCGTCACACTGCGTTGCGCAGTGCGTACGACTTTGCGATGAGCGCCGCAGGCGCTCATCGCCCGGCTCGCCTCGCGCAGCAAGGTGAGCCATTAAATCGTAGCACTTTGACAATGAGCGCCGCAGGCGCTCATTGCAGGCGAGTCTCACATAGCGAGGCGAGCCGTCACATCGTAGCACTTTGTCAAATTGTAGCACTTTGGCAATGAGCGCCGCAGGCGCTCATTGCAGGCGAGCCTCGTGTAGCGAGGCGAGCCATTACATCGTAGCAATTAGAAAAAAAAAAGAGGTGAATAAAATTACGAGATAACTGGCGGAACCAAAACACAAAAAAAAACACTAAACACTAAATACACAATAAAAAATAAAATAAAGGTCACTTACAGCATGGGGAACCAGACAAGACGTCTGGAAGTGAGTTGGAACTGCAATTTAGATCGATCGCGAGGCTCGCCGTTACATCGTAGCAATTAGAAAAAAAAATAAGAGTTGCAAAAAAATTACGAGTTACATCGTAGCAATTAGAAAAAAAATACGAGGTAAAAAAAAAACGTTACATTGCAGCACTTGAGCCGTTACATCGTAGCAATTACGAGGTGTAAAAAAATTACGAGATAAGCGGCGGAACGAAAACACTAAAAAAAACACTAAATACACATTAAAAATTAAAATAAAGGTTACTTACAGCATGGTGAACCAGGCAGGACGTCTGGAAGTGAGTTGGAATTGCAATTTAGATCGATTTAGCCGAGTTACAATGGATCATTGATTCCTACCTGCAAGAAAAAGCTAATAATTAAAATTTCATCAAATACCAACAACATAAACTCTGTGTTGAACAGTATAGTGGCCTAATGGATTATGTTGCTGGAGCGGCTACAAACCAAAATTTAGCAGTTGGCCGAGCCATCATTTTACCATCTTCCTTCCAAGGATGTCCTCCCAATATGCGAGAAAGATACAATGATGCTATGGCTATTGTAAACAAATTTGGCAAACCAGAATTTCTTATTACATTGACATGTAATCCTCTATGGCCAAAAATTTTGATAATTTCAAACAGGATCAAAATGCTTGTGATAGACCAGACTTAGTGGTTCGAGTCTTCAAAATTAAATTATCAGCCTTAATACATGACATAATCATCAGTAACTTATTTGGAAAGTGTTTGGCTTATGTCTATACCATTGAATTCCAGAAAAGAGTCCATCCACATGCACATATTCTGATAATACTTGACGGAAATCATGAATTGAATACTGCAGACAAAGTGGTTTCAGTAATTACTGATGAATTTCCACATCCACAAAAACATACTGCACTATATGAAATTGTAACACATTGTATGATTCATGGACCATGCAGAGACCTAAATCCACAATCACCACGTATAGGAAAATAAGAAATGTACAAAATATTTCCCAAAATAATTTAGAGATCAAACTTTTGCAAATTGTGATGGCTATCCATTGTATAGACGAAGAAAAGGTCCAAAGGCAATAATTAGAGGAAAAGATGTAGATAACACGTATGTGGTGTCATATAATCCACTTCTCTTAATGAAGTATAATGCACACATAAATGTGGAAGCTTGCACTTCTATTAAATCAATTAAATATGTCTACAAATATATTTATAAAGGATATGATGATGCAACTGTCATGATAAAAAGTGTCCCAAATTAATAAGCAAATGAGGTACTGCTTGATAAACTGGCATCTCATGTAGATGCTCACTATGTTAGTGCACCAGAAGCAATGTGGCAGCTTTCTCAAATTTTAAATGCACGATCGATCACATGCAGTATGTTGATTTGCAGTACGTTTGCCCCAAAGACAATTAGTTTACTTTCATACTGGCAATGAAGAAAATGCTCTGGCACAAAATGAGCATTGACAAACCACACTTACTGCTTAGTGTATCTTAAATTCAAAGAATATTGAGGCAAGGGAATACTTATACAATGAGATTCTATATCATTATGTTTTCATCGATGCCTTATGGAAAAGTAGACAAAAGGGTGATACAAAAATTATTACCAGAATGTTTTCAGTAAGTCCCTGAGACATTGAATGTTTCTGCTTACTTTTAATACTTTTAAATGTTCCTGGTGCACAAAGTTTTAAAGACTTGAGAACTATCAATGACACCATTTATAACACCTTTCAATTAGCTGCACAACATAGAAACTTCCTTGCTGATGACACAGAATGGGAGAGATGTTTAGAAGAAGCAGCTCTATCTAAAATGCCACGCCAGATGAGGGAACAGTTTGAATACATCTGCATATTTTGCAATGTTCCAAATGCATTGGCTTTGTTGGAAACATTTAAAAGACATATGTATGAAGATTTTTTGAAAAGGTACAACGAATCCATAGCTGAATTAAAAGAATTAATGGAAATTCAACAAGCATTTCTATGTCATGGATTAAGTTGTGCAACTTGTAATCTCCCAGATCCAGGAATTATAGATGACATCAGCTTGGATGACTATGACACTGATGTTGAGAAACAAAAAAACAGAAGACAAAAATTGCCACTTTAAATGATTTGCAATTGAAGGCTTGCAAAGCAATAAAACAAGCAGTAGATGATGACTTGCTCAAAGAGTGTTATTTTTATCTAGATGGACCAGGTGGATCTGGAAAAACTTATCTCTATAATGTGTTGATGAGTTCAATTAGAGGTAAAGGTGAAATTGCACTTCCTTTTGCAACGACTGAAATTGCTGCACTATTGTTAGAAGGTGGCAGAACAATATATAGTGGATTTAAGATTCCAGTTCCAGTTTTCATCCGATATTCGAATGAAATCATCTCAAGCCAGTAAGTTTAAAAAGCTAAAGTAATTATCATAGATGAGGCCACTATGATGTCTTGCCATACTCTGCAATGGCATGTATAAGTCATGAGTAATGAGTGGCCTTTTGGTGGAAAAGTCATGTTATGAGGAGATTTCAGATAAACATTACCTGTGGTTGTACGTGGAAATCGCACAGACATTGTGGAAATATGTATAAAGTCAAGTTCCCTATGGAAAGAATTTACACACCTTAAATTAGAATAAAATATGAGATCTGAAGGGCAAAATTAATTCAATGATTCGCTAATTAAAATTGGCGAAGGAAAAACAGACGTAGTAACCAATTTATCGGAGGATACTGTTGAAATACCAGCAGAAATTATTTGCAAATAATCACTCATATCAGCAATATTCCCTAATTGAATAACCCCTGAACAGTCATCAGAGCTTGCACAGAAAGTAATATTAACATAAAAAAATAAAGATCCTTTGGATCTATATATAATCTAGTAACCTGTGCAATTTCCTAGTACTAAACAATAAATAATACTAAGGGAAAAAAGACTTTAATAGGGAAATTGGGGAATATTCAGTGTAGTCCAGGATGAAACGCCATAAATATAAACAGAGTAAAAGTGTGTCAATCCTAAAGTTATAAGTATAAGTCAAGAAGGTGTCACTGTCCCCTAATATTCTGGGATTTTCAAAAGTGGCCACCTTAATTTTGACAAGTAGATGTAATGAATAGTAGTTGTTGTATCACTGTGGGCCTGATATGAATATAGTAAAGGTATCAATAATATTTTATGATACTTTTATGCAGGTCTCATATGCAAAATATTTGCTAATCATAGGAATGCAACAAGATGATTTCATTGGGGTATTTAGGAAAAGACACACTTGTTCTAAAAAAAGTGCACTAATCAAAAAAGGTTAAAAACACTGAGAAACAAAAAACAGGGGGTAAAGGATGGTGCTGCTGGTATGTATACACTGTACAGTATTATACAGGGGAAGGAAAATATCTCCACATATCTCTATAAATGCATATATATAACTTACAACATCATTAAACCGCAACACAATGCTTAGGGTTTACTGTTTAAGGATTGACACAATTTTACTTTTTTTATATTTATGGCGTTTCATCCTGGACTACACTGAATATTCCCCAATTTCCCTATTAAAGTCTTTTTTCCCTTTGCTTTGGATCTATATAACGAAATGTTAAAATTAATTCATGGCATTTGCAATGACAATTAATAAATCCCAAGGACAAACATTTAACTGTGTTGGCCTCTTTTTAGCAGAACCTGTATTTGCCCATGGACAACTCTATGTGGCATTTTCAAGATGCAAAAAACAAGAAGAAATTAAAGTTTACATTAAATAAAAAATGAAAGCCAGGGGGAATTATTAGATGATGGACGAGTATTTACTAAAAATATTGTCTACTACGAGGTGTAAATTCTATACCAGAAAAGGAAAAAATAAAACATTGTCTGTCAAAAGCAAAAAAAAAAAATAAGTGGTTACATCCCAAAGAAAAAAATATAAATCTGACGGGCTCTTTATAGAGGACCACTATGTCACATAGACAACTCTATGTGCCATTCTCAACAACTGCAAAAAATACATAAAAACAGTGGTTTTATCTTAAGGACAAACTTAAATGTCACTTGGGCTCTTTTTAGAGGACCACTATTTAACATAGAGAACTCTATCTAACAGACCTTCACAAAAATTGACAAAGCACTCAACAAATTGAACATATTTATTGGTTTCATTGAATATAGTTACTACTTTCATTGTATGTACTTACCACTTTTCATGCATGTACTTGCACTTTTCTGTTCCTGTTGTTCTCGGTTTAACTCAAGTTAATTATCACTTTAATTGTATTTAGTTAAAAATTTTACTGTATGTATTTATGGTTTTTGACGTCTTCATGAAAAAATACAGACAGGGTATTGATCCAGGGATTAGTCCGATCGCCAGAATCTGGGGTCAGGAAGGAATTTTTTTTTTCCAATTCAAACAATTGCACACATTACAATTAGTTTTTTTTTCAGTTTGCCTTCCTCTGGATTCAATATAAACAGTTAGAAATGTGTTAAATAATATCTAATGCTTTACATACACATATGGTTTAAAACAAAGTTTACACATTGTAAGAATATTGAGTTTCATTATCACTTGCATTGCATTTAGTTATGAGGTTCTTGCATAGTATTTCATTATGATGTTTTAATGTATGTATTTAGGGGTTTTGAAGTTTTCATGTATAATTACAGACAGATGATTGATCCAGGGGATAATTATCTGGGGTCAGGGACTATTTTTTTTTTACACAATTGAGATAAATTGGCTAAATTTCACTTGGGTTTTTTCTGTTTGCCTTCCTCTGGATTCAATACAAAAAATTACATATGTGTTAAATAAAATGTTATATTTTACAATCACATATTATAATTGTCTAACTACGAGACGTCGTCACACTGCGTTGCGCAGTGCGTACGACTTTGCAGCAAGGCGAGCCATTAAATTGTAGCACTTTGACAATGAGCGCCGCAGGCGCTCATTGCAGGCGAGTCTCGCATAGCGAGGAGAGCCGTCACATCGTAGCACTTTGTCAAATTGTAGCACTTTGGCAATGAGCGCCGCAGGCGCTCATTGCAGGCGAGCCTCGTGTAGCGAGGCGAGCCATTACATCGTAGCAATTAGAAAAAAAAAAGAGGTGAATAAAATTACGAGATAACTGGCGGAACCAAAACACAAAAAAAAACACTAAACACTAAATACACAATAAAAAATAAAATAAAGGTCACTTACAGCATGGGGAACCAGACAAGACGTCTGGAAGTGAGTTGGAACTGCAATTTAGATCGATCGCGAGGCTCGCCGTTACATCGTAGCAATTAGAAAAAAAAATAAGAGTTGCAAAAAAATTACAAGTTACATCGTAGCAATTAGAAAAAAAATACGAGGTGAAAAAAAGCCGTTACATTGCAGCACTTGAGCCGTTACATCGTAGCAATTACGAGGTGTAAAAAAATTACGAGATAAGCGGCGGAACGAAAACACTAAAAAAAACACTAAATACACATTAAAAATTAAAATAAAGGTTACTTACAGCATGGTGAACCAGGCAGGACGTCTGGAAGTGAGTTGGAATTGCAATTTAGATCGATTTAGCCGAGTTACAAAGATCGAAAATCGGCTAAGCGAGAAAAAAATGGGCGCCAAAAAAAATGAAAACGAGGCTACACTACTACGAACTGCGTAAAACACAGCCACAGACGTATGTGTTAGAAAAACAACGAGACAAAGGATGCGGATTAACCGCACAATGAGTAAAAAGACAGTAGCGAGTATATTTTACGAAACGATATTAACGATTTACGCATTAACACAGATTTCCCGCATTTGTCTCGCGCCACATAGAATTTCCTGCCGAAAACAACGCATTTGGCTCGCGCAACTGCGGATTTCCCGCCTAAAACAAAGCATTGGTCTTGCGCACAAAGCCTATATATAGGGCGTATTTCACACAGGACTGACACTTTCTCCTCAGGCGATGACAGTCTGACTGGATGTTTTCTGAGGCCGGGAAATCGCAAGAGATTGTTAGCTCTTCAGTATACTGCTTCAGCATTATTATATTAAAAAAGGTAAATATATTATTTATAATTATTAATTAATAAATTGGTAATTACTTAATAAATAATAGATAAGAAATTTAATATTGTGTCTGTTATTTATAATCATTAATTAATAAATTGGTACTAAATTAATAAATATTAGATAAGAAATTTAATTAATAGAAAAATAATATTGTGCTAACCTGTGTGAAAGAATTGTTAATAACATTCATAATGTACATTAATTAATTAATTAATTATTAATATCAAAATTAAGAATGTCAATATTTTTTTTTTATTAATTAATTATTAATGTACATTAATTTTACAATTATTTTGTTATATGTTGTGATTACCTGTGTGAAACAATTGTTAATAACATTCATAATGTACATTAATTATTTAGGAACACATTGATTCATTAATTATTAATGTACATTAATTTAAGAACTATTTTGTGATATGTCGTGATTACCTGTGGGTAAGAAATTAAATAATAGAAAAATAATATTGTGCTAACCTGTGTGAAAGAATTGTTAATAACATTCATAATGTACATTAATTAATTAGGAACACATTGATTCATTAATTATTAATGTACATTAATTTAAGAACTATTTTGTGATATGTCATTATTACCTGTGGGTAAGAATTGTAATTAACATTCATAATGTATCATTACTAATCATTAATATTAAAAAAGGTTAAGAATGTGCAATATTTTGTATAAAATAAACCAAAAAAAAAGGATATATACTCATGCTTACATGTTGATGTTAGATTTAGTCACACATTAGTTTAATATTAATGAACATTAATTAATTCTTAGTTCATTAGTAATGTACATTATTTTAAGAATTCAGTTGTAACATACTCATTTTAAAATAACGCAAAAAAATAAATAAAGGGAACATGCTTAAGTGTTGATGTTATATTTAGTTAGACATTAATTTAAGATTAATACAGATTCATTGATTCTTATTTAAAGACTAACAGTAATATTGAGTGTATGTTTAGAATCTATGCTTACATATGTGTGTTCATGCTTATTTATTGATATATTTATTTCATGTTTTTAATCTATGCAAAAATAGGTATGTTAAGCCTCATTGATTAATACAGATGAAGTAACATATTATACAACAGATTAATTGATTCTTATTTAAAGACTAACAGTAATATTGAGTGTATGTTTAGAATCTATGCTTACATATGTGTGTTCATGCTTATTTATTGATATATTTATTTCATGTTTTTAATCTATGCAAAAATAGGTATGTTAAGCCTCATTGATTAATACAGATGAAGTAACATATTATACATTAATTACTATTTGGTATAATTGCAGGGAAATCTACGTGAATGACCAGAGATAGTGACGTTTGCACAAATTAAACAACATAAGGATCATTTGGACAGGTACAGAAATTAAATTATATTACTACGTCAAAATATTACAAATTATGAGGTTTTTAATGTAGCCAAATATATGTATGTTGATGTTCATTTAAGGATATTAATGAAGCAAAAGTTTAAAAATAGTATCTATTTGATTTTACAGTTTAATCCGATCTGCAAGGGAATAAACAGACAGTGTGACGTTTGCAGCCTTTGAACAACATCAACATCATCTTACCAGGTAGAAAATGTTAAAGGCTATTGTATTATATATTTGGGGAAAATTGAAATTTCTTGAAAAGGGATAGTACTTATTGAGTCATTAATTTATGATAGTTAGTCAAAACTTTACAAAACTTGAAAAGACAATACTAATTAATAATAATATTGAAAGAAAATAAGAAGCTTAAAACACTTGCACAAAAAAAAAAAAGGATGGCATGTTGTGAATTCAATCAAGAAGGAATGTCATTGAAGGAGTTAATATTATATAGATAGATATGTACAGCTATTTCAGATTTCATATATGTCAATAAAATACTTTGAAAAATGGTTTCATTTCTTTCAGACTAAAGTGCAACAATTGAAAATGTTTGATTAGTTTATTCATCTACTTTAATCTAAAAGTACAAAAAAGATTATTTTTTTTTTATATAAAACAAAGAACAAACAATGATTACATCTCTTTTTAAAATTACAGATTAACATGGCGGACAATGGAGAAGACAAAGTTGAATGCAAAAGAAGATTGGCAAGGGAAAGGAAGCAAAGGTGGAGAGATGCTCAGACACCAGAAACTTCACAACGCTTGCGAGAAGAAGATCGAGAGAGACTTTTAAATAAAAGAAAGATGAGTAAGAAAGCTGCAAGTGAGTGTGTTGGGGCTTCCAAGAAACGTAAAAGTAAACAAAAACATCTCTCTGAACCATTGTGCAATGATTCCATTTTGCAGAATGACTTGAATGTAGACACACAAGAAAAAAATGTACATATAGAATGTGGGTCTGATATTTATGTTGAAGAAATGCATGATAATGTGTTTACTACTGCAGTACAAGTAGATACTCATTATTGTGGGTTATTTAATGTGGTTTGTCAGTTTTGTGGGGCCTATCATTTTATAAAGGAAAGACCTTGTGACGGAAATTTCATTAGTTGCTGTCAGAAAGGAAAGGTCAAACTTCCACTAAGACACCCATTTCCATATTATTTAGAATGCATTATGAGTGATTCAACATTTCCAAATTATAATAATTTTAAACAAAACATAAGGTCTTATAACAGTGCAATTTCATTTGCTTCAATGGGTGCAACATTAGCAGAAAATGTACCTGGACATGGTCCTTATTGTTTCAGAGTTCAAGGTCAAATATACCACAGAACTTCGCATTTACACCCACAAGAAGGACAGCAAAGGAAATTTGCACAGTTATATGTCTTAGATACGATGGAAGCTGTGGAACAAAGAATGACACTTCCAGAAAATAGACAGTGTTTGCGCATAGTCTTTGAACAGCTGGATAAAATTATGAAAAAAAACCCATATAGTCAAGCATACAAACAATTAGCAGAGCTTGAAAAAGAACAACAGGAACATGCTCAAAGACATCAATTGCCTACACCAAGATTTAATATGGTGTTAAAAAGAGATGGCAAAACACTGATCAGAGAAGATATAATTTACCTACTGTAAATGAGGTTGCCATGGTGTTTAAAAATGAAGATGGTGAACCACCTTTTCAGCGGGATATTAGAATATTTCCACGCAATGAAGAACAACCATTTATTAACATCAATATATTAAGCTGTAATTTAGATTCAATGACATATCCCATTTTCTTTCCAAATGGGGAACCAGGATGGGAACCAAAATAAAAATTGGAAAGTTATCCCAATACTAAACTTCGTTTTCGATCTAATATTTCAATGCTGGAATATAAAGTGGCACAAACTGCTATCCGTGATTGTTTTAATCCAATTTTACATGGAGGAAAACTCACTCAACAATGGATTATTGATTCATATTTACAAGTTGAAGCCAATAAGCTAAATTTTATTAAATATCAACAAAATAAATTACGAGTAGAACAGTATTGTGGATTAATGGATTATGTGGCAGATTTAGCTTCCAACAGAGACATTCCAGCTGGAAGAGCAATTATTTTGCCATCCTCTTTCCAAGGATCTCCTCGCAATATGCGAGAAAGGTATAATGATGCCATGGCTATTGTTACAAAATTTGGAAAACCAGATTTATTTATTACATTCACGTGTAATCCACAATGGCCAGAGATCAAGGAAATTTTGATTCTGGGACAAACTACTTCTGACCGACCAGATTTAGTGGCAAGAGTATTTAAAATCAAACTCAATTCATTAATTCATGATATCACTAAAGCACACTTATTTGGACAATGTGTGGCTTTTGTTTACACCATTGAATTTCAAAAAAGAGGATTGCCACATGCTCACATACTTTTAATACTGCAGGAAAAAGACAAGTTGAACACTGCAGAGAGAGTGGATTCAGTAATTTGTGCACAATTGCCAGACCAAGAAAAATATACAAAACTTTGGGAGATTGTTACACATAGAATGATTCATGGCCCATGTGGAAAGATGAATCCAAATTCACCATGTATGGAAAATAAAAAATGTACTAAAGAATTTCCAAAACAATTTCAAATGGAAACTTATGCAAATTGTGATGGATATCCTTTGTATAAAAGAACTCAAGGACAAACAGCTATTATCCGGGGCCAAAAGATTGATAATAGATTTGTCGTTCCATACAATCCACATTTGCTCATGAAGTACAATGCACACATCAATGTGGAATTTTGCACTTCAAATAAATCAATTAAGTATGTGTATAAATATATATACAAAGGATATGATGCAGCTACTGTTGTTGTACAAGGTGCTGGAAATGAAAACAAAAATCCAATTTTACATGATGAACTATCAAATTATTTAGATGCTCCTGAAGCAATGTGGCGCCTTTTGAAATTTGAGATGCATGATCGGTCACATGCTATCTATCGTTTAGCTGTACATTTGCCTCAAAGTCAGATGGTTTGCTTTACTCAAGGAAATGAAAGAACTGCATTATATCAAAGTGAAGACAGAGATACTACGCTTACTGCGTGGTTTAAATTAAACTGTCAGGATACGCAGGCCAGACAATTTGTATACATAGAGATACCTTATCACTATGTATTTGTAAATGGTCTATGGCGAGAACGAAGAAGAGATACACATAAAATCATACCACGCATTTATACCGTCAGTCCAAGGGACATAGAACGTTTCAGATTAAGATTACTTCTGTTACATGTTCCCGGTGCACAGAGTTTTGAGCATTTACGTACAGTGAATGACATAGTTTATGAGACATTCCTATTAGCTGCAAGACATCAAAATTTCATAGCTGATAATACAGAATGGGAGAGGTGTCTGGAAGAAGCAGCACTATGTCAAATGCCTAAGCAAATGAGACAACAATTTGCATTCATTTGTATATTTTGCAATGTACCTGATGCTTTCACTTTGTGGGAAACATTTAAATTAAACATGTCAGAAGATTTCTTGAAACGTTACAGAGAACCAATAGCTCTGTTAAAAACATTGATGGAAATCTAAGAAATATTGTTGGCTCATGGATTAAATTTTGCAAGTTTTAATTTACCAGATCCAGGACTTATAGATGACATCAATTTTGATGATTATGACACTGAGCTTCAAAAACAAAAAACCCAAGAAAAACTGGCAACTTTAAATAATTTACAGTTAGAAGCATTTCATGCCATCACAAATGCTGCAGATGATGAAATGGTCAAAGACCGGTATTTCTATCTAGACGGACCAGGTGGATCAGGAAAAACTTATCTGTACAATTGTTTGATGAGTTATATTCGATCACAGGGTCAGATAGCTATGCCATTTGCAACAACTGGAATTGCTGTACTTTTGTTAGATGGTGGTAGAACTGTGCATAGTGGATTTAAGCTGCCAGTTCCCATTTTGGAAACATCAGTGTCAGATATTCGACTCAATTCCATACAAGCAAAAAAATTCAAACTAACTAAACTAATTATCATAGACGAGGCAATTATGATGTCATGCACTGCAATGTATTGACAGATTCTTAAAAGAAGTGATGGATAATAAGTTGCCATTTGGTGGAAAGGTGATGCTGTTAGGAGGCGATTTTAGGCAAACATTACCTGTTGTGCCACACGGAAATAGAACAGAGATCATTGAAACATGTATCAAGACCAGTAAACTGTGGCAAATATTTACACATCTCAAACTAGTATTAAATATGAGATCTGAAGGCCAAAATGAATTCAATGACTGGCTCATTAAAATCGGAGATGGAAAACATCCAGAAATACAGCATTTACCAAATGATACCATTGAAATTCCATCAGAAATGGTTTGCAATGAATCACTCATATCAGCCATATTCCTAAACACTCTTAATAATGAGGATTACACAGACATTGCAAACAAAGTAATATTAACATCAAAAAATATCGATGCCTTGAATGTAAATAACGAAATTTTAATATACATCAATGCATCACAAAATAATTATTACAGTGCAGATTCGATTCTGTCAGATGATAAAGACAGTGAATCGAATTTTAGTATCAAATTTATTAATTCGTTAACACCATCTGGAATGCCCCCACATATTTTACAATTGAAAAAAGGCGCAATTGTTATGTTATTGCAAAATATGAATCCAAAAAAAGGACTTTGTAATGGGACCAGATTAATTGTGCATGAGTTAAAAGATCATTTTATACATGCAGAAATTATAACTGGTACCCATAAAGGTGAACGAGTTTTTATACCAAGAATTGATTTAGCTCCAAGCGAGAGTGGTTTGCCGTTTGTCCTTCAACGGAGACAATTTCCAGATATGATGGCATTTGCTATGACCATCAATAAATCCCAAGGACAAACTTTTAAGTCAGTTGGGATTTTTTTAAAGTAACCAGTTTTTGCACATGGACAACTCTATGTGGCTTTTTCAAGGTGCACTAATCCAAAAGAAATTAAAGTGCATGTTGAAGAAAACGAAACTCAAGGTCATTTATTGGACGATGAATGTGTTTACACCAAAAACATTGTCTACTATGAGGTGTTGGAAAGATAGTGGACAATGGTTTCATTTTAATGCCAACATTTTATGGGACTGAATAAGATTGCACAAAAACAATATTTCAAGTAAAACATCTAAAGAATGGACTAAAAAACATAGAGAACAGTGGTTTGACTTCCAGTACTATATTATAGTACTCTGGGACTCTTTAAATAGGGGACCACTATTTCACTTATGAAAATATATCGGATATTTGCAGAATGGACTAAATGAAAAAAAAAACAACAGTAAAATATCCTGAAACAGATTGGAATGGTTTCAAAGTCTTATATTTACATGATTGGCCCCACAAAAACAATTCACTGATTTTTTCATAATTAAATGTTATTGTTTGAAGTTACAATTTCAAATGTTAAATATGTTTTTTTGGAATGTTTACAAAAGTTGGGTAAATATATATGTTTTTGGAATGTTTACAAAAGTTGGGTAAATATATATGTGGTATAGTCAAATATGTATTGTTAGTATAAAGTTGAAGTATTTAGTAATAATTGAAAATGTATTATTTAAAGACAAAGTATTGATTCAGGGAGAAATCCGATCGCCAGTTAATGGGGTCAGGAAGGAATTTTTTTTTTCCCTCTTTGATACAATTGGACAAGTTTCAATAGGGTTTTTTTATTGTTTGCCTTCCTCTGGATTTAATGCTAATTTAGTTTAACAACAGTTTAACAAATATGTTACAAATGTGAAAAAGTATGTTATTGTTAAAACAATTTACTTACTCTAAGTTAATATAATCCGCAGTTACTCAGTGATAAATATGTATTGAAAAGTGTTAGTATTGTTAAAAAAATGTTGAACGAATGTTTCATATACAAGTTGAATGTTACAAAGTTTAATGTTTGGGAAATATAAGTTGAAAGTTAAAAAAATAAAAAGTTAAAAATATTTATGTGTTTTTATTTTTAGTAAAAAAAAATGGGACAAATGTAGGCGACTCATTTTTGGATGCAAACAAATTTAACAACATTTAAATTTTATTGACCGTCATTTTTTGACGGGCAAGTCGCTAGTATAGATATGGTTTATAAAAAAATTCAACTGTCTTATAATATTGATGTTGACTTTACAATGTAAAAAAATGTAAACTTAAAAAAAAAAATGTTCACAGTTGGTGACAGATATAACTATACAAGCTGCATGTTATAACAATAAACACAGTATGTACTAAAACAATTCATTGTTATCCCTTTTAATACATATGTATTATTACATTGAAAAACATTAAATATTAAAAAGCAAAAGAAACAAGATAAGAATGGGTAGAGACTAGCATTGAGTGGCAAACAGCATTTCCAGGCTACAATTTTTACTCCTGTCATTTTTGACAGACAAGTTCCTAATATATCTATGGTAATTTAGGGCCCTATTAAATTCCAGCTGCGGATGAAATCGTATCTCACAAATGCGCATCGTAACGCGATTTACGTAATACGAGTCGACTTGCGATTGACTTGCGATTGACTTGCGTAATTTCGGACTACTTTGCAGAGATTTGCCTCCGAAAAGCGCTACATAGTAAGTAGCGGAAAAGAATTCCTTGCGTAGACGCTCGTATCTCGCAAAATCGCCATGTGCACAAAAAACACACGTAAAATGGTTTACGCATTACGTACAGACAACTTAAAAATGTAAAAGTGAGTTTAACAGAGGAAAAGCATGGAAGGCCATTACAATTGATTTCACCATCCCCTTCCCCCAAACAAAGCAAATGCATTATACAACCAATTAGTTGTTACATTTGGAATGAAAAGCCATGCTGCAGCTTACATAAAGCAAAATTAAAGACACACTCCCTGATTACATAAAAACACAAAAACCTCAAAATAATGCCATATTAACCCTGTTATTTTGTATACATGTTGCTCATCACATCTACATTTGGGAACACAAATATGGGGCACATGGAGTATGTGAATATGTCCTGTTCAGTCTTTCGGTCGGGTCTGACTGTGACCCTCTGTCACTGCTTTCTTACAAGGTTCCTATGCTGGTGAGACCGGAGTGGGTTGTCAGTTCCTTCTCCAGTGGTTTGGGATTTGGCCCTACACTCTGCTTTCACTCTCACACCCACAATGACCCTTAATGGGATAGCTCACAGCTTCATTGAAATACACAATACCTCTTGTTTGGTCTTTCGGTCGGGTCTGACTGTGACCCTCTGTCACTGCTTTCTTACAAGGTTCCTATGCTGGTGAGACCGGAGTTGGTTGTCAGTTCTGCTGTCACTCTGCTTTCACTCTCACACCCACAATGACCCTTAATGGGATAGCTCACAGCTTCATTGAAATACACAATACCTCTTGTTTGGTCTTTCGGTCGGGTCTGACTGTCTCTAACCCTCTGTCACTGCTTTCTTACAAGGTTCCTATGCTGGAGAGACCGGAGTGGATTGTCAGTTCTGCTGTCACTCTGCTTTCACTCTCCCACCCACAATGGCCCTTAATGGGATAGCTCACAGCTTCATTGAAATACACAATACCTCTTGTTTGGTCTTTCGGTCGGGTCTGACTGTCTCTGACCCTCTGTCACTGCTTTCTTACAAGGTTCCTATGCTGGTGAGACCGGAGTGGGTTGTCAGTTCTGCTGTCACTCTGCTTTCACTCTCCCACCCACAAGGGCAGCAAACACACACAGAGGGTTTGCAGAGGCACAATGAGCACCAGCCAACTCACCTCCATCAGGGGTAATCGCCACTACTCTTATCCAAGGAAGTCCCACGCCATTGCTGGTGGCCATGTGCCAAGATGACCATTCATTCCCATTTGGTGACCTCCCATTATGTTCTGCTATTCATCAATTTACATTAGTTTTGATTGCTAAGTGAGGTTGGGGAAATGCGTGTGAAAGCAGAGTGGACGGACAAATCCCAAATCACTGGAGAAGGATCTGACAAGCCACTGCAGTATCACCTATCATTATCCTTTCAGGCCCTCAGGGGAATGTTCCTACTCCCCAGTCCCGCTAATTGTACTTGGCCTGTGCATTAACCCTTTATTATGCCTAGATTGTAGATCAATTAGATGCATTATATGATATCTAATGCTATTAGGACTATTATTCCTCTTATTATGTATGGATCTATTGCAGGTTAACTAGGGCTCATTAGTTTACAGCTATAGTAATGTGACACTAATGTGATGCATGTGGATGTCCCCTAACCCCAACCATTGAAAACACACCGACATGGGGAGAACAGGATAACACAGCTTTATTTTTGGACACAGACCACAATCAGCAGTGGTCAAGACTGTGCATTCACAGAACGGTATAACAAAACTTTATTTTTGGACACAGACCACAATCAGCAGTGGTCAAGACTGTGCATCAATATCATGGGTGTGGTGTGGGCGGGTCCCAAGAGAGCAAGGGGCTAAATAAAAAAAAGGGGATACCTACAGGGGTCAATCTAATAGTCTAGAATAAGCATGATGCATAGCACCTACCAGGTTCACATGCGGTCAGTACACCGCTGCCACCGGAATATGATGAGAAAAAGGATCACAAATCACTCCATTTAACTGAAGAAACCATTAGATTGCATGGCACTTACAACTTGTCTGGATCTGTTCAATTGAACAAATGATTTAACCTCTGGACTGTGTAATCCAATCCAGTTTCACACATACAGTGTGGTGTGTGAAATTGCCCACAAAAATGAATGGTCAACAAAAAACAAAAAGACGGAGGAGGATAGAAAAAACATAATGACAATGCATGTACAGTAAAGTGCTAAATACTGTACCAATATACCAACTCACCTGATTCCCATCTGTAAGCATTACTAACTATTAGCTACAGTAGGTCTCTGGATAATGAGTAATATGGGCAAATACCCATTAATATGGACAGGACACAAAGGTCAGCAGCCACATTCACTGTTTCTTACATCAGACCCAAGGATCTGTTCTCAGACTGATATTGAGGTCAGGATCACATGCTTTATTAGTGCATATATTAATGCTGGTTGTCATTAACATGCCATTGTGAGACTTTGCAAGTCCACCGCCATAGCGGTATTAGTCTACATTTCAGCTAACAATAATCATGTCTGAGATATCTGGGAATATGATAGCTTATAGATTGTGGGAGCTACATGTTAAGGAGGGGGCTGTCATTGGAGTAATGTCTACCTGAGAGGCACTTGGAAAACCTTACGCCTCATATAATTCCTCCACAATGCTTGCAGATGTAGGAGATGCCTTCATGCGCCTAAATTGGAAAGATGGCGGGGAGAGAGTGGGGAGGATCTGGGACCGGCTGGAGACAGGGTCTCTGACGTTGGTGTCCCCGGTTGCTCAGTGTGTGGGGAAGGAGGAGCTGTGGCATATTCCACTACTTCTGAGGGCCCCGGCGAGATGGCAAGTCTTTGGAGGAGGGGGACAGTCGGGCTCTGGACAGGGGGGCTGTCAACGACCACGACCTCCCCCTCCGAAGAGCCAGGGCCCTCGGATGAGCCTGTAGCCTCCTCCCCCTGAGTGGTCTCCTGCAGGGCGGGGGCTGACGGCCCCGCTCCTGGCTCATCACTGGACCCAGACCTCCTACTGGATGCTGAAATAGAGAAAAGAAAGGTACATGTCATTAGTATGCTGATCAATACATTGATATGTTTTCACTCCTAACTATCTGACATCTAGGCCTGAACATGGATGATTCTCCGAATTGCAACTCCCATTAGCTGTCATTTGCTAGATTGGATCTATTCTTTGGTTTCTTGTCTTGACCTCTCCTGGCTCCTAACGCTGTCTGTATTTTTTCTGCGGTTTCACTCCTAACTATCTGACATCTAGGCCTGAACATGGATGATTCTCCTAATTGCAACTCCCATTAGCTGTCATTTGCTAGATTGGATCTATTCTTTGGTTTCTTGTCTTGACCTCTCCTGGCTCCTAACGCTGTCTGTATTTTTTCTGCGGTTTCACTCCTAACTATCTGACATCTAGGCCTGAACATGGATGATTCTCCTAATTGCAACTCCCATTAGCTGTCATTTGCTAGATCGGATCTATTCTTTGGTTTCTTGTCTTGACCTCTCCTGGCTCCTAACGCTGTCTGTGTTTCTTCTGCGGTCTGTAACTGCATAGGCTACATTGGGCGCACCAGCACATGGACTCTATTGCTTAATTACTCTTGGGGTGGCCAGGAATGACAGTGATTTGTCAGCTTCATGGATTTAATGACACTTCCATCCATCCCTTGTTAATTCCATGGAGCTGACATGTCAGTGTCCTTGTTGGTCACCATGTGTAGTGTGTGTGATGCACATGTGGTGGCATGTTGGTGTATGTGATATTCACACTGGAGGCTGGGTCCTGCTGGGCCACCGGGGATGAAGCTCCAGCTGCGGGCGATGGTGTTAGAAAGTCCCTTGCAATCCTCTCCCACTCCTTATAGGCGACACTGTGTCCCTCAGATTCTCTGGCCATCTTCCTCTTCACCGTGGCCCTGATATCCACATATCTGTGCTTCAAGGACCTCAAGCCCCTAGGAACCATGGACACCTCCTTCATTACTTCCACTACCTCCTTCAAAGCCTGAGCCTTAGGCCCAGGCTTCACTTCCCTTGCAACAAGGATGACGGGCCGGTTACGGATCGCACCCAGGAGGACCATATTCTCCTGGGGCGTATAATTACGGGCCCTGCGCCTGCCCTTGCCATTAGCCCCTTGCTCTCTCGACTGTGCTCGGGGACCCTGGCCTCCCTGCACTCTTCCTGAGGCCTGTCCCTTCCCCAAACTACCCCGCCCCCTAGGAACAGGCCCCTCCCCTCTGTCCCTCCTCTATGAGTGCCTCTGTCTCCCTCCTCCTCCTACTCCTCCCCCCCTCTGGGGACCACTCCTCCTCCTCCGGGGACACCTCCTCCACCCCCTCCGGGGACACCTCCTCCACCTCTCCTCCGCCCTCCATTACACTCTCCTCACTCTCCTCACTCTCCGCTCCTCTCCTCTCCTCCTCTCTCCACCTATCTCCTCCCTCCATGCTGAAATAATAAAAAAATAAGGATAACTTAAAATAAGTGTAACTGTTATATAGGTGATGAAAAAAAAAAGTGTATGTTCTATGTGTTTTTAATAACTGTTGGGGGATGCGGTGCAAAGGTTGGGGAGGGGGGTGTGTGGTGTGTGTCCTAACGCTATGTATGTCTCTATGTGTCTTTAATCTATGTGTCAGGCAAATATGTGTAATGTGTAAATATGTGTAACTCTTACGTGTAAATATGCTAGTAATAAAATACAAAACAATCAAAAATAGTGCCCCTACAAATCAAAAGAACGATAAAAAAATAAAAGTATTACTGGAATGTCTGTTGGAAAGAAAAGATGTGTGTGCTATGTGTATTTAATAAGTGGTGGGGGATGGGGTGTGTTGGGGGATGGGGTGTGTTGGGGGATGGGGTGTGGTGGGGTGGATGGGTGTGTGGGGTGTGTGTCCTAACTATATATATATGTCTCTATGTGTGTTATTTAATCTATGTGTCTTGCAAATATGTGAAATCTGTAAATATGTTTATTTCTTAAATGTAAATACTTAGGAAGTAAACAAGAAACAAGACAAAAAAGTAATCAACCTCTCTCCAAACCACTAATCTCACAACTCAAACTCTCTCCCACCTGCTCCTGGAACTGCGTGCTAACTCCAATGGCTCTTACAACACAGTCAGCTCATGGGTTTGTATCAATCACATTTATAAGCTCATACTGTCAATCAAATTCTTAGCTCGTACGTGATTGGCTGAGAGGCGTGTCTCGCTAGGACGTCCCCTTATAAGCTTGGGAGCGAGCCAACAGACTCAGCCAATTACATACGCACTTATAGTGTCAGGCAGCCAAGTGCGTATGTAATTGGCTGAGAGTCCCAACACGGGCCGCCAAGTTCGTATGTAATTGCCTGAGAGTCCCAACGCGGCCCGCGAAGTGCGTATGTAATTGGTTGAGAGGCTTTTGGTGGGTTTTTGCACCATCACCATTGCCACGTTGGCCCGCCAAAAGCCTCTCAGACAATTACATACGCACTTGGCGGCCCGCGTTGGGACAGCCAATTACATGCGGCCAAGTGCGTATGTAATAGGTTGAGAGGCTTCTTGACGTAAAATCATCAGCTGGAATGCCATGTAAAGATCCACAGGTGACCAATGGCAAAGCAGAAATTAACGTGCCTAATACCAGGTCATGCAATCACCAAGCTATATAACCCCATCCCAAACAAGTCATCAGCATGTCTAAAACAGCATGGATGATCATGTGAGAGGGATGATGGACAGGATGAGTGGGCGGATGAGGTTGAGATGCTTTTGTGCATCTCACCTAGCACAGTATGAAGACCAGGAAGAAAGGTGTGTGATTGAGGGGGTGATGGGGAGTGGCAGAGAGGAGTGTCTGGGAGTGAATAAGGGTGTGAGTGGTGATGTGATCCATGCTGGGGCAGAACCAAGCCAGGCAAGGGAATTACCACAGGCCATGCCTAGTATCGTGGGGGTGGATCAGGGAGGAGAGAGAGCTCCAGTAGCACAGGGACAGAGGGATATAGGGCCACCTGCACACAGGGAGGCTGACAATGTTGTCCGTGATCAGCTGCTGGGGGGAGTACAGAATGTGGTGGCTCAGGCAGAAGGGGGGGAGCCTTACCAGGAGCCTGACCAGGAGCCTGACCAGGAGCCTGGCCAGGAGCCTGTGTGGAGGTGAAGGGCACCCAATGTGTACAGGGAGAGACTCACATTAGAGGGGTTAACTGATGGGGAGGTGTATGAGCGTTTTTGGCTGGCCCGTGCCAGTCTTGGGGAGCTCTATGAGGTTCTCAGAGCGGACCTTGAGCCTTGCTCAGAGGCAAATAGAGCCATCCCAGGAATGACACGGATGTTAGTTGCAATACACCTCCTTGCTTCTGGTAGCTTATAGACCACCCTGAGCATAGCCGGAGGTATGTCTCAGCCAAGCCTCTCGAATTGTCTGAGTGCATTCCTCCGTGCTATTGGTCGGAAAGCTGCCAGATACATCAGTTACCCTAACACTGCTAAAGAGATCTCGAATGTGAAGTTCGATTTCTTCCAATTAGGAGGTATCCCCAATGTGCTTGGTGCTATTGACTGTACACACGTGGCACTGATACCTCCTAGAGAGCAAGAAGCGCTGTACAGAAATCGTAAGCATTATCATTCAATCAATGTCCAGGTTGTTTGCGATGCGAACATGCGCATACAAGGTGTGTATGCAGGCTTCCCGGGAAGTGCTCACGACGCCTATATCATGCGTGCATCCGGAATATGTGACATCTTTGAGTCCGGCAGAATTCCATCCGGATGGCTACTGGGTGAGTACACATTAGTAATGGCAGTCAACCATATCTTACTATGACTGGATACAATAACACATATGGTACATCATGTTTCCCTCTATTGCTATGATGTTCACATGTGCATTACGGAGTAATACTACCAAAGCAAGAACATAATAGCTCATTGCTGGCCATAACCCTGTGTTAGCTTGGCCAAACAGTATGCAGTTCACAACAACATATGACAAAAACCACAACTGATTAATCATTAGGTTTATGTTCTGATGCATTCCCTTGTATCCTGTGACATGGACATCTCTAGCCTTCATACTGTGTTGTGTGTTCTTGTACGGGCTATGTAAGTAAGATGACTTCAGAATTCATCTGATAGAGGAGAATTAATAGTGTTTGTCAAACTTTTTCTTGCATGAATATATCCCTGAATAAACATGAATTAGCTTACCATGAAGTTATCAAAATCTCCAAGGTCTTTTGGCATTTGCGTTTGATCGTGTACGCCCCTGGGAAATTCCACCTGAATTAGCATCACATTTACGTTCACAAAAATACACTATCACGCTTCACCTCAGACCTCTGGCATGTGCTCGGTAAAAGAACTGCAACAGTGACTTCCTGCTCTCTACCAGAAGGGTCGCAATATACCCTGTTGTATTTCCCTTGTATCTCTGCCTCATGTAGGCGTCCTGTGGGTGTGAACATCTGGATTTTACATTTGTGGAAATCACATTGTAATTGATCTGAAGCTTCATATAGAATACATGTGTTAATACACTACCAATTATCCTATCAGATGCATTCATGATCCATCTCCCTTACATATATCTTTAACTGTGTATTAGCCACAGAGATGTGTTGATAGGTCATGATGACGATATTTGGGCATATGCTTTGTCAAACATCACAACATCCTATTCATATCAACATCATATTTTATTTCCACCAGGTGATGCAGGATATGGGTGTTTGCCGTGGTTGTTGACCCCTGTGAGCAATCCCCATACTCGGGCAGAGGCGCGGTATAATGCTGCGCATAAAACCTGCCGGAATGTAATTAAGTGCACCTTTGGTGTACTAAAGATGTGCTTCAGATGTTTACATTCCACTGGGGGTGCTCTACAATACAAGCCCGAGAAAGTTTGTCACATCATCCTTACTCTGCACAATATAGCAGTACAGGCCAACTGTCTGGGGGACATTGATGCGGCTCCGCTACATGGGGAGGAAGAGCCTTTATTTCCCCCTGAAGTGGATAATATGCAGGGGTCACAACAACGTGCCCGCCTAATTCGTGAGTACTTCACATGTAAGTACAAACCCAATATGCATGGAATACAGTTTAATGTATCTGGATTATGCCTAACTCCCAAATCCACCTTTATCCATCGCCCTTGTCATACAGAATTCCAACCAGTCCACAGTAGAGGAGAGTTCCCTGACGTTGTCGATGTTTGTACACTGGAACAAGCCACATGATCAGTTACAGGTAAGTAAGCACACATTTCCATACACATCTTAAATACTGACGGTTATAAACATCAATGGCATAGATAATTTGAGTGGATTATATATCCCACTATGTCAATGTATATATGCCCCACGTTACATTGTTATCTAGTAATTTAGATTGAAAAAATACTTTAGTCCATCAGGTTCAACCTCTATAGATCTATGATCTGCAATACGCAGAATTATTGTTAATTGATCCAGAGGAAGTAACCGAAAAACAAAAAGTGAAGCTTTGACAATTGTCTACACAGGGCAGAAAAATATAACATTCCTTCCTGACCCCAGATACTGGTGATCGTATTCATCCCTGGATCAATACTCCCTCTCTATTTATCCAGGATAGCCCCTAATGCCTGTTTGGTTTTTTAATGTAAAAATATACCCAATCCCTTTTTAAAGTCACCTACAACCTCTACGGACCAGGATTGTTCACATTGTCTGATTGTGCCAAACCACATGAAATGGGATCAAAATGTCGTAGATAAATACCATACACACATACTTTGGAGATCAAGAACCAGTCACGATAAGACAAAACCGAGTCCTCTGGTTATTTCTTCATGATTCGACTTTATTCAGTTTCATCCAATATGGATCACCAGCCAAACCCAACATGGTGGCTGCTGCTGACTGGCTGAAGACGTGACTACTACTGAAATATATCCAGACACAGCTTTTTAGACTTGTTTACATGATGCCGAAATCCAGATTTTGGCACCCTGTAGCAACATGGCATAACTCACTAACCGGCAATGACTTCTTATTAATAAGAGATATCCAATACGAATAGAGCACATACTTTGTCTAATTTGTGACTGTAATCCTAACATCATATTAACCTTACAGAGCTGCTGTCGTGTGTGACAACTCTTCTTTCAACAACCTAGACATGGAAAAACATACCCGGCAACAGAACTGCTACATCAATGTGAACTACATAGTGAGTATTTGTGTAATAATATGGCCATGTATGCTGAAGGACACAAATAACACATCAATCACTTTATTAATATCGGCCTATCTCTTTCTAGATAGGTAAGCGGTGATAACTAATGACGATCCACAGCGCACGTGTCCTGGTGGAACAAATCACCTCGTGGATGAGCTTGGGACTGCGTCCAAGGTAAAACACCACATTTGGCTCTTCAAAGATGCATTAATGTGTAATCTATGTGATATTCCTACATCATTAGCCAGATGAGTAGCTCGTTTCATATGTAGGGAAAGAACAGTGAAGACGTTTGTATGAAATGAGCAACATAAATTGGTACAGTGGATCGAAAAAGTCTAAATTCTACACACCCCTGTTAAAATGTCAGGGTTCTGTGCTGTAAAAAAATGAAACAAAGATAAATCATTTCAGAACTTTTTCCACCTTTAATGTGACCTATAAACTGGACAATTTAATTTAAAAACAAACTGAAATCTTTTAGGTAGAGGGAAGAAAAAATAAAAAAATAAAATAACATGGTTGCATAAGTATGCACACCCCTAAACTAATACTTTTGTTGAAGCACCTTTTGATTTTATTACAGCACTCAGTCTTTTTGGGGATGAGTCTATCCGAATGGCACATTTTGACTTTGCAAGATTTGCCCACTCTTCTTTGAAAAAACACTCCAAATCTGTTAGATTGAGAGGGCATCTCCTGTGCACAGCCCTCTTCAGATCACCCCACAGATTTTCAATTGGATTCAGGTCTGTGCTGTGGCTGGGCCATTCCAAAACTGTAATCTTCGTCTGGTGAAGCCATTCCTTAGTTGATTTGGATGTATGCTTTGGGTCGTTGTCATGCTGAAAGATGAAGTTCCTCTTCATGTTCAGCTTGCTAGCAGAAGCCTGAATGTTTTGTGCCAATATTGAATGGTATTTGGAACTGTTCATAATTCCCTCTATCTTAACTAAGGCCCCAGTTCCAGCTGAAGAAAAACAGCCCCAAAGCATGATTCTGCCACCACCATGCTTCACTCTGGGTATGGTGTTCTTTTGGTGATGTGCAGTGTTGTTTTTGCGCCAAACATATCTTTTGGATTATGGCCCAAAGGTTCAACCTTGGTTTCATCAGACCATAACACCTTTTCCCACATGCTTTTGGGAGACTTTAGATGTGTTTTTTGCAAAATGCAGCCTGGCTTGGATGTTTTTCTTTGTAAGAAAAGGCTTTCATCTTGCCACTCTACCCCATACGCCAGACATATGAAGAATATGGGATATTGTGGTCACATGTACCAGACAGCCAGTACTTGCCAGATATTCCTGCAGTTCCTTTAATGTTGCTGTAGGCCTCTTGGTAGCCTCCCAGACCAGTTTTCTTCTGGTCTTTTCATCAATTTTGGAGGGAGCTCCTGTTCTTGGTAATGTCACTGTTGTGCCATATTTTCTCCGCTTGATGATGACTGGCTTCACTGTGTTCCATGGTATATCTAATGCCTTGGAAATTCTTTTGTACCCTTCTCCTGACTGATACCTTTTAACAATGAGATCCCTCTGATGCTTTGGAAGCTCTCTGTGGACCATGGCTTTTGCTGTGGGATGCGACTAAGAACATTTCAGGAAAGACCAACTAGAGAAGCTTAACTTAATTTGGGGTTAATCAGAGGCACTTTAGATGAGGGCAGGTGTATGCTGACTCCGATTTAACACAATTTGGAATGTGATTGCTTAATTCTGAACACAGCTATATCCCCAGTTATAAGAGAGTGTGCAGACTTATGCAACCACATTAGTTTTCTTTGTTTTTTTCTTCCCTCCACCTAAAAGATTTCAGTTTGTTTTACAATTGAGTTGTACAGTTTATATGTCACATTAAAGGTGGATAAAGTTCTGAAATGATTTTTCATTGGCTAATTTGTTTACAGGAGTGTGTAGACTGTTTATAACCACTGTAAGTGACCAAGTAAGCGCTCCGGGAGCATGTGCAATGTAAATATTGACATGTTCCGTTTATTTTTCAGATCGCAAAGATGAGTCCCTTTCCACGGTCAGAACAAGGAATGATGAGCATTCCCACGTTCCAGGACTATGCTATTGTCACATTGCATCATGTATGTTCATATGTCAGTCATCATGTGTTGCATCGGGTTGGATATCACATCCTCTACATAGATTTATATGTACCTATTGCTTTAGATATGCCATTCTCTCCTCTACTTGGACTATTGGGAAGCCTGTATCATACTTCCTTCCAGATCTCTTCCTCAGTGCTGATGTGATCCTCCCTGTACATATGGGGAAGAGTAACTCTAGCCTTGGAACATAACTGTTAATGAGGTTCCGTTTACCTTCAGTTATGAATATGCAACAGCATATAATATAGATGCTCATTCACAGAACAGAATACACCTCGAACTGGACAGTTTGTTGGTAGTTCTGCTAACACGTGAAATTAGTTTGAACACACTGATATGGTCCTGGTCAGGTTCCCATCTGAGTGTCCAAACTTAGGTATGTAGAGTCTTCTCTCATAGTGCCATTTCCAGTGACATGACCTACGGGGGTTCTAACATTGACTGATTGAGCACTTCTACCTCTGCAGTTGCATAGGAGTGTGTGTTGTGCGCACACACAAGACTACAGATTACTTCTCCCCATGAGCATATCTCCTTTTGTATTGTTGGGTTTTAATATTGAATGTTATCCTGATATATTTAATAATATAACTGATATTGCCTCATGTTGGATGATGCACTGTATATCCCCCCCTCAACTGATCATCTATACCAATGTCATCCCCCCTGCGTGCATTCTGTCCCCATGTCCCTATTTCCGTGTGTTACTGGAACTCTGTATCCTACCCACCTCCACCATGATACTGAGCAGGCTTCTGGTAATTGTCACTGTGTGGCTTTGTGAACAATTAAACCGTTTTTTTTCACTCAATGTTTGTGTAATCCTGGATATTTACCATGTAACAAGTAAATTACCCTGAAAGTCAGATGTGCTCAGCACCATCAGTTAGTGGTGTAACTATTCTGTTTAATCTGCATTTACATTACTACATAATCATGAATGTCGATTCATATCATTCAAGTTGAGCCCTTCAAGTCATTATATACAACCCTGCATGTCTATAGACATGATTTCAGAATTCACACCCCTCCGACTTGCACCTACATGTATATTGGCAAGGTACAGATTAATGTAGCATATGTATCTATGTAAACACACACAGATATATGTATTGAACAATGACACTTCATTCTATCTGTATTCTCTCAACTAGAAAGCATGATGTGGTACAAACACACAGAAACAGTGATAACAGTATAACATAATCATACTTTATTTCATACACAGAGTACAAACAGAAATAGACAAGACTGTGCATTAATATCATGTGTGTGTTGTGAAGAGATCCTAGTATGGCAAGGGGCTGTGGCAAATCTGAGGACATCTGAAGAGGAAACAGACAACATCATGAGGGTAATGCATAGCATCTCCTAGGGTCACATGTGGTCAGGACCCCACAGTAACCAACAGCATATAACACAACATTTAATCAACATAACCATTAATGCGCATACAACAACCATATGGTTGCCAGAATAAACAGACACTATAAAACAGGGATCATGTGAAACTAAGCGATTTCACACACAGTGTGAATTGGTCAATAGATTATGTGAATCTGGAAAACAGAGGTAGGAGGTGTTAGAACAATCATAAGCTGTTATTAGAGTACATTGTTTTTGCTTTTGACACTACTCTAAACCAACTAACATGAACATCATCTCCGAGCAGTAATAACCATATTTATTCTATCCTGTTCAGTCAGCCTTCCAGGAATATGCTTAGGATGTGGAATACGACAAGGCATGCTTCACTGTGAACACAATCCTTGAGCAAAATGTACTCTCACTATCTATATGGAATAGTTGTGCCATGCTGATATCACATCTCACTTCTAAATGAGTGGTACCAAGGCCAGAAAGATTACACTGTTCACATTACCCCTAAACACATTCACATTGATCATGATGTCAAACCAAGGAAATTGCCACTTTGGTTTGGATGACATGAAAAAACTGAATCCAATTTCATAATGTTAACGGGATGGAATGCTACAAAAACTCATGTGGAATTGCTGGTTTGGATTAGCAGATAGAAATGGGACTTTGCAACTCTATAGCCGGGACACTGATCATTATAATGGAAGATCACACAGTCATGTTTCTTAGTGAAAAGATATGTAGTCATATATTGCATTTCAGAGCCATCTGCAGTGGTGAATAACCCTGATAGAATGCCTGTTGAGAACTGGGTTGAGTGTTTACTCACATGATGGTATTGTACTGCTCGAAGATGAAGAAAATGTCTTCAGAGTTGTGAGAGTTGGCTATTAACAGAGTTGGCTATTAATTGAGCCAATCGCCTTTTCAGTCATCCTACAAAGACAAAAACAATGTATCATTCCGAACAATATTATGATTAAATACAGCATTTAAGCTCAAGGTCAATCCACATTGAACATCAACTGTTAAAATGTTAAACATAACCAGACATGTACACACTCTGTAGCCAATACTATGTCAACATCTATAACAATTATTATTCTGTGAGGAGTGGTCAGGAGGCCCTCTCGGATGGTCCTAAAACCTCCTACTCAGAGTTAGCGGGCCCCCACCGTCTGTGCCCGCGGCCCGTCTCCCTCTTCCACGATGTGGTGTGGGAGCAGGGGGTGCCACTACAGCAGGTGGCTGGGGTTCAAGGGTGGGCGATGTCTGAGATGAGGAGGCAGACATCTCAGGTTGCGATTGGACAACCGAAGGCTGGAGAGGTATGGGCTGGCGACGTAGTTAATGCAACAATGAGCGTCTCTCCCGGCTTGCTCGTTCCTCATATCTCTCCATCCTTCGGTTGTGCCTCCTCATCTCAGCATATATAGCACGGGTGGTGGCTGAGATCACCCTGTTTCCAGCCAGGATGGCACTACTAACAGCCAATTGTCTTTCGCTTATGTCCAGTATTTGCCGTGCTCTCTGGCTTTGGGCCTGGTCCTCTTGTTCTATGTGCGCCATAATGTTCCGTAATTGGCCAGAGAGCGGTGGCAGAGGGCCTGGAGGTGCTTGTCTGGTGGCTGGCGACTGGGCGGCCGGCGACTGGGCGGCCGGCGACTCCGCGGCTCTTCCTCCCTGGGCCGGGGCACTTCCTCCTGGGGCCGGGGCACTTCCTCCCGGGGCCGGGGCACTTCCTCCCGGGGCACTTCCTACCGGGGCATTTCCTCCTGGGGCACTTGGGGCTGGGGCACTTGTGGCCGGGGCACTTCCTCCCGGGGCCGGGGCACTTGGGGCCGGGGCACTTCCTCCCGGGGCCGGGGCACTTGGGGCCGGGGCACTTGGGGCCGGGGCACTTCCTCCCGGGGTTCCGGGGCACTTCCTCCCGGGGCCCATGGTGGAGCCCAGGATGAGGGCGGTGCACCAGATGAGGGCGGTGCCCAGGATGAGGGTGGTGCCTCGTATGAGGCCGGAGCCCAGTATGAGGGCGGAGCCCAGTATGAGGGCGGTGCCCCATATGAGGGCGGAGTCCAGTATGAGGGCTGTGCCCAGGGTGAGGGCGGTGCCCCAGATGATGGCAGAGCCCATGATGAGGGCGGAGCCCAGGATGAGGGCGTAGCCCATGATGAGGGCTGTGCCCAGGATGAGGGCAGAGCCCCAGATGAGGGCTGAACCCAGGAGTAGGGCGGAGCCACTGAGGGTGGAGCCGCTGAGGGGGGAGCCGCTGAGGGGGGAGCCGCTGAGGGAGGCACAGGATGGTGTGGCTGGTGCAGGCCCTGAGGTGGCCTGAATGTCCTGGCCCACTTCAGCCCTTCCTGCCTCCTCCTCTTCTGAATCTGTGGACACTGCAATGGAATAAATATATATTTCAGTTGGTTGCCATACACAATTGCCAGCTATGCATTTACATATCATTGACATCATGGTCACCTGTGAGTGACTGTGGTGCTTGTGTTACACAGATGAGCCACGGGCTGCATAATGAGCATTGTGGATCATGGCTCATATGAATGTGTACTGCATGTGCCTCAGACACGTGCTCTGCTGCATCTGCTGTGCAGTGTGTGAGACTGACCAATCTGACAAGTTTCCAGGAATGGTTGTTAATATGCAGCTGAGACATGGGCCAGGTTAGGACAGTATATGACACACATGCAGTGCTACACAGTCTGTATCCACATATGCCGCACAGCCAAATTGTTATTCTCAATCGCAGTGGAGGCCAAATTCCAGCCTGCATTTGGGGATAGCCATGCTGCACCCAGCTGAGAATATCATTCTCCAATTCATTAAGTCTAATTGACTCCTTTGTTCACGTAAAGGAAATCCACATATCCAGGCCTGTGCGCAGCCCAGCAAGTTTGACTTTGGACACCCTGCTCTATTGCAATCAATCTGGATATAATTAGAAATTGACATATCAGGGAGACAAATTATGAACATGATAGGTTTGCTACCAGGACTGAAATGGTTATTGTCGCCCCATACATTTTTAGTCAACCATAGGGCTTACAGTGCTATTGTATGTGAATTATCCCTGTGTGTGGGCAGGGGTGTAGGAGGCCATATAATTCTTGAGCAAGGGGCGGGCAGGTTCGGGCCTGGAGGGCCACACAGGTGAGCCAATCGCCTTTTCAGTCATCCGGATTGACTCGCCGGTGCCCAAAAAGGATATCTTGAAAGGCTGGCATGTATGTGGCCCTCCTTACCCACCCTGTTCTAGAGGGATACAGCTCATTATATACAACAGCCAGAACACAAGCCTATTTATACATACAAACATACATACAGCATGTTATCTGCAGGCTTTTGGACAGCCCATCCCCCCACAATCTCAGCCAACCATGTGTGTGATATGATACTCACGTTGCAGGGTGTTAGGACGATCTGTGTCCATCTGTCCTGGTATTCCCACCACAGATTCAGAAGGGATGAAGCGCATCACTGTCCTCTCCCATTCCTTGTAAACAAAAGGGACCGCGGGACCACCACCAGTCTGACGTGCTGCTGCTGCCTCATCGGACATCTTTCTTTTGACAGCAATCTTTAGATCATCGAACTTGTGACGCACTGTCCTCCAGTCCCTATTAGTGACCCCTACTGCCGACACAGCTCTGCCAATTTGGGACCAGGCCTGCTGCCTCTGGCTGGCATTAATGTCTCTGCCACCACATATGATCCCCTGGCGGGAACAGATTTCCCTGAGGAGAACCTGGATCTCCTCTAGGGTATAATTGGGGGCCCTGGGCCTTGCCACAACCCGTTGCCTTACAGACGGTGCCTGGTCTTCCTGTTCTGTCCCTGGGGCCGCTCCCTCATCCTTACTACCTCCCACCAAGGAATCAGGCCCCTGACCCTCTGCCCCTTCCACTTGGATTCCTAGCTCTGGGGGCACTTCCCTCCCCCCCTGCTCTCCTCCTTGCTCTCCTCCTCCTCCTCTCCCTCCTCCTCCTCCTCTCCCTCCTCCTCCTCCTCCTCTCCCTCCACCTCCTCCTCCTCTCCCTCCTCCTCCTCATCTCCCTCCTCCTCCTCCTCTCAGTCCTCCTCTCCCTCCTCCTCCTCCTCTCCTCCTCATCCTCCTCCTCTCCTCAGATGTTCTCCTCACTCTCCTCCGCGCCTCTCTTGCCTTACCACCTCCCCTCCTCTAAACTCCTCTGAAAATAAATTAACGATAAATCCAGATAATATGTGTGTTGGTTTAGGAGGTAAAAAAAGATGCAAGTATTATGTGTAGTATTATGTGGGGGGGGGGAGGGGGGGAGGTCTTGGGGGGGGTGTAGGTGTGCAGTGGCCTACCACTAGGTGTAGCTATGTGTACGTATTAATCTATGTGTGTGAATTATGTGATATCAGTAATTATGTGTATTGTAAACAAAGGGTTAAATTATCTGCTAGTTCAAAAGATCAAAAATTGCAATTCTCTCTTCTCTCTCTTCTCTCTCTCCTTGCTCACCAAAAACCTACCAACGTCTAGACCTGTATGTCTACTTGCAAAAGCTCCAGCACAGTCAATTATTTTCTGTTTTGGCTCCCTTTTAAAGGCATATTGCCGTCTGGTTAAGTGGTACGTATCACGTATTTCGCGCTCTTTTCATACGCAAAGTGATCCGAGATATCGTACCTCATGCGCAAATCCGAACGTGTACGCATTCGCATTCATCACTCGTATCTCGCAGCACTTTGAATTTTATTGCGTCGGAAACGGTTTCATTTTTCAACTACGTAGGACTTGCGTTTTCACCTATTATTTAAGCAGCTCGAATTTAATAGGGCCCTTAGTATTTATTAATATATATATATATATATATATATATATATATATATATATATATATATATATATATATATATATTAATAATGAGTATTGCAAGATAATTTGATACATTTTGTATTGGACAAACATCTTATTTATAATGACGAGCTTTTGAGAGGCTCAACCTCTCTTTATCAATTCTGAATCAATACTGACATGAGATGGAACGCTCATTTTGAATGGAAACAGCATCTGACATCATCAGGTAAATACATATATGGGAATAAACACAACATAGTAAAGGAAACATATATACACATACTATATACACACATACATCAATATATACATGAAAAAAACAGAGCACTGTAATCCACAGTGATATCTTTCCTGTTGGATAAACATCTCACTAAGAGTACTAAGTCTGTTATGGTATAATAAGAAAAAATCACATGAAATTGTGATAATGTGTTAGAAAATCCAAGTCCATATTAAGTCCTGTATTTTTTGTGTTGAAGAATGTGATCATCTTTATTTCAAATGCTTTTCTCTCTTGGATGTTTTTAAATTTCCCTCTGAGTATTTTGACTTTTAAGTTTTGGATGGAGTGATCATTCGGGCTAAAATGGTGTCCCACTGGGCTACAATAACTGTCTTCCTTATGTTAACATAATTTAAAGGCACATTTGTTACAAGGTTTAGTTACAAACCCTCTATTATTACCCAAAAAATAACCACTGCCATAAAAATACTGTTCGAGTACAAAACAAAAGAAATGACATCACGTATATCTCTAGTGACCACATACCATTCAATTTTAGAGAAAATTCAAAAAATATTCAAAGATTTAAAGCCAATACTAATTGAAGATACTGATTTAAAAGATATATTCCCAAAACCTCTCATCCTTGGGTTTAAACAACCACCAAACCTGAAACAAATTGAACATCCGTAAAATTTACTCATAATCCGTGTACTGCATTTAGCTCTCTAGCTCTAACATGTGCTCGCAACCTGCCTTACATATACCCTGAGAAGTCTCTGAGTCTGAAACTTAGCAGTCTTCGTTGCAATGCTATTCAAAACTACCCACTACCTAATGTAAGCACTGACATCCTCCCATATATCTATCCATCTGTCTTTTTATACAAATCATTGTCCCATGGCAGGGAAGAGTTTATTACAAATTACAGCTCAACTTCCCAGAATGCAGTGAAATAACTGTTTTTCTTGGAACTCTGAGCTGGAAGCAGGTTTTTTAACTTGCTTTAGACATTCAAATGTGAACAGAGATGTACTTTTTATTTACTGTACTACTGTACGGTGGAGGGCTTCTATTGCACTTTGGCCCACCATATTATAAATGATTGTTGTGGTGAACTACCTACTCATAAAGTCCACAACACAGGACAGATCCCGCTCCATGCTAATGATAGCCAGTAAGCTTGAAACAGCTGTACATGGATTGGATACTCAGCCTGTGTTTAATCCAACCTCGGCTTTGCATTAAAGCTGTGTAATACAGCATGCATAAGCTTAAAGGAAGCCATGTTTGATAATAGCTACAGATTGAATAGTGAGGCATTTGTGGGCACATTTGCATGTCCCAGCTCAACTTCCAGAATGCAGTGTATTAACTGTTTTTCCTGGAACTCTGAGATGGTAGCAGGTTTTGTAACTTGCTTTAGACATTCAAATGTGAACAAAGATGTACTTTTTATTTACTTAAAAATTACAAAATGTCAGTGTGGGTGTTAATAACCCTTCTACTTAAACCCAACTACCCCCTATGATCTCTGGTGTTTTCCAAAAACCATTCAATACCCAGGGAGTCATCAGTCACACATTTGTCCCCGCTATCCCCCCAGTTCTTACACCCCTGTGGTCAAGTAATATTTTATCTTTAGTAATATAAATTATAATGTACAAAAAATATATAGGTGGAGTGAAAATATTTGACTTATGAAGAATGAAACAGAAGTAGTCACCTTTAAGTTTTTGAACTTTAATAAGAAATTACATATTCCCTTTCTAATGCATACATTTACACATACATAAATGTACTGATATTTTAAAAAGATATGATTTAGTGTGAGTTTTTTTAATTCTCTTCCGTTTCTTTGTATAGCAACCATGGGGCTCATTTACTTATTTCCTATATGAACTCCTGCAAGGGTGATACATAGCCTTGGGAGCTCTTATGAGAGTGAGCTATAACATGGCTCCACAAAAGAACGTCCGTAAAATGTACTCAGACTCAGGGTACTGCATGTAGCTCTCTAGCTCTAACATGTGCTCGCAACCTGCCTTACATATACCCAGAGAAGTCTCTGAGTCTGAAACCTATAAGTCTTCACTGCAATGTTATTCATAACTACCCACTACCTAACGTAAGAACTGACATCCTCCCATATATCTATCCATCTGTCTTTTTATATAAATCACTGTCCCATGACAGGGAAGGGTATTAAAAATTACAAAATGTCAATGTGGGCATTAATAACCCTTCTACCTAAACCCAACTACCTCCTTTAATCTTTGGTGTTTCCCAAAAAACATTCAATACCCAGGGAGTCATCAGTCACACAACAAACACCCTTGTGCATTGGGTTGGGAGACATTAACCCCACATTATTCCTCAAACAAGAATTGACCTATCGGGACCCAAATGGACCACCACAATCCCTGTGCTATGTGGGTCATTACAGACTTCAAATATGTCCTATTGCAGTATTGAGCCCTTTACCATGTGGAGCCTCATGCTAACCTAACCTGTAACCACAGACTCCTTATAGACCCCATGACACCCAAAATTACCCACATTGTAATCTAATCCTTTACCATGGGGTCTTTATAGACTCACGTGCCAGTATGACCCTATCCCAACATGAGGGTCCCTATGGACCCCATTGTTCCTATCACTAATACAACCAAACAATCTAAAATAAATACAGAAAAAATTACAATAAATATTTACATTAAAAAAAAATAGATATTACAATACAAATTAAAAAAAACTAATAATTTGAAATATTAAACATATTGGCACCCTTGTCATAAATCTTCAGGTCTGGATAAGCATTGATTGCAGAAATCGGTTCTCTTTTTTGATTTAATTACTTGGAATCCTCTCTTCTACCCATCAAAAGAGCCATCACACCAAGCTAATCAGATAAGTTCAACACTACCATTACTAGTCTCATTGCTTACTGCTTTGAATCAGAATATGGCAAAATAATCTCTCTTATTTGTTTAAAAGACTAATCAATAGGAGGTAGCCTTCTCTGATTGCTTAATGAGCAACCAGATTTCTTAATATTCAAATACTAAATTCGAATTACCAGACATATGATTGGCATTTATTTTTGCAAACCAGAAAGAAACAGTATATACGATTAGGATGCTGGAAAATAATGTATTAATTATCAATTTATTTTCATTACAGAATTAAGTTTTTTTTTTTGTAAAATATATTTATTATGTTTATTGTGACTTCAATGCTAACTGCTCCATTGTATTAGTTTCAAGATGATTTTTGGACCTGTACTTGCAACCAATAATTCAATCACAAAAAGTCCTCATACTTAAGGGTTTGATATGGTCAGCATGTACTAGCTATGTTACGGCTTATGAGAACCTAACTTGCACGATTTCCTACGAGAGCCATGTAATGAAGCCCATATTCTATAAACCTGTATGACTGGATCACACACTTTATTTTAACCTACCACTGTATATATGTTTATTATATCAACAAAAGTACAGACAGAAAGAAAAAAGATGAGTTTAGAAAGAAGATAAACATCTCATGAATTGATATTATTTTGCTTAAGAGCATTTTTAAAACCTTTTTCAATTCAAATTCTAAAGAAAGTCAAGATGTTCTTTTACATTTCCTAACAACTCCACTATATTAAAATAGTCAGTGAATTAAGATTTTAATAATGGCATTAAAAAGGGAGTAATTACATTTTATTTTATTATTGGGCACACTGAAACAAAATATAAATACTGCCCCCTGTCGAGGGATTGTGGAAGGAGTAGTTTACAAGCGTTGTAACTCCCTTTATCAAGTCTGAAGCAATACTGATTAAGATTTAACATGAGCATTGGATTATACAGAGTGAGGATTCTAACTAATAACAAACCTGTGTGTGACAGAATACAGGCATCATAAACAAAGTACTTGATTGATCACATACTTGAAGACAACTCTCAGTAGGAAATCCTCCATCTCAAGCCACAGTCAAATTAGCAGCCATAGACAGAAAGCCCCTGCTTCTCCTAAATTTAGATATTATCTTAAACGTTTTCCAAACTTGTGGAGGTTGTTTGTGAATTTCATACTTCACAAAGAAGTGATAGTTTACCAAACTGCAGTAGTCCTATGGGGATATGTCTTCTAAGCTGATGGCACAAATTTGCTGGAAGAGGAAATAGATTACAAAATGTCAAAACCTATATGCCACAAGTGATCAAAAGACTTCATAATCTAATTATAAATGCTGGACAAATTCATAAATGTGTATTTACATCTTTGTATTCTCCAGTTTGATGAGCACTGCACATGAAGACACACTGATGCAGTAACCGGGATTACTAAATATGAAAAGGGTAGTTTTGACATACTGTAAAGGATTTTCACTATATCCCCATTAACACAACCTAGTGCTTCCTGTAAATATAGCTGCTTCATGTATCCTCTACATTAGAGTTGCCAAAATAGTCCTTTTACCCAGTTATTATTTCCACACTGGCTTCTTCTAGGTATCCTAGTGATGTAGGTATTTTCTATTAGTAAAGCTTGTGTCTAGTTTAAAGGGAGGAAGACATGACAAATCAGTTTACTTAATTTAAAACCATGTATTTGGGATTTAAACCATCAAACCACCAAACCGAAGATATGTGTAAAGCTTAATTGAATACAAAGTAGTTTAAATCACATAATTTTCTGTGTATAGGAACATTTAAAGTCAAGTTATTCTTAAAAAGCATTAACATTTTATTAGCAATTGTTTCTAAAGTGAGCTATTCGTGAAATATTCCATATTTTCTGAGCTACATTAATACACATGAGGGCTTCTGGATAGTAATTAGCTGCTTTCATATTCCAATTAGTACTACAGCCTGCTTGTCTTCTCTGTGGTGGCTAAAACGATGTTCAGCAATGTTATCATGGAGTTAGAACCCCTCCTTCACCTTATCAAACACTGAGCTGCACAATTGCATATTGAGATGCACATTAACATAAGGAGCAACACAAATAATGTTTAATATCTCAGAATTTTTTGACTATAGAGACAAATGTTTAGTACAATGTACAGACAGTTTCAATGCTATTTTAGATGAAAATAACTTGTTTTGAGATGACACTGTCCATTCAATCTATTTTCAAAATGTGTTGTGCTTGCTCATAACTGGATAGCAAAGATGGACATGTCACACACTGTCAAAATTTCAGTGCAAAATTTGAAAAGTCTTTAAATTTGCTATTTCCCTTTTTTTTAAATAAAATGCTACATCATTTTTACACTACATCCTTATACCATCTGTAAATCCCACCTATTACTCAAACACCCAAGGCTCACTTATTTGACAGCAAAAGAGAGACAGAAAGATATATATTGGGTAATTGAAAAAAGCAAAATATGACTGCCACGCCAAAGCCGCCTAGAAATTCAATTACTGTGCTGATGTGCACAGCTTTTCATGCCTATGACAGAGACAGAGGTTAAAAAGGATACGCACATCTGTTTCTTGTTGCTTTCTGCTTGACATTTTTCCATCCATTACTGTACAGAGCTGTATGACAGCCTTTGAAGATATTAAGAAATACAATGCCTGACTCACCAATGTAAATTTGAAAATGTGCTTTTGGTCTCCTGTCAACTCTGCAGATGATTCTCTGTCTTCTGATTCTGTCTAAATGTCACGTCTTAGTCTCAGCTGTCATACTAGATTGTCTTTCCTTTCAGAGATCTTTTACTTGCTATGAAAAGAAGACCAAAAACAAGCATGATCATCTTTTTAGAAAGTGGAACACTTATAAAATGAAGAAAGAAAATGTATCTAGAAACATACTAGCATTATATTAAGGAAATATAAAGATAGGAAAGATAAAGAAAGTGAACAACTCAGTGATTTGACTCTGTTGATATTAAAAACTAGATTGAGATAAGAAGTTATAAAAAAATAAAAACAAAACATCTATCTATATGTTTATCTGTCTTTCTAACCACCCTATTGTGAAAAACTACCCTAGACCAAAGTAGAACATTTCCAGCAATAAATTACCCAGAAGAGGCACCTGGTTGATTCAAAGTCTGGGATAATATTCGATCATGAACATGATGGTACAATGACATTCACCATGCTGTTGAATACAATCTTTTTTCCATATGAATTTCTCATCCCACTGTGCCAACATGTTAAAGAGCTTCCATAATAGGCAAAAGGACAACAGTGATGAAGATGGTATCAGATAGAATTGGCATATCAAAATGTATAGCTTATGAAGGTCTAGAGCAGGGGCAGGATAATGTGAACTCTCTGGACTCATGGTCTGAATTTGCTATAGTAAACATGGGACATTTGGTGCAGATAATCAAGCAGCTACCAGATGACTAGAGAAAAGCAGATGTGATACCTAAACTTAAGAAGGGAGCATGAGCAAATCCCAGGAATTATAGACTTGTAAGCATCACTCCTATAGTGGGAAAATTATTGAAGGGTAAATAAAGGATAATATACATGGATATGTCTATTTGAACAAGACTATAACTAGGATTCAACACGGTTTTATGAGGCATAGGTCATGTCAAACAAATCTAATTAATTTCAATGGAGGTTAGTAGGAACCTGGATAAAGGCAACTCAGTGGATGTAGTCTTTGGATTTTGCTACAGTGCCATAGGGAACTATGTCATAAGTGATGAAGGAATTGCAGTAAATATCTGCTCATGGATTGACAGCTGGCTTAAAGACAGGAAGCAAAGGATTGTTGTAAATGGAACATACTCCGATTGGACTAATGTGGTAAGTGGGGTTCATCAGGGTTCAGCATTAGGTCTTCTCCTTTTCAACATATGTATTGATGACTTCAAAGTAAAACAGGAAAGTATTGTCTTATTTTTGCTGATGACACTAAGTTGTGCAAGGTAATAAAATCAGAAAATGATGTACTTTCCCTCCAAAGGGATTTGCATAAATCAAAGAAATGGGCAATGAGATTTAATACGAATAAATGTAAAGTTATGCATCTGTAAAGGAAAAATATCCATGCAATTTATAAACTTAATGGAGCAGATCTAGGGGTATCAGATATTGAAAGGGATTTGACAGTACATATGGACAAGCACCTATGTAACAGTGCTCAATGCCAAGAGGCATCTGCAAACACAAGTAAAATATTAGCATGCATTAAGAAGGGCATAGAAGCAAGGGAAGCAAAAATTGTTCTGCCACTATACAGATCCCTTGTACACCTAATTTGGTATATGGATTACAATTTTGGGCATAAAAAGGACATTTTAGAGCTGGAAATAGTTCAAAGAAGGGCAACAAACTAATAAGAGGAATGGAGGGGCTAAGTTATGAAGAAAGAATAACCAAAAAGAATAACCAAATTAGACTTATTCTCTTTAGAATTAAATATGTCTAAGAGGGGATATGATTACCACACACACACACACACATATATATATATATATATATATATATATATATATATATATTGAATGTCTAAAGCAAGTTAAAAAAACTGCTTCCAGCTCAGAATTCAGAGAAAAACAGTTAATAAACTGCATTCTGGGGAGCTGAACTGAGACATGAAAATGTGCCCACAAATGCATATTTATGTATCCAGGCCCTATACAAGGCTTTGTCAAGTGAACTTTGTGTGCCAAGAGGTTTTTAACTAGTTTAAGGACACCCTTTGATATTAGAAGTAAAAAGATGCCACCTTATAAAAAAATTGATCTTGATCGATTGAATGTCTTTTTTCAATCTCAATTACTATGTAACTATATAACTATATAAAATATTCAGATTTGTTGTTTAGTTAAGAGAGTTTATTATTTATTGGTTGTGTTGCAAGAGCACTTCAATCTGAAAACTGAACAACAGCCCCTTTTTGTTTTTAGTTTTTTTATGTGCTTTACATCTGCTGATAGCAAGAGATAGAGGTGACTGTTCAAGCATAATTTTTATTAACTTCTGTGCAGCATTTGACACAGTAAACATTTGAATAATAATAGAGTTAGTGTGGGCTTGGTAGCACTGTCCTCAGCTGGTTTAAATACTTTCACACTGGCAGGTCACAGAGGGTTTCTTCAAGTGCATACTCCTCTAAATCCATTCCCCTGTCTTGTAGAATTCCACATGACATGCTGATTGCTGTATAAATGCTACCACTGGGAGAGATGACACACAGCTTTATCTGTCCTTGACCCAGACGCAGAGCATTCAACCTTTGGTCCTAATAGATGTCTAAAATAACTCCAAGATTGGATGAGTATGAACTGACTGAAGCTGAATCCAAAATGGACATGGGCACTTCTGATGACAACAGCAAACTTTGACAGGAGTGGGCCTTAAACTTGGTGGCACCACACTGTTAAAAGCTTAACATGTGTGTAACCTTTGGGTTCTTCTAGATTGTGGTCTGTGATCAAATTTTCCAATAAGAGAGGCACCTGATTTTCAAAAAGAGACTGAAGAGCATGCTTTTCACCCATTCCAATAAGCTACAACTCTCTTTCTCTTCTTTTCTTCTTCCTTTTGTAAGCTATTTGATTCATTTCTATGAGAAAATCGATATATATATATGTAAGATGATGATTAAAAATATTATCAGATGTAATATTGGCCTAATATATTACAATTAAAATTGATAGCATACAGTAAAATGGGAACAAAATACAGATGAAGAAAGAATTACAATATTCAGAAAGCTTTTTTTCTTAAACCTCTCACCACCATCTTGCTATGACTACATGATGTGGCTTATTTAATATTTACAGTTGCCATATTACATGCATATGTCTATTATATTTATTTTTCAGTTATCTTATTGAAAGATTTAGGATCAGGAAACCATTTGGAAATATCAGAACTTAGTACATAATTCATATATACATATAAATATATATATATATATATATATATATATATACACACACATATATATATATATATATATATATATATATATATATACATATATATATATATATATATATATATATATATATATATATATATATATATATATATATATATAATATCTTTATATGAGTATTTCCATTAATATAAACTGCATATTAAATGATCCCTGTTTATGATTTTTTTCAAAACTGTATTGTCTTTCGATTAACAAGACTTAATAAAGTGGTTTGAAGGTAAAAAAAAATTAAAAGAAGCACAAACTTAATATTTTTCACCTATACAATATACAATTATTCTGTATTAAATTTTTTTTACTTTTGAGTTTGCCTTTAGAGCTAAAGAGAGGACTGGTAGATGTATCTACAAATAAAAACTTCCTGTGTACTCAAAGCTTTTTCTCAACTCTGGTCACTGGAAATGGCAGAATCTATGAGCACTATTCAATTCCAAGCCAATAGAAAGCAGTCTAGAATGCAGGTCCCGGAGTTGGAGGTTTTTGAGTGAGAGTAAGAGAGTAAAAAACGAGTTCTGAGAGTAATATATTGCGGTTTTGTTTATTTCTATTAATCTAATTACAAATTTACACTTAATCCTTGATTACACATATTTACAGATTACACTTAATAGCAATACACATAAATTAAATAACACAGATAGATACAAATAGAGCCACTCACCCCCCCCACCACAACCTCCATGCCTCATCCCCCAACAGTTAAGAAATACACATAATACACACTTTTTTTATTTCCTCATGCATATACAGAAACACTTATTTTTATTTAACCTTATATTCCTTACATTCTTTTTAGGATTAAAAAAAAAGGCGGGGGATAGGAGGGAAGAGGAGTGGAGATGCTGGGAGGAGAAGATGAGAAGAGACGAGGAGGAGAGAGAGGAGAAAGAGGTGGCCCTGGGGAGTGGTGGTGGAGGAGAGGAGGAGGAGATTGAGTAGTTGGAGGAGGAGGTGGTGGAGGTGGAGGAGGTGGCAGAGGAGGAGAGGGGTTGAGTAGTGGTGGAGATTGAAGGAGAGGAGGAGAGTGAAGAGGAGGAGGTGAGTGGTGGAAGGGCGACACTAGCAAGTGGCACATCTAGACCAGGGACAGAGGGTGAGGAACCTGATCCAAGGGTGGGTGTTAGTTTGGGGGAGGTACAGGCCTCAGGGACAGATGAGGAAGTCAGGAACCCCATCTCTAGGCGGCTGGCATAAGGCTAAAAGCAAGCAGAGGTCCCATAATTACACGCACCAGGAGAATGTTGTCCTCCTTGGTGCCATCCGGGCTGCCCTGTGATTCTTTGGGGGGAGGAGTCAGGTAAGAGCCTACGGCTCAGACATGGAAGGAGGTAGTGGTCGAGGTAACAGCAGTGGGTACAGCGCAAAGGGGTGTGAGGTCCGTCAAACACCGATTTAATGACATCAGGGCCAAGGTCAGGAGGATGATGGCCAAGGAGGCCAAGCAAGCTGCAGCATCAAGTGGTGTCCCCCAAGTGACTGTGCACTACAATGAATGGGAAAGGGTGGCCAATGACCTTCTAAGCCTGGTGCCCCCCAATGGAGCTTCAGGCCTGGAGGCCCAGTAGGACCCAGCATTCATGTCAGGTAAATATTACATACACAAACATGCCACCACATGTATATCACACACACAACACATGTACATGATGACCAACAAGGACACTGACACGACAGCTCTATGGAATTAACAAAGGATAGATGGATGCGTCATTAAATCCATGAAGGATAGCGTTAGAAGCGTTAGAAGCCAAGAACAATCAAGATCAAGAACCAAAGAATAGATCACATCTAGCAAATGATAGCTAATCGGAGTTGCAATTAGGAGAATCGTCCAGATTTAAGCCTAGATGTCAGATAGTTAGGAATGATCACAAAACAAGGTATTATTCATCATACTAATAGCATATACCTGTCTTTTCTCTCTTTAAGCATCAAGTCCAGTGGTGAGCCAGAGGCAGGGGCGTTGGCTCCATTGGAGTAGGAAGTCGAGGTGCAAGCCCCCACCCAGCAGGAACCCACGCAGGGGGAGGAGGAAAGAAGAGGAGCCGAGGGTACTGGTTTTGGAGGAGAAGTATATGATTTGGCTAGTGGGGTCCCCAGCTGCCATACCGCATTGACCCCAATGACCCCCTCCTCCAGAGACTAAGCTGGTCATGAAGGCCCTCCTACTGGAGTGACCAGCGGGCCTTGACCCCATATCCTCCTTCCGTAATCAGTACCGGCGACTGGCAACCACCAGGCCCATCAATTACACCACAACCCCCATAGAGCGAGGCTCCAGCCAGGCCCCAGACCCTCCCCACTGGGTCACCACCACCATTAGCTCCTCACCAGGGACCTCCATCCCCACCACCAAGCCAGGCTGCACATGCAGAGATTCTGGCCCCCATGCACAAGCAGGTGGAGTGTCTCCATGGGATCCAGGCCAGCATCTCCGCTAACCCTGCAGAAGTAATGTGAAGTTTGGCCAGGCACAATAGGGAGGAGAGGAGGCACCACCTAATGACTGAATCATACCTGGCCGGGTTGCTAAGAATGGGGGAGGACCAGAGAGCATTTCAACACCTGACTACAGATACCTTGGGAAGTGCTCTGGTCCCCATCCCCGCATCCTCCACCCGGGAGGCGTCTCCCACCCACCATCAGCCTGGCCACTCCTCTCCTCCGCCCATGTTTCAGTAAAGGATACCACCATCAGCACCACTACCACAGCTATTGCCTCTGCCTCCTGGGGGATACCTCCCCCTCCCCCCCCCAACACCAAGTTGATGGCAGAGGGCCATGGTGGATTGGGGCTCTGTAGATAGGCGCATATGTTTGTGCCTTTTCAATAGCACTCCTCAGTGTCAATCTATTGGTCCATATGTTAACATGCCCCTGTGAGCAATCCCCAGACCCGGGCAGAGGAGGTGAATGTAATTGAGGGCAGCTTTGGTGTACTAACGATGCACTTTTACATTCCACTGGGGGTGCACTGTTTACATTCCACTGGGGGTGCTCTACAATACAAGCCCGAGAAAGTTTGTCACATCATCCTTGCCTGCTGTTGTCTGCACAATATAGCAGTACAGGCCAACTGTCTGTGGGACATTGATGCGGCTCCGCTACATGGGGAGGATAAGGCTTTACCTCCCCCTGTAGTGGATAATCTGCAGGGGTCACAACAACGTATCCGCCTCATTCGTGAGTACTTCACATTTAAGTACATACATCAATATGAATGGAATACAGTCTAATGTATCAGGATTATGCCTAACTCCCAAATCAACCTCAATCCATCACCCTTGTCATACAGAATTCCAACCAGTCCACAGTAGAGGAGAGCCCCTGATATTATGTATGTACACTGGAACAAGCCACGCGATCAGCTACAGGTAAGTAAGCACACATTCCCATACACATCTTAAGTACTGACAGTTCTAAACATCAATGGCATAGATTAATGGAGTGGATTATATATCCCACTATGTAAATGTATATATGCCCCATATTTTTTTAGGAATACCTCCAAACACTATGGACCAGTATTGTTCCCATTGTATGATCCTGACAAACCACATGAAATGGATCAATATGTCATAGAAAAATACCATACACGCATACTTTGGAATTAAATAACCAGTCATGATAACACAAAACAGAGTCTTCTGGTTATTTTCTCTTGATTATAGTTTATTCAGTAGGATCAAATATGGATCAGCAGAAAAATCCAACAGAACTTACTACTACTGAAATATATCCAGACACAGCCTTTTAGACTTGTTTACATAAGACAATGCAGAAATCCATTTTTCTCACCCTCTAGCAACATGGCATAACCCACTAACATGCAATAACATTTTATTAATATGAGATATCCAATAAAATATAACACAAACTTTGTTCAAATCTGTGAGTACATCTACTTTAGGTGATACACTTGTGTGCAGTAAACAACAATTATTAGACCCTGGGGGTGAGTGAAAATACATATTTGCTATGTCTAGGGCTGTGTACTTGTCTCTAACTGAAATTGCTAAGTCATGGGTCATGTAGACTTAACTATTTCATAACTTATATTGTATGCAAATGGAAAATACTGGTTGAATGCTTATATCCCAGCCAAATATCACACTAACTGGAAAGAGTTCTAATTGTGTATCTATATACGCTACAAATTTAAGGATATTTGTATTTTCCCACCAAATACAATTCATATCAATCCTGAAATATGAACATCTCTGCAGATATGTAACAAGGATATATGTAATGCATGAGATATAAATATGTGTTTATTAATCAGATCTCATCTTGATGTTTAAGGCAAAATGTTTTCAGTGGCTAATTTGTGACTGTAATCATCACATCATATTAACCTTACAGAGCTGCTGCTGTGTGTCAACTAGACATGAAAAAACATGAAAAGCAACAGCTACATCAATGTGAACTACATAGTGAGTATTTGCGGAATAATATGGCCATGTATGCTGAAGGACTGACGGACACAAATAACACATCAATCACTCCATTAATGTAGGCCTATCTCTCTCTTTCCAGAATACATCACATAGGTAAGTGGGGATAAATAATTACGATCCACAGCGCACGTGTCCTGGTGGAACAAATCACCTCGTGGATGAGCTTCGGACCATGTCCAAGGTAAAACACCACATTTGGCTCTCCAAAGATGCATTAATCTGTAATCAATGTGATATTCCTACATCATTAGTCATCAGATATATCCTTCCTCATCATCTGCCAGATGAGTAGCTCGTTTCATATGTATGGAAAGAACATTAAAGACGTATGTATGAAATGATCAGCATATATTTGTATGTGATGAAGTAGGCGCTCATGGAGCATGTGTAATGTTAATATTGACATGTTCCTTGTATGTTTGTTTCAGATCACAAAGATGAGTCCCATTCCACAGTCAGAACAAGGAATGATGATGAGCATTCCCACATTCCATGACCATGCTTTTGTCACATTGCATCATGTATGTTCATATGCCATAGTCGATCATGCATTGCATCAGGTGTGATATCACATCCTCTAAATAGATTTATATGGACCTATTTCTTTAGACATGCTATTCTCTCCTGTATCATACTTCCTTCAAGATCTTTTCTTCAGTGCTGATGTGATCCTCCCTGTACATATGTGGAAGAGCAACTCTAGCCTTGGAACATAACTGTTAATGAGGTTCCGTTTACCTTCAGTTATGCATATGCAACAGAAGATAATAGAGATGCTTATTCAGAGAACAGAATTCATCTCAAACTGGCTGGTTTGATGTGAGTTCCGCTCACACATGAAATTAGTTTGAACACACTGATATGGTCCTGGTCAGGTCCCCAACTGAGTGTCCAAACTTAGTTATGGAGAGGCTGCTCTCATAGCGGATTAGCATTGCCTGCGAACTGAATTATTGGGGTTCTAACATTGACTGACTGAGCACTTCTACCTCTGCAGTTGCATAGGAGTGTCTGTTGCACATGATATCTTTAATAATGATATAACTGATATTGCCTCATGTTGGACGATGCATTGTATATCCCCCCCAACTGATCATCTACATCAATGTCACCCCCCCTGCCTGCATTCTGTCCCTATGTCTCTATTTCCCTGTGTTACTGGAACTCTGTATCCTACCCACCTCCACCATGATACTGAGCAGACCTGTGGTAATTTGTCCCTGTGTGGCTCTTTGTGAAATTTGTGAAAAAAATTAACATAATTAATGTTGTTTGTGTAATCCTGGATTATGTTCACACTATATATTTACCATGTAACAAGTACATTACACTGAAAGTCAAAAGGTGTGCTCATCACCATCCGTTAGGGGTGTAACTATTCTGTTCAATATGCGTTTACATTACTACATAATAATCATGAATGTAGATTCATACCATCATTCAAGTTCAGCCTTTCAAGTCATTATATACAACTCTGCATGTCTATAGACATGACTCCTGAATTCACACCCCTCTGGCTCACACCTACATCTATATTGGCAAGGTACAGATTAATGTAGTATATGTATCTCTCTAAACACACATATATGTATTGAACAATGACACTTCATTCTATCTGTATTCTGTCAACTAGAAAGCATGATATGGTACAAACACACATAAACAAACACAAAGGCAAGACAGATTACACTGTTTACATTACTCCTAAACACATAAACATTGATCATGTTGTCAAACCAATGAAATTAGCCATTTGGTTTGGATGACATGAAATAAATTAATCCACTTTCATAATGTTAACGGGATGAAATGCTACAAAAATGTATGTAGAACTGCTGGTTTGGATTAGCAGATCCTAATGGTACTGTGCAACTTTACAGTCGGGACACTAACCATTATAATGGAAACTTACACCAGTCATGTTCATTAGTGAAGAGATATGTAGTCATATTTAATTTCCGATCCATCTGCAGTGGTGAATGACACTGATCGAATGCCTGTTGGGAACTGGGTTGAGTGTTTACTCGCATGATGGTATTGTACTTATCGAAGATGAAGAACATGCCTTCATAGTTGGGAGATTTGGCAAGTAATACCTACAGAGACAAGAACAAGATATCAATCATCACAATATTCTGATTAACTACAGCACTTCATCTCAAGGTCGATCCACATTAAACATCTATTTTTGAAATGTTAAACATAACCAGACATGTACACACTCTGTAGCCAGCCAATAGTATGTCAACATCTATAAAAGAAAACAGCAATTTACATATAGTATATTGCTACAAATAGAAGTGCTCTATAGTATACCTACTGTGTTTACACACAATAGTTAGAAAAAAATGGATAAATCCAACAAGAGAGTGTTCTATATGTATGAACTATGTAGATGTGTCTACATACAGTTACTCCGGAGAAATATACAGATGGAAATCAGAGTAAATGTCCGTCCATATAAGTCCAGAACCACAATGTAAATGCCAGAGGTGTGCAGCTTCTTCTCAGGACACTGTTCTAACCATGTCCAAGTAACCAGTAGAGAGGATAAGATGGGTAGAAAAGTGCCACCGCCTAGGGCAATATGTCAAAACATCAATCATGTAGTGTTTCACTCACATGTGATAACTCCAGATATGGGCACATATATACATAAATACTAGCGACTTGCCCGTCAAAAATGACAGGGCAATACAATTTTGAGGCAGGTAATGCTGTTTGCCACAGACATTAATTTTTTTGGTGGTCTGACATCCTTCAGCGTTCATTGTGAGAATCGCGCTGAGCGTCTTCGGTATAAGTGTCAGCAATGTGTGCAGTGTGTCGTAAATAGGCTGCGTGCCCGAGGGGAAGCCGTTAGTGTAGCTGTGTACCTCCGCATTCTTTAAGTTAGTGTTGTAAAATGGCGGTGAATGTGGATGTGGTAAGCAAATATGGATGATTTATCGTCCTTGCTAATAGTGTACCCTGTACCTTGTACGGCTTTTTGGAAAAGCCGTATGTGCTTGTTGGTGTTTTTCCAGCTTTAGGGTCCTGTTGCCTCGTTTTCGTTTTTTTCGGCGGCCATTTGTTTCTCACGCTTAGGGCATTTTCGTGTTTCTAAACTCAGTAAATTGGACTTTCTAAGTCCCACGGCTCGTATTATTTTAGTGTAAATCCGTTATTTTTTCATTCTAAGTCTCGCAGCTCGCATTTTTTTGTGTAAGTCCGTATTTAGTCATTGTGTGTTAGATGTATTTTTTCAAAGTCCTGCTTCTGTTCGTGTTTGTAATCGCTTGTGAGGCAGCGTAGAGCCTCCACCTCCACAAATGAGGCCCCTCGCTTTGCAAGGGTCCACATCTGCGGCCTGCAATGAGCCTTCGGCTCATTGCAGCCGACGTGTGAACCTCCAACTCCGCATATCTGGCCCCTAGCTTCGCAAGGGTTCCGCATTTGCAGCCTGCAATGAGCCGAAGGAGCCTTCGCCCTCCGCACAAGCATGACAGCGTTTCGTGGATTGACAACTATTATATGTGTGAGGAATTGACTCTGCTGGGTTTTGAACCCTGGTCCCCAGGCTGCTATACCTCTTCCCTACCACTGCGCCAGCCTGCCTGTTGTGAATTCCATTGAGACCTTATAAGCTTGACTCTGCTAGCAATTGTATCAGTACCTAAGTCTCTTCAGCTGTGTCTGGTCAGGTGTCTGGTCCTTGGACTATATAAGGCACTTCCTGTCTATTGATCCTTGCCAGATTATTGTGTGGTTTCTGATCACTTCAATAAACCTTGTTCCTGTTTTCACCTACAAGTTTGCGGAACTGGATTATTGCTGACCTTGACTACTGGTCTCCACAACTTTGTGATTTCTATATCATTACAATATGATATAAATATATATACTGTATATATATTGTAACGAAGTGAAGCAAAGAATGCCAATAGAGGTGGGTTTAATTAAAGAGGTTGGAAGATTTCTCTGGAGAAAGAAAGAGATAACTCTGGGCAGTGATCAGAGGCTAATTGAAGCCCAGCTGTGGATTGCCTTTAAGACCACAGCAGAGAGATGGGTGGAGTCTCTCTCACGTAGGCTTGGGCCTAAGCAGTGTGTGAAATCTGCTCCTGTTGGTGAGCTGCTTTTAGCAACAAAAGAGCAAGCTACAGAGAGAAGCTTGCTGCCTGTTCCTGATTGCAGTCAGAAGACTGTTGTGTACCAAAGAATGCTCGCAGAGAAAGTTGTGTTTCAGAGAAAGCTGTGTCCCAGAGGAAGCTGTGTCCCAGAGGGAGCTGTGTCCCAGAGGGAGCTGTGTCCCAGAGAAAGCTGTGTCCCAGAGGGAGCTGTGTTCCAGAGAAAGCTGTGTCCCAGAGATTGTGAGTCAAGGATTAGATTTTCCTTAAAAAGACTCTATGGAAAGATAAGTACATCTGGAAAGACAATCCCTTTGATGATAACATGTTTTTTAACCAAAGGTATATTGACGATATTGTTATCATTTGGGACAAATCCATACAGGGTTCTAAAGAACAATTTTTAGAATTTGTTAACTCAAATATTATGATCCTTGAGTTTACCATGGGGACAGCAAAAAAAGATTCCATTCTTGCATGTCCTACTCAGAGGAGGAGAGGGCAGGGTCACTATGAGTTAATATACCAAACCCACTGACACTAATGGTTATTTGGATGCGACCAGTGGCCATGATCCCAAGTGGATCAGAAACATACCCTATGGCCAATTTCAAAGGGTGAGGAGAACTATGAGAAACTATTGCCGACTTCAATAAAGAGAGTATACGATTGGGACATACATTTTTGGCTAAAGGATATAACCCTCATGTGGTGGAGGGGGCCAGACGGAGAGCACGGGATTTGGATAGAACAAGTCTTCTATATAAGAAGAAGGATCCCTGTAGAGGAGAGAATAGTCACAAAACATCAGATGTACAGTTTCTTACTAAATATAACGCAGCAGCCCCATCTATACGCCATGTTAGGAAGGAATTTTGGCCCATTCTATTACAGGATGATCTTTTGAGAGAGAGTTTACCACAAATCCCATAGTCACATTTAGAATAAATTATAATTTAAAGCAGAGATTAGCTCCTAGTGAGCTGAGGCCAATTAAAAAGGATGAAAGTATGTGGATTAGGGGGACAAAAAGATCATTTAGCTGTAGTACCAAGAATTGTGGCGTGTGTCCATTCCTCAAATCTAGAGAGAGACATATGGTAGTATCTACTAGCAATAAAGATAAGTTTAGAATTAAACATCTTACTTTGTGTAAATCAGAGTATGTGGTTTACACTATTACTTACAAATGTGGCCTACAGTATGTGGGCCGCATCAAGAGTTCTTTAAAAAACAGATATAGAGAGCATCTGTATAATGTTGATAGGGGGATACTTACGAATGGTTTCTCCACTCACATCATTATGAAGCATAACAAAGATGTCTCTGGTATAATGATTAAGTCAGTGGAACAAGTAAAACCCAATACAAGAGGGGGGAATAGACTGTTAAATTTGAGACAGAAAGAAACAAAATGGATACATCTTTTGGGCACCTTGGAACCCTTAAGTCTAAATAGGGATATAGACCTGGCGGCCTTTTTAGAAGGCTAATATAGGTAGTAGTCTATTCATAGATGCCCTCTAGTCTTGTTTTATTTGTCTCTTATTGTCCTCCCTTCTTTGAGTTCTATATGATGTCTCCCTTGCTGCATTTATGAATGACAGTAGTTTTTATGTGTTTGCTTTTTAATAATCGTTGTCCATGAGATATATGTGTACTGTTTTTTGTTTGATAAGAGTGGGGATATGGATTGTGCAATATGTTGGGCTATTGTCCTCCATTGATCTATATATTTACATGTCCTTTATTTTATTTTACTTATATCACCTTTTTTATATGCATTTTAATTTATCATGAGATATACATGCATTCTTTTTTGTTAGATAAGAGTGGGGATATGGATTATGTCATATATTGGGATGTAGTTCTCTATTGATCTATATATTTTAAGTCCTTTATTTTATATTTATGTATATCTTCTTTTTATATGCATCCTAATTTATCAATGCCTTTTATATATATATCTATTCATGTTACTCCAGGGTGATCTTTTATCGACTTGGTGCTACATAAGATGGGAGAAACAGAAAAAGATAGGGCATGCCCTCCTCCTTTTCCCCTTTTTATGTGGTCACCAATTGAAGATTTTCATGTATTGTCCTTGGGGATATATATATACTAGTGATGTCGCGAACATCAAATTTTAGGTTCGCAAACAGCAGACACGAACTTCCATTAAATGTTCGCGAACGGGCGAAACCCGACGAACCGCCATAAACTTCAATGGGCAGGCAAATTTCAAAACCCACAGGGACTCTTTCTGGCCACAATAGTGATGGGAAAGTTGTTTCAAGGGGACTAACACCTGGACTGTGGCATGCCGGAGGGGGATCCATGGCAAAACTCCCACAGAAAAGTACATAGTTGATGCAGAGTCTGGTTTTAAGCCATAAAGGGCATAAATCACTTAACATTCCTAAATTGTTTGGAATAACATGCTTTAAAACATCAGGTATGATGTTGTATCGATCAGGTAGTGTAAGGGTTACACCCGCTTCACAGTAACAGACCAATCTCCCCGTTTAATGCAACGCAAACAACCGCAAACAGTTCCTTTGCACAACCGCAAACTCCCCATTTGCACAAGGTTGGATACCAAGCTAGCCATGTCCCATTCCTTTTCCTTACTGATATCATTAAAGGTCTCTTCCTCCACCCAGCCACCAAGGGTCCCCGAAAGGTGACAACAAGCCCCCTGTGACGCCTGCTGTGTTTGGTCTTCCACCTCCTCAAAGCCACCTTCCTCCTCTGACTCCTCTTCTTCAGACTCCTCCCTCTGCGTTGCCTCTGTCTGCGTCATTATAAGGTGTGTACTGTTAAGTAGTACTATTCCTATCGGTTTAATCCCTTTTACGTCCTCTATTAGGGGACGTGTACATGGCATTGATTTTTGGAACAGGGAGATGGAAAAAGATGCTTGGTCGGACCTCCTACTTCAAATTTGGGACACTGCACGTGCAATCTAAGGTGCCACCAGATATGAGTGTCACTGTGCACTGGCAAAATTTGGCAGAGTAGGCGCTGTAGGCCTCACACACCCGCCTTTAGGCAGTCAACTGATATTCAATCGATTACAGTCAAAAAAGTGTTGTTTTATGTCACTGTACCCTACGGTTGCACCAGATATGACGTATCACTGTGCACTGGCAAACGTTGGCAGAGTAGATGCAATAGGCTTCACACACATGCCTGTAGGCAGGCAATTGCTATTCAATCTATTACAGTCAAAAAAGTGTTGTTTTATTTCACTGAGCACAATATAAGCTGTGAGCCTGACACAGGCAGGCAACTGAAATTAGATTACAGGAAAAAAATGGTTGTTTTCAATGTATGGTATACCACTAGGTATGATTAGTGAAAATAAGCACAATATAAGCTGTTAGGTGTTAGCCTGTCACACAAGACACAAGCTGGCAGGCAGGCATATGCAATTAGATTGTGTCTGCTGACTGTGAGGTGCAGGGTCAAAGTTTCCTCAATGATAAAGTATAGGGGGCGAACCGAAAAGCGCATGTGTTCGCCGTCCGCTGCGAACGCGAACATGCCAAAATCGCTGCGAATAGTCTGGGGCGAACTGTTCGCGACATCTCTAATATATACCCATATCTGGAGAGAGACATGTAATGTGCCCGTAAAGCCACCAGAGGGCACTCATATAGAGTGAGAGGTATTTTAGATCAGGAAGTGTCCATAGCTGGAGTGAGACATGTGTACTTGAATTTCAAGTACAAAAATACAAAAATACATACATATACATATAATACGAACATAACATGTATCATGCTTCCCGACATTCATACAATCAATGTTCTAAGGTGAAGAAATTGTATATAGCTTAAAAGACAGGGTAAGTATTTAATTCTAGAAGGGGATGTATACAAGTCCCTCTTTTGCCAGTTATTATGGGGAGTAAATTTAAAAGTGTCTAACAAGCCACTATTACACAACATATCTCTATTCAACTTGATAATATTTAATATTCCATTTAGCATTGGGACTGTGGATTGGTTCCAGTGTTTCACAATAACCAATTAGCAACTAGGAAGATATAATAAATTAAATATCTGTCAACACAAGGCAATCATCTATGTAAATATAAATCAAACCCGATTGTCGGATAGATAAAGTTAGTTTGCCTTTCCTCTTTACTCCCACCATATGTGGAATATGGTGCTTTCTATACCCCATTGTTCCCAACATACACCTATAAAAAAGCAAAGCAACATTTATGTAAAAAATAAATAAAAAGGGCATAAGAACAAGCAAACACTTTTAATCTTTTCAGGCTCGCCCCCCTATAGTTCATTATTAACTTGAGAAATGTTTGTCCCATCTTTCCCACTTCAACTTATCCTTCCCACTCATTTTCAGGGTACTAAGGGCAAAATCTTTCTCAATTTGCCTATTCCTTTCTATTATGTTTGTGATCTCATTCCATGAGGGGATAATTCCTTCTTTGCATTTAATTGCTATCAGCTACTTGGTTACTAATATATAGCCTTATTAAATTGCGATTCGGTAAATTTTAAAGGGCTCTATTTAAGCACACAGCATATTTTTTTAACAGAAGTTTTTAGTTAGTGAACTTCTATCCAAAAGCAAGGTCTTCACTAACTAAAAACTTATTTAAAAAACATATGCTATGTGCTTAAATAGAGCCCTTTTAAATTTGCTGAATCACAATTTAATAAGGCTGATAGTGTTTAATACCACTGCTTTAGTACTAGCATCCCAATGAGATGGAAATATGTTAAATAAGACCAGCTCAGGAGAAGGAGTAATAACCTCTTTACAAATAGTTGATAGACTCAGGGTACAGGTAGCCCATATCTCTTGAATCATTGGACAAAACCACCACATATGTGAATGCATGCCTTCTTGGCCACATTTCCTCCAACATTGCTTATTCTGCCCTGGTGTAATATTATATATTATTACTGGATCATAGTACCATCTTTGGTAATGTTTGAAATGTACTTCCCTAAGTGAAACACTTATTTAATTCTTATGGGTACATTGTAAGGCATTTAACCATACTTCGGATAAGCATTCAAAACCCAATTCCTCCTCCCATCTAATCATTGATGGGGTTTTCCCAGGCAGATTTATACTGTGCAAAATTCCTTTATATCCCGAAATATTAATTTTGGCTTCACCTTTTACCAACTTTCGTTAAAAGAGGGTAAGCTCTCTATGAGGGACTAGTTTGCTCACCAAATTCCTTATCCGTAGTTTTAGTGAATTATATTGTAACCATAAACTAGACGGTAGTCCTCTTCCCCTCATTAAATTGTCAAAAGGGACAATTTCCTTTTTTCTATAAATGTCCTTTAACAGTATTAGGTTCCATTGGGCCCAGTAGACATTGTCACTATAATTCAAATTATTCTGAAATATTGTCAAAGGCATCACTGGCGAGGGAAACGGGACCAGGCTATATCTCGTATTTAGACTAAACCAACTCATTAGACAAAATCTAGTAACCGGTAAACCATTACTAATATCTTTCATATCCAATTTTTTACTCCATATTATATTCCCCAAAAATGTCTGGGGTATATGTGTAAATTCTATCTGTAGGAATTTTAGTTCTGGATTACCTTTAAACAATCTCATAGCATGAAAGAGTGCAGTTGCTTGAAAGTATTGTTCATGGTTCGGGGTACCAGGACCCCCTTCCCAATAACTCCTATTTAAAATCAAATTTGTAATTCTAAAGTTACCTGATTTATTAATATATGTATCTATAATAATCTGTAATCTCTTAAATAGTTATTTTGGAATCTTCATAGGAATACACCTGAAAAGACATAGTACTTTGGGCAAAACAAACATTTTCACAGCTGCTATTCTACCCACCCAGGACAAATTCAACTTGCGCCAAGAATCCCAAACTACATTAATATCCTTAAATACAATATTGTAATTATTTCTAATTATATTATGCTAGCTAGGTGAAAATTCAATACCAAGATGTGTAAAATGGTTGGACAACCAATCAAAGTAAAATTTTCCTCTAAGTTGGACTTATACCATCTATATTGATCATCAACACCTGTGTCTTACTTTGATTGATTTTATAGTATAAAATAGACCTATATTGTTGAATTATCTTCAATAGATATTCTACTGAAGTTTATGGTTCTGTTGTCGCGATAACTATGTAATCTGCAAATAATGTTATTTTCGGATTTATTTTCCCATAGTGACTCCTTTGATGTTAGTATCACATCTTATTTTTTCTGCTAATGGCTCCATAACTAAAGCAAAAATAAGTGGGGACAATGGACATCCTTGTCTAGAGCCATTATGGATGCAGAAACTATCTGTTTCAAACCCTGGTCCACATATAAAAATACAGTTGTTAGAATACAGTGCCATAATACTTCTAATGGCCTTATCTCCTAAACCAAATTTCTGCAAAGTCATTTCTAGAAACTCCCAATTCAGACAGTCAAAGACCTTTTTTGCATCTATTAAAAGTGCTAAAACAGGGGTCTTTTTCTACTTGCAATAGTCTAAAATATCAAACAATTTCCTTGTGTTATCCATACCTTGCTCTTCCTTTAGGAACCCTGATTGATCGTAACTGACTAGATCTTTCATTATCTTGCTTAGCCTTTTTGCTAATATCCCAACATAGAGTTTGATGTCAATATTTAAGAGAGATATTGGTCTATAATTGGAGCATTTATTCTCAACTTTTCCCTCTTTATGAATAGTTACTATTACTGCCTGTAAAGATTTGGCAGGGGCTAAGCCTGATAATCTAATTTCGTTAAAGCTATTCACTAAGGCCCTCATTCAATTGCAATTTGGCCAATTGAATAGGGGTCTAAATAAGCACATAACATATATTTTTTAAAGAAGTTTTTAGTTAGTAAACATCTATCCAAAAGCAAGGTTTTCACTAACCAAAAACTTCTTTAAAAAATATATGTTATGTGCTTATTTAGACCCCTATTCAATTGGCCAAATCGCAATTGAATGAGGGCCTAAGTGCGGACTCAGTAGCCTGGAATAATTCTGGAAAAAAAGACCAGATAGCCCGTCGGACCTGGGGACTTATTTAGTTTAAGAGCACCAATGACTCTTCTACTTCTACTAGGGAAATTGGCTCCTCCAGTTTTCGGGATTGTATAGCGGAAATTTTAGGCAATTGAATAGAAATTCCGATATTATTTCTTTAGAAGGCTTAATCACATCTCTGCTGGCCTCTAAACCATATAGGTCTTTGTAATAGTCTAGAAAAATCCTTCCAATTTGTTCAGGGAGCCTATGGGGTTTCCCCTTCTGATCAAGCATCTCTGAAATAGTCTTGGGACTATTATTATTTCTAAATTGGTTTGCAAAGAAGTTATTCGCCTTATTACCACAATGATAGTATGTTTGCTAGGCTATCCAGATATTCTTATCAATTTTTGCTTGGTGAATTCCTCTTATTAATTTCTGATTACTCAGAATTTCCAGACAAGTATCTTTATTAGGATCCAATTTATTTGTATTATTATCCTTGTTTAATTGAATCTATAGATCCCTGAGGGATTTACCTCTTTCCCTTTTTTTCTTAGACGCTAATAGAATCAAGTTGCCCCTTAAGAAGGCCTTGAGTGAGTTCCAAAATGTAACTTTAGAAATAACCGAGTCCTTATTAAATTTTATATATTCCTCAATGCTCTTCGAAATAAAGTCCCTATCCACACTTGATTTAAATAAGGACTGTTCTATTCTGAATCTTTTTGAGCTTGTCTTAATCCAGGGCTTATTAATATACATAGTAACACTGGCATGATCTGAATCTCCAATAGTGCCTATATCAACTCTTTCAACCTTGTTTATGGCCTCTTCATCTACCAAGCAATAGTTTATCCTTGTGTATGATGTTTGGAATAAAAAGTATAATCTCTCTCTCCAGGGTCTCTCTGTCAGCGCAGCCTGGAACCTACGTGACACAGCCATAAGTTCTCTATTTGGGTTTGCTATTTTCTCTCCACTTCAGTATCCAACACCATGTCCATATCCCCTGCGATTATTAATATTCCCTTTCTTATCCTATTTATAATCTTTAGCATTCTATTTAGGAAATGGTTTTGATTTTGATTAGGAGCATACAAATTAGTTATGGTATAATCAACATCATTAATTGATTCTGCCCATATAGAATATCTCCCTTCCGGGTCAATTTGCGTAAAGCATTCCCTCACACAATTATTTTTACTCATTAAAATGGCAGTACCTCTTGACTCTTGTAGTTGAAAACTGCACAGGTATCATACAAGGTACTCAAAGCGATTATTCTTTCACCCACCCAACGTGTCTCTTGTACACAAATAATATCTGCCTTCTCTGCCTGGAAAAAACTTGAAATAACCTTCTTTTTATAGGGAGTATTCAACCCTCTTACATTATAGGTAATACATTTAATGTGGCCAGTCATAATTTAATAAGGTATCTTAGAAGCATCAGAAAACCCCAGAGAAGGCCATGTACCCTTAAATAACCTTGAGTGTTGGAATGATATACATACATTACTTTGAAACCCAGAACAGTCATAAAAAAACAGAAAATACACAACAAATAAGTATACACAAATACCCCAAACATACACATTCCCCCTTGACGGAAAATACTTTCCTGATCCGTCATTGTTGGCATAGGAACTGACCATTCCCTCGGAGCTATACCTAAAGCTCCATCATGCAAGAACATTTTAATCCACATAATAATCCAGAACGACCTTCTATACAATTTGCAAAGACTGTAGTGCTCTGGGTGGCTATCACCCTTCTCTATTAATCCTATAACAAATGTGATAACTAAACATCCTAAAATGTGACCACTCCTAGATTTACCCCACCTATCTGTACTAGTCCCTCGCACATACCCTCATCTCTTCTTCGTCTCTCGAACTTTGTGCCAATTCTCATGAGTTTTATCTCGTAATAACCCAATCATGTTCAATATTTTGCTGTGATAAAAATCTCTGTGCTTCCTTAAGTTATTTTATAGTAAAATTCTGGTCTCCCCTAGCTATGAATACTTTTGCGGGATGAACCCATTTGTATACAATCTTTTCTTCCCTTAGGACTTTAGTAAAATCCCTGAACTCTCTCCTTTTTTGCAAAATTTCAAAGGGTAAATCTTGAAAAATGTGTTTGTTATCATATGGTGCAGGGGACTTTTTTATTTGTATACTTTTATTAAAAAATGTTTGTTTGTAAGAGTAACACTGTAGTCTAACCAAACTATCCTGAGGGACATCCCTCGCTAGATTAGGCGGCAGTGTTAGTCTATACAACATTTCAATCCTATTTTCCCCCTCATCTGGGCATAAGTCCATAGACTTGAATAATTTTAATACATACTCTTTTAGCGCCTTGGGACCAATAGAATACGGAATGCCTCTCAATCTCAAAATATTCTTTCACGATACTTCCTCTATTCTGTTTTGACTAGCTTTCATTGACTTAACTTCATCGTCTAATTTTTTGACTTGCGATTTAAATTTTTGATTTTCTTCCCAAATTTCCTTATTTCTTTTCTCAACAAGTGTACATCTCTCTGCAATAGCAGGCATTGTTTTGGCATTGTTAGTCAGCTTCATCGCTATTTGATTTTGAAGAGAGCTCTGAAACTCGTTAAATAAATTCTTTAATAGTGATACTGTCAAAAGGGGAATTTGACTCTTCTACTAGTGATGAATTATCCAAGTTCAAAGAGTTAAAGGTAGATAGATCCTCCGCAAGGGAGAGTTGAAGAAGCGGATTAACTTTATCAGATTTACCTCCTTTACCTCTGTGAGATGGAATCGCTGAGGTTCTAGTAGACATTTTTTATCTTTTTCTCTATTCTTTCCTTTTGAGACCGTTTGATACATTTTCTCACCAGTTACCAACAAAACAAAGAAAAATTCCTTTATGAAATAGGTGATATAGACCCTCTTGTATCTCTTTAGGGTCTGATGCTATACATTTTTACACAGCTATAACAAGGATGTAACACAAGATCTACCTTATACCCAGTTTATAACCATGACATATCAAAGTAAATACTATCCTATATCCTGCTATGCCAGATTTTGATATTAGCCTAGTGGATAATTCTCCCAAAAGGGTTTAAGGTCATTAGATATTTACTTATAAGCCATACAGCATCCATCTCTTATCCCAAAAAATTTACTGCAAAAATATGGAAACATTTAGGCACTTTAGAAAAAAGATCTCATATAGTATAGCAATACATAAAAGCAAGTGGGCCCTTAATTCCGCCCCCTTACCCCTCATGTATCAATTGTTAAGAGATACTTAAGTTCATAAGAGTTTTACTTAAGTATTATTAGTGGGCTAATGTGTGGCAGGGCACCTCTCACTAAACCCTCCGCCACACATGCACAATATTAATATCCCTAAGACAGCTGAGTCCAGGCCTAATATTTGTTCCTGTGATCTCACTCAAGCTCTCAGTTAATATATTTGCTAAGTTCTCCAAATATAAATAATTTGGCCGTAGCAGTCCTTAGGGTCCCAGAATTCCAGACTTTACTAGCAAGTAGTGTCTAGGCACTTAGAGAGAAATCATGTGTATTAGAGCAGTACATTAGAGGAAATAGCCCTCAAATCAGCACCTTCACACTACACATACATTTACTTGAGGTACTTTGGATTCTTGAAGTTTTTTATATAGTATGTTGGTAATCTTGCGTCCCCTCAAGATCCCTCTCGCCAATTATATTTGTTAAGTTCTCCAAATATGAATAAGTCGTCAGTAGCCGTCCTTAGGGTCCCAGAATTTCAGACTTTACTAGCGAGTAGTGCCTAGGCACTTAGTGAAAAATCATGTGTATTAGAGCAGTTCTTTAGAGGAAATAGCCCTCAAATCAGCACCTTCACACTTCACATATCTTTACTTGAGGTACTTTGGATTCTTGAAGTTTTTTATATAGTATGTTGGTAATCTTGCGTGGCCTCAGGATCCCTCTCACCAATCCCTCAATGGCACGTGAATACTATTAAAGTCCATTAGGCTAGCTGCACACAGTCAATATACTTGTTCTTGAGATCTTGCTCTGTTCCTCAGTTACTGTCATATTAACACCACCATACATGGATAATACGTCCAAATAGGCCCAATAATCCCGTAATAGGGGACTGTAGTGGCACAATAGCCACGAGGCCTAGGTCCCAATAACCTGTGGTGTAAGAGAGTAACTATAGGGATAGTTCCTCCTCCGCGTGGAGTCTCGCATGATGTTTCGCAATGTAATGGCAGAGTTTCCGGTATGCTCCGAGAAGGGTGCCAACACGCCTATTGACAAATCCGAGGCGGAATCATCTTTGCACAATAAAGATATGATAAACACACTATTGTTTGCACTAGTGTGTTTCAATTGTCCCCTATAGTAGACATAAGGAGTTGGTATCATATTTTGTTCTATAGACACTATATAATAGTGTGCCCAATAGCTTTGGTGATCCAACTATACCTGCTACAAGATTATCTGGATTGTATCCTGTGCCTGGGATTGAGATCTGAGGATTGGACATCGGGTACTTCCAGAGGTACCCTTTTTAATCCATACAGATACCTCATAACTTTGGGGTTATCACATGTGAGTGAAACACTATATATTTGATGTTTTGACGTGACTATTATACACTCAGGTTGCACCAGGAGGTGGCGCGTTGTCTTTCCCCTACCCTTCTTATCATCTCAACATCTATAACAATCAGTATTCTGTGAGGAGTGATCAGGAGGAGGCCTTCCTCAATGGTCCTAAGACCTACAACTCCTTGTTACTGGGCCCCATCTTCCATGCCCGTGGACCGTCTCAGTATTCCACGTTGTTGTGGTGTGGAAGCGGGGGGAGGGGGGTGCCACTAGACTGGGTGGCTGGGGATCATTTGGAGCTGCTGTTGTCTGAGATGAGGAGGCAGACATTGTGGTTGTGCAATCGAAGGCTGGAGAGGTTTGGGCTGCTGTCGGAGTAGCTGCATTATCATGTGTCTCTCCCGACTTGCCCGTTCCTCATATCTCTCCATCCTTTGGTTGTGCCTCCTCATCTCAGCATGGAGAGCTAGAGTGCTAGCCTGGAGGGTATTGCAAGCCAGGATGGAGTTACTAAGGCGACACTGCCTCTCGCTCAAACGGATGATCCTTTCGGACCTTTGATGGCGTGCCTGGTCATCTCTGGAACACTGGGACAAAATCTCAAACAATTGAGTGGGTGCTGGTGGCAACGGGGCCCCAGGCGAGGACTGAAAGGCTGGAGGCGTTGGTTGTCTAGCTGATAGAGTAGATGGTGAATAAGAGGGTGGCACTTCAGAGGGTGGCACCACAGAGGGTGGCATTCCTGAGGGTGGCCACCCCTGCATTGGTGGCTGTAGCAGGCTCTGAGGTGGCAGCATGTAGGCCTGGGGGTCATGCCATGATGGGTGGCCCGGGGGACTATAGGACGGGTATCCATGGGCAACATAGGACCGTCTAGCATAAGGGGCAGCATGGTAAGGGTCAGCATAGGATGAGGGCATCCATGCTGTGTGCTGCCTACATTGCTGTGATGATGCTGGTGGCAGCTGGGAGGTCTGGGACCAGGACATGGCCGGTTGAGGTTGCCAGCTGGATGTTGCAGTTGTATGTCTTGGATGTCCTGGCCCTCCACTTCAGGCACTTCTGTCTCCTCCTCCTCCTCTGTTGCTGGCCTTCTGGGTACTGCAATATAATAAACATATATTTCAGTTGGTTGCCATACACAATTGACAGCCACCTGTGATTGACTGTGGTGCTTGTGTTACACAGATAATAAGCATTGTGGATCATGGCTCAAATGAATGTATACTGCATGTGCATCAGACATGTGCTCTGTTGGATCTGCTGTGCAGTGTGTGAGACTGACCAATCTGTGACATGTTCCCAGCAATGGTGTTAATATGCAGCTGAGATATGGTCCAGGTTAGGACAGTATATGACACACATGTAGTCCTACAGAGTCTGTATCCACATATGCCACACAGCAAGATTTGTACTCTCTATTGCAATGGTGTCCAAAGTCAGGCCTGCATTTGTGGTTAGCCATGCTGCAGCAGAGAAAAAAAATAATTTAGTCTAATTGACTTATCTGTGCAAATAATGGAAATCCACATATGCAGGCCTGTGCGCGGCCCAGCAGGTTTGACTTTGGACACAAATTATGAACATGATAGGTTTTCTCCCAGGACTGAAATGGTCATTGTCGCCTCATATATCTTTAGTCAACCATAGAGCTTACAGTGCTATTGTATATCAATTATCCCTGTGTGTGGGCAGGGGTGTAGGAGGCCATATAATTCTTGAGCAAGGGTGAACAAGTTTGGTCCTGGAAGGCCACATACATGCCTGGATTTGATAATTGAAAAGCCGGCATGTATGTGGCCCTCCTTATCCACCCCTGTTCCGGAGGGATTCAGCTCATTATATACAACAGCTAGAATACAAGCCTATTTATACATACATACATACATACAGCATGATATTTGCAGGCTTTTGGACACCCCAGCCCCAGCCCCCCACCCCCACAATTTCATACAACCATGTGTGTGACCTGATATGATACTCACGTTGCAATGTGTTAGGCTGATCTGTGTCCACTTGGCCTGGTAAGCCCACCACTGCTGCTGGATGAATCCAGTCCCTCACGGTCTGCTCCCATTCATTGTTTCTGTCAATGACCGCAGGCCCACCACCTGTACCACGTGCTGCTTCTGCCTACTTGGTCATCTTCTTTTTCACCAGCACTTTGAGGTCATCAAATTTGTGTCTCACTGACTTCCAGTCCCTACTGGCGACCCCTACTGCATACACAGCTGTGCAAACTTGGGCCCAGGCTTCATCCCTCTGGCTATCATTGACATCTCTCCCACCACATATGATTCCCTGGCGGGCCTGTATTTCCCTGAGGAGAACCTGTATTTCCTCTGGGGTATAATAGGGGGCCCTGGGCTGTGCAACAACCTCTTGCCCTACTGACTGTGCCGGGGACACCTGCTCTTCCTTTCCTCTCCCTGGGGCCGCTCCCTTATCCCCACCACCTCCCACTCAGGGATCAGGCCCCTGACACTCTGCCCCTTCACAATGTATGCCTACGTCTGGGGGCACCTCCCTCCCTGCCTGCTCTCCCCCTCCTCTCCCTTTCCCCCTCCTCCTCTTCTCCCTCCCCCTTCTCCTCCCTCCCCATCCTCTTCCCTCCCCCAACTCCTCCTCTCCCTCTTCCTCTCCCTCTCCCTCCTCCTCCTTCTAATCCTCCTCCTCATCTTATTATTTTTCTCCTCCTCTCCTCACTCTACCCCTCTGATGTTCCCCTCACTATCCTCCTCGCCTCTCTATCCTTACTTTCCTCCTCCCCTCCTCTACCCTCCTATGAAAATAAAAGAACAATATATAAATATAATACGTATGTGGATGTGTATGGGGTAAAACATTTTTTGAGTATTATGTGTAGTTCAGTAATTGTATGGGGGGGGACAGGTGCCGGTTGAGGGGGGGGGGGTGCGGTATGGGGGGTGTAGGTGTGCTGTGGCCTACCAATAGGTCTAGCTATGTGTACGTATTCATTCATGTGTGTGATTTATGGGATATCAGTAATTATATGTGTTGTGAATTAAGGGTTAAATTCTATGATATTTTAAAAGATCAAAACTTACAGTACTCCTCTTGCCCCCACTCTTCTTTCTCACCAAAGCACAAAAACCCACCAACGCCTAGACCTGTGTGTCTACTTGCAAAAGCTACAGCACAGTCAATGATTTTCTGTTTTGGCTCCCTTTTAAAGGCATACTGGCGTCTAAGTAAGTGTTACTTTTTACATATTTCACGCTATTTTCCAACGCAAAGCTTAATTGATAACTGACACGTACGGACACGCAAATTATATGTTGTCCGAGATAGAGTCCCTCGCTCGCAAATCGGAAGGTGTACGAGATAGCGTCTCTCGCTCGTAGCTCGCAGCACTTTGAATTTAATAGCATTGTAAACTTTCTCATTTATCAACCACGTAGGCCTTGCGTTCTCACCTCATATTTATGAGGCTACAATTTAATAAGGCTGTAAATCAGTAAAATAGTACATTTTACATATATAAATACAGTGATATTTTAATGTAGTGGAAACGGTTATGTGTTTATAACTGACAGTGACAATAACAGGTCCAAAAACATGTTTATTTTTAAATGTGTTTTTTTTATAAGTTATTTTACTTTTTTTATACCTTACCCTTGACTGTATGTTGTACCTTTGTCTTTGCATTGTTCAGTAGTGTCCAACTCTTTGTGACCTCATGGACTGCAACACACCATGCTGATCCACTTAGTTTTCATGGCAGAGATACCGGAGTGGGTTGTCAGTACCTTATCCGGCTTCTGGTATTCCCAGGTGATCTCCCATCATATACTGACCATACCCAACCTGGCTTGGCATCAGGGTGGTGTTGTATACCATGCAGGGTCATCCAAGATGGGCAGGTCATAGCAGAGAGGTCAGACAAATCACGGTTCACTGGAGAAGCAACCCAATCCAGTATATTTTCCAAGAAAACCATATGGATAAGCATAACCAGAAACACAGACAAATGTGCCTGGCATGCTGCATCCATATGGTAACAGAGAGTTGGACGCGAATGAAGGACTCAACAACAAATAAGTTAAAAACAATGCATTGTCACTCATTAATCCAAACTATTTTCAAACATGACTCCTTTACATCATATTAAGTGAAACCTGTTCATATTATGTGAAACCTGTTCATGAAACTTCATTAAAACTACATACTTTCATCTGTAGATTTCATTGGCTGAAAGAGGGCAAGAGCTTAAGAGCTTTTAAACTTCTCATTGCGAGCATCTCCTTGCGTATCCTTTGGCTCCTCTCTCTATTTTTTTAAATACTAATTAAGGAATTAATTGAATAATACATTAATATAGTTTACCTTTTTGTAATTAATGTATGTAACAATCAATAGCCTGAAGAGGTAACAATCTCTTTTTATTGTCCTGCATCATATAAAGACTGTTGCTGCCCTGAGGAGATAGTTTCTGAATGTCCCAACTGTGCATTAGTAATAGGCTGCGAGTGGAAGGGCAAATCATTGGTTTATTTGTGTAAAGCGCTACTTTAGATGCGTAATGTTGTTAGTGGCAAGTTGAGATTTTAAAATAGCGTTCTTTGTCTATGTGCTACATGGTTCGCGAGCATTTGCCGTCCTTTGTAATAGTGTATTTTGACGTGGTTGGCTGTGTTTTGCGTGGTCCAGGGGCATGTAGCCTCGTTTTCATTTTTTTGTCCGGCATTTTTTTTCTCGCTTAGCCGAGTGGCTAAACTCGCCAAAATCGACTTAAATTTGCGTTCCACCTCACTCCCAGACGTCCTGGCTGTCCCCCCGTGCTGTGTGTGATGTTTTTGTTGTATTTGTGTGTGTGTGTGTGTTTCGTGTTTTTTGCTTTGCGTGGTTCTGCCGATCTCATATTCTTTTTTTCTAAGTCCCGTGTTCGTCAAGTGCTTGCAGCCTAAGGTGATCCCGCATTTCCTAAGTGTTTGGAGGGTAAGTCCTGCGTGTTTCATTGCCTCCACCGCTCGCCTCGCAGGCAATAAGCACCTTCGGAGCTCATTGACCAACTGCTGTGAATTTTAGTGCCATTAACGGCTCGCCTCGCTATGCGAGTATAAGCACACATTCTGCAAAAACAAAATTGTGGTGCCATGTGAATTAGAAAATGACCAGCAATGCACTTGTTTGTACATATAACAACAGGCAAGCCAGAAGTGGGCTTGGTCAGCATTTGGATGAGAGGCCACCTACAGTAGTTATACTGGGAGCTGTATCTTGTGGCCAATTGGAGAAGGGACTGGCAGCCCACTTCAGTATCTTTGCCTAAAAAGTAAGTGGATCAGCATGACCATGTACCTGGTGTGTTACAGTCCATCAGGTCACGGAGAGTTGGAAACGAATGAACAAAAAAAAAAAAAACATATAACAATATTGTTTAAAAAAATTGTGCTGATCATTTCTTTAGAGCTAAGATTTTCTACCCTTACAATTAATAGAAATTGGCACGTGTGAATTAACAATTAATCTGCATGTTGCAGATCAGAGGAGATTTAAGTTGGTTAAACTTGATGGACTAAAAGTCTTTTTTCAACCTCAATTACTATGTAACTATTTAACTATGTTAATTAATTGTTTATCTATTGTCTTTGGATATTTGAGCAAAAGGCTTACATCTAGGAGATCCATAGAATACAACTATACATATTTGCTATGAAATTGAATCTGGAAAGCAGTAAGAAAAGCTCCAAGCAAAAATGTGACAATTTTGAGAAATAGGTAGGCTGAAGGATGAAAAGAGATTAAGGTTGATATGAAAAGAGGAAGAATATTGCAATACGCTCAGAATTTCCATTAAAGTCTACTGGCAGTTAACATCTATATTTAAACAGCATTTATGTGATTGATTTGGCCCAAGTTAACTACCCAAACCCAAATAGTTTTTTACCAACCATATACAATTTAAAATATTTAAGAAACACTGAAATTTCCATTGTGAACAGTATTCTATTCAACGGTCTTTATTCTTGCAAACATTAACCTTCCTGTCTTGATTCTTGTATTTCATATATGAATAAAATTGTCCTTATAAATATATTTTCACATATGTGTCTTCTACTCTGAAGCCTGCCCTTTTCTCAGAGATAAGAAAGACAATGTTTGCATCAATTACTTTTTCTGGGATATGATATGAACAGCTTGCTTCATTTCAACCCATGGCAGTTTTAAAATGTCATTGTAAATATGTTGAAAATCTCACGTAGAGGAGAGAACAGTTGGTGGTCATTCATGAGAGTAATGCTACAATGAAGCCATTTGTTTGATTTCTAGAATGCCCTATTAAGAGATCCATTTGCATAATGTTTTGTGTAAATAAGAAAATTAAGTTGAATCGTTTGGTAGCAACAATGGAAAATTAAGCATGACTTAAATGTGCTCTTAAAGGGAAAATTACATTATAAAACACTTTGGCTACAGTGTATAATTAATGTGCTCATGTAGAAAAAATGGAGTCCTTTAGGAGATGGTAGAGAACTGCCTGAAGAACTGCCATGCTTACTTGCAGTGTTAATGAGAAGCCGCCCATTGTGGGGGTCTCGATGAGTGCCGAAGACTCTTATCATGAGGCCTGTAAAGTAGAGGGGGGGGGAGGCTCGCAATGAGTGCCGAAGGTGCTCATCGCAAGGCCCACATGTTAGAGAGGGGGAGAGCCTCGCATTGTGTGGCAAACTGCATTGCCATGCTTCAAATTTTATTGCTGTCATTTTTGACGGGCAATTTGGGCAATTTGCTAGTCATTAATAAATATGTTAAAAAGAAGTGAGGAACCCCACTTACTAAATTGATCCAATTTATAACAACCATTTGTTTCCTGTCTTTTCACAAGAAAACTACCACATATTTACTGTAATTCCTTCCATGTGGCATTTCATGAAAATCCTTTGCAAAAAAAATGAAAATGAGGCTACACGACCCTGGTCTGAGCAAAACACCGGCAACCGCGTACCACTTTACGAGACGCGGGACTTACAAAACCAAAATACAAGATAGGAAAAATATGAATTTAATGGCCGAACCACGAAAAGCACAAAACACACCAAAAATAAAATAATACAACAAAAACATCACACACAGCACGGGGGAACAGCCAGGACGTCTGGGAGTGAGGTGGAACGCAAATTTAAGACGATTTCGGCGAGTTTCAGCACTCGAAAATGGGCTAAGCAAGAAAAAAAATGGCGGCCAAGAAAAATGAAATGAGGCTACATGACCCTGGGCCACGCAAAACACCGCCAACCGCGTACCACTTTCACCCAGGAACCTACAAGGTACAAAATACACTATTACAAAGGACGGCAAATGCTCGCGAACCGCGTAGCACATAGACAAACTACGCAATTTTACAATCCTAATTTGCCACTGACAACATTATGCATCTGCAGTAGCACTTTACACAAATAAACCAATGATTTGCCCTCGCGCACGCAGCCTATTTCTAATGCTCAGTTGGGACATTCATAAAACTATCTCCTCAGCCCAGCAACATTCCAAATGGACATAATATGCTGCAGGACAATAAAAAGACATTGTTGCTGCTTCAGGCTATTAATTGCTACATATTCTAATTAGAAAAAGGTAAACTGTATTAATATATTATTCAATGAATGTGTTAATAAGTATTTAAAAAAAATAGAGACAAGACAAAGGACATGCAAGGAGAGGCTTGCAATGAGCGCCGAAGGTCCTTACAGTATAAAAAGCCTAACACTGTGTGTCAAACAGCATTGTCATGGCTTAAAATGTTATTGACAGTCATTTTTTGACGGACAAGTCACTACTATATATATATATATATATATATATATATATATATATATATATATATATATATATCTTCCATATATATATTAATCTTCTCACTGACAGCTGGGTTACCTCACTTTTCTCTTATCAGAAGCATCACAGACTGCCTTCAGACCGGCTTTTTCTCAGAGACCCACATAACATAACTAATTGAAACTCAACAGGTACAGCTCACAGCTTCATTAAAATACAGGTATATTTACATTTATTTTTTTCAGCCCCCTTTGGATTTATTCCCAAGATAACCAAATATTTGGTGAAGTAGTATGGTCCCATTTTATTGCAATTCCTCTACCATTCATTTGTCTCTTTTTGGTCACCATTAATCAATCTACATCAAGTTCTTAAATATAATTTTTTTAAATAATATTTAACATTGAATGCACCTGCTGAACCATGGTGAATCCATGATACATTGGTGGAAGTTGTGTGTGTGTGTGTGAGAGGGGTATTTGTATCCCTGGAGAGCTATTGTTGCAGTGAGAGGGAATGTCGGTTGTGTGTATTTCAGTCTGATCTATAATGATATAATAGCTCTCTGTTTCCTCCTTCCCCAACCCTCTCTTCATTGATAGCCAAAATACACATCCTTATGTTTCAGCTGTACATAGTTATATAATAATTAAGGTTGAAAAAATACTTTTAGTCCATCAAGTTCAACCTTTTTATATCTCATCTGATCTGCAGTATATGGATTAGTTGTTAATTGATCCAAAGGAAGGCAAAAAAAAACAAAAAAACAGTGTAACTGTCAATTGTCTCAAAATGGGGATAAAAAAAATCTTTCCTGACCCCAGATACTGGTGATCGGACGCCTGTAAATATTTGAAGAAAATAAAATAATTATTGCATTTAAGACTTAACTTTGAACTTTTATTTGAGCTTTCAGAGAATAGTTAATATGTTACAATTTTATTTTGTACATGGCATAATTCCTTTTTTTCAGGAGGTTCAGAAAATCATCATGCTTTAGCACTACCAAAAGTTTTAATGTAAAACGTCCTTTTCTGACTGAAAAAAACACAATCCTTATCAAGAAAATCTTGCACAATACAGCTGTGGCATTACTGGTCTAAATGAAACATGCTCCAAAAAGAGAGTATAGAAGCATATGGTCTTTCTAAAATTGAGATTATGTATATTTTATTGTTTAAGAGGCTTAATTTTAAGAAAGACTTATTGAGGTTAGACTCAGTAGCAAAGCTAGTGAATGCAGGACCCCAAAGCAAAACTAAAAATTATAAAAATATAATCAGGCTCCCCCGGCGGAGGGGGTGGGAAGAGGGTCAGGGCACAAGTCAATCTTATTGTATAAATACACAAACACAAACATATATATATATATATATATATATATATATATATATATATATAGGCTGTGTCTCTTTCCCTCCTGTGTCTCTCTCCCCCTCTCCCTCCCATGCATCTCTTTCCCCCTACTCTGTGTCTTTTTCGCCCTCTCCCACTCCTGCATCTGTTCCCCCCTGCCCTGTGTCTCTTTTCCCCCTGTCCCCCCTCCCCCTGTGTCTTTTCCCCCCCTTCCTCATGTCTCTTCCACCCATTTCCCTCCCTTGTGTATCTTCCACCCTGCTCTCCCTCCCCTGTGTCTCTTCCCCCTCCTCTCACTCCCCTGTGTCTCTTCCCCCTTCTCTCCCTCCCCTGTGTCTCATCCTCACTCTCCCTCTCATGTCTCTTTCCACCTCCCCTGTGTCTCTTTCCCCTCCTCTCAACCCGTGTCTCTTTCCCCTCTCCCTCGTGGCTCTTTCCCCCCTGTGTCTCTTCCCTCCCGCCCCCCGTGTCTCTTTCCCGCCCTTCCCTGTGTCTCTTTTCCCCCTTTCACCCGTGTCCCTTTCCCCATCTCCCCTGTGTCTCTTTCCCCCTCTCCCCCATGTCTCTTCCCCCTCCTTCTTCCATGCATCTCTTTCCCCCTCCCCTGTGTTTCGTTCTCCCCCTCTCCCTCTGTGTCTCTTCCCCCTGTGTCTCTTTCCCCCCTCTCCCTCTGTGTCTCTTCCCCACCTCTGTTTCTCTCCCCCCTGTGTCTCTCCCCCCCTCACTCTGTGTCTTTCCCCCCTCTCGCTCTGTGCCTCTTCCCCCCCCTCCCTCTGTGTCTCTACCCCCCTCCCTCTGTGTCTCTTCCCTCTCCTTATGCACTGCACAATGCGCATGCGTGCAATCTGATGACCTTTGCGTATGGATCGTTGTCAAACTGCAATTCGTGACGACGAATCGCACTTTGACAATTATAATATGTGATATATATATATATATATATATATATATATATATATATGTATATGTCTGTGTGTGTAATACAGCAGGCTTATGCTTAAAAGGAGTAATGTTTGAAATGGTATTTAAATGAAAGAGTGAAGCCTTTGTATGTCCCTGAACAGGTTCCCAGAATGCTGGCAGAATTCTCAGCAGTAAACAAGTTTCTTAACTTGTTTTATACGTTCAAATGTGAACACAAATGTATTATTTATTTTCTATACATATATATGTTGTTGTTGTTTAGTCCTTCAGTATCATCCAACTCTTCATGGCCCTATAGACTGCAGCAGGACAGGCATGTCATGTCTCTGCAATACTCTGATTATTCATATACTGCCGATTTTAGCATATAAGGCGTGCCGACAGAAGAGGCCTTGAGCTATGAGAGGCGCGCTCGAGTTCCTGGGGGGCTGAGTGCCCGCGCCGCACATAGCAATGGCGTCGATGTTGATTCAGCGCCGTCCAGTTGCGATTTTGAAAATTGTTCTTTGCCTTCCCTGGAACTTGATAGTGCCCGGAAACTCACAGCGCCCTGGCATCTGTAACTGTAGCTGTCAGTGCTGCAGAAGAAATGTGCAGGCAAAAAGGGATAGGTCCAGCTACCTAACTATTCATATCTATCTATCTAACTATCTATCTACCCACCCAAAAAAGGCAGCACTAGGGCCCTGGTCTATTGCACTGCCTACATCAGCAGTTGCTCCGCTCCTGGTAGACTCTCCCTTGATCCAGAAACTTTTACCTAGCTGGCTTTCCTAGGTTGAAAGTCGATATGATTCTTAATGCATTACCATTAATTCCACAAATGTGACACATTTTACCTTAAGATGCATTTTTTTAGACTTTGTTTACTCCCACAATGATGTCATTGAGTTTATGGACATCACCTTATGGCTCTGTATGAGAGTTCATTTGGCTTAATTAGGCCTCTTGGCCTAATCAGATGGGAAACAATCAGACAAGGATGAACAGAAATGGTGAATATGTGTATGTGGGTTGTGCTAGCGTAATTAGATACCTGTCACCGGGAGAGAATTGCCATCTCAGAGCAATATCTGCAAGTGTTATTCTTTGTGAACTGGCTGGAACAGCTCATTTTTTTATTTAATTGTATTAAGAATATTCAAAGGGTTTAACTCTACTCCTCTCCATTTTATTAGAACCATAGTATTATATCCTATTTTAAATTTGCTAACTTCCAAACATCCATCAGAGATACACCTGAGCCTAAGCAAAACTACCCCAGTTTTCAATCTTTACAGCTTTATGAAAGATAGTTACACTATTATAATTAAGAAAATGTATTTTAAATATGTAATTAAATAATTGTTGGACCTTTCCGGTTGGTGGGCTGCCAGCAGTGCCCGCAACATTTTAATGAATCTCAGCTAAAATGTTTCCCTCAATTTCCTAGCGTTAAGTATTAGGGTTTAGCATTAGGGTTAGGTGTTAGAGTTAGGGGTTCAGGTTACAGTTAGGGGTTAGGGTTAGAAATTGACTCAAATATCAGATTAGCTCCCTAGTGGTCGTTCGCCGGCACTTCTGGTGGCCAACCAACAGAAAACATTAAAATTGTCTATATATTCCTTGCACACTTGAAGTTAATCTGATTTTAATAATTGAAACTGTTTTTATAAGAAACATAGAATTCAATAAACAAATTCCCTACTAACATCTAATTATCCTTTGTACATTTTTCCTTTATTTATTAAAATAACTAATAATTTCCTGTCTAAAAACTAATTAAAGGGAGCAAGAGAGAGAATGGCCACTCCCAGGAAGTGCTGAGTGAGCACTGACGAGGGAGCTGAGTGCGCCCGTTGCATGAGTGTGTAAGCACTCTCTGTGTTCAGTCTAATGAGCCCAAGAAGAACCAGAAGCGGAGGAGCTTGAGGCCGGTCAAGCCAGTGAAGAGGCAGTGAGGAGGCAGCAGTATTGGTAGTTCTTTCTCAGTACAAGCAGCTACAAGCCTGCAGACCTGCACCGTATAAAGGATACAAGGAAGCAAGGAGCATGTGTGATACAGCAGAGGGCAGATTCAAGATCGGCTGCAGCTAGCAGTTTGCAGCTCCTGTGAGTGTTCAGAAGGTGATCCAACAGGAAAACTGTAAGTTCTGCTTAATAGTGATTTGGCTCACTGCTGCACGTTGCTGCTATTGTAAGAGATTGCTCAGTGTATGGACATCAGCTAGACATTTAATTAAGTCTAGTTATATTGATGGCTCATAAGTCCTATAAGGAACTGCTTGCAGGCGGGTGCTTATTAAGAAATGCCCTGTGAAAAAGTTGTGCGAAAATTTAAAGTGTTAGTCAATTAAATGAGCCATTTCTAGCCAGCAAGCCTCCCTCTATATTTGGACACTGTATGCTTGTACATTTTTGGTTACACTGCCAGTCTGGAGACCTGTGTATCACATAGTGTTTTTTAAAAGATATCTACAGAGAAGAGCAGTAAACCGCCAGAGGGCTATGTGACCAACTTTATTGGATGCAATTGGAGTAAAGCAGGGGAATAGTACAGCCACAAATGAGGAAGGCTACATAATACTCAAAGAAACCGTTTAAAGGACTGGCTCTGTGGTTTTGGGACTGGGGGCAACAGTGATGTTTAAATCCGGCTAGTAAAGTTACTCAGCTTGCTGACCCGAGTTAATTTAGCTGGTGGATCCTACCCTGCTGCTTCTATCCTGCTGTTAATCATATGTAGTCTGCAGATCCCATTCTGCAGCATACATTTTTTTTTTTCTCGCAGTATGTATCCTGTGTGCTGATTACATACTGTTGTGTCTGCTTTGCCTGACATTTCTAGCCAGCCAGTAGCTGGTATTTGTTGTTTCTATGGGGCTAGCTACGGCGACCATCCAGCTGGCTGTTTCAGTTTCTATGTGGCTGTTCTTGTCAAGTTTGTAATTCTGATTTCAGCCACTAGATTCGAATCTGACTGTGCTTTAAACTGGTCAGCTGCCTGTAAAGTGTCAATAAGGCAGCAGTGGATACTATTAAACCTAAGCTGCTGCGGCAGATAAGAAGACAAAAACTCAAGTAAATTGAAGTAAATAAAGATGTGTGGATCCAGGGGACTGCTGTTGTAAAATGCTTAAAAAATTATGATTGTATGATTGTAACATTTGCTATTCCTTATTCTCTATTATTATGTGTACTTGTAGCATTGTATAGTTTTTCCATTTGTCTGCAACTCTTAAATATCATACCTGTATATTCTGTGTTAAGAGAAGGGAGAAAAGGGGAAAGGGAAAAAGAAAGAAGAAAGGAAAGGAAAAAAAGAGAGGACAAGGTGATTGCCAAAAGGGAAATCTTACAGGGGGTGTAGTTAAAACGTTATCAGTGTTGGGTAACTGAAGCGGGACAAATAAGCAAACATGATAAGGAAGGATGTGTCAGTGGCAAGAAGTAAAAACAAGGGCAAAGATACCAAATTGCAGGGTGCTATTTTAAAAAGCCCATTAACAACTAGAGAAACAGTGAAAAGGAAAAAAGGAAATTTATCTAGCTCTCAATCGAATATATCCCAAGCAGACACAGAAAACAATGAACACGTTAATATATCAGAGATAGTAGACCTCCCCAATAGATTGAACACAGGTCAATCAGAAGCATTAACTGTAGAGGCAATGGAAAGGTTGTTCTATAACTTTGAAAATAGAAATAGGAAAGATATACTATTAGAGGTTACAGAGAATACAAAGGCAGTGAATGCGTTACTAGAGAGAATTGGCCAGCTGGAAGCAAAACAAGAAAAGCTTGTGGAGGATTATCAGAGATTAGAGACCAAAGTTGGGATGCTTGAGGATGAAGTCGTAAGTCTCAAGAACAAATTATGTAGAATCGAAGATTTCTCTAGACGGAATAATTTAAGGCTGAGGGGGATTTCAGGGAAGGTCCTGGACAATGAGTTAGGTGAGTACGTGAATGAGTTATTTAAATCTATCACAGGGAATGATAACGCTTTGGAAGGTAAGTTTTAGAAGATACATAGGCTCCCATTACCTAGGAGACTGATAGGGCGGAGAGAGCAGGATGTAAAGTTACAAAATTACACCTTCAAAGAATGGATAATTAATTGTAGTAGAGAAAAAAGACAGTTTGAGAGCCCTTACGAAAAGGTAGAAATTTACCAAGACTATTCAAGCGAAACTTTAGCTAAAAGAAGAGAATTAAGTTCTATTACTAAAGTGCTCAGAAGAGAAAGGGTATTATATAAATGGGGGTTCCCTGTTAAATGAATTATAACTAAAGGTAACCAAACTGAGGTGATGAGTTCAGTCGCAGAAGGTGTGCAGTGCTTGGAAAAGTGGGGTTCTAAATTAGAAAAAGAAGACACGAGAGGGGATGGGAAAGGCCCCACTTTCGATGGAGGCGGCAAAACGGGAAAGTGAAAGTGAAGTACGTAGGTGAATAAAGAGAAAAAAAGGAAAATAAAATGTATAAAATATGCTACTTGTCCGAGACAACTTTGAGAAATGTTTTAACATTCTATTGTAGGGTCAATTAAAAGTTTTGGACGTGAAGGAAATATTTAATGTGTAGTTGAGAGCTTCTAGGAGTAGGGTGAGAGGGCAAACAGGCGCACTCCCAAGGTTCTGCCTGGGTTTTTTTTTCTTTTTAAAGTTTTTTCTCTGCCCCGGAGGACCAGACATCTTAAAAGATGGCATTAAGTTTTTCTTGCCATCGGGAGGAAACGGTATGTGTGGTGTTTGTATGTTGTTAGAAGGGGAGGGGAAGTGAAGGCAATAAAAATTGTATGATAGGGAAGGAGGGGACTCGGAGGTTATCAAGTAAGTCACTTTGATGTTAAAAGTGATATCGCAAAATGTTAGAGGCTTAAATTCACCCTGCAAACGGCACTGTGCTTTCCATCAATTTATAAAAGAAGAATTGGATGTTATTTGTCTACAAGAAACCCACTGGGTAAAGGGGAAATAACCTAGAATAGGATACAAACAGTTTGAGTTGGGTTTCTCGTCTAGCTTCAGGAAAATGGCTAGAGGGGTTGCTATTTTGTTTCATAATAAGAATGTGATTGTAACGGACCATGTAGAATATGATGGAGAAGGGAGATTTATCATTTGGTTAGGACAGGTAAATGGTCAGTCATTTACAATTGCCAATTTATATTCTCCAAATGTGAATCAAATAAGCTTTTTGAGTAAGTGCTTAAAAATTATTTGCAAACTAAAAGTGGGTAAGCTTATTATATGTGGGGATTTGAATATGGTCCTGGACATAAAAATTGATAGGAGCTTAAGGACGAGCGATTTAGCTCTGGAAAGATTGTCTAGAAGATTTAATGAGATATTGTTGAAATACAAACTATATGACTCTTGGAGGCTAAAAAATCCTGAGGTCCGGGACTATACTTATTATTCTCCGAGACATAGTCTATACACAAGGATTGATTTCATACTGGTTGACATAGAGACATGGAGAGAAGTGGATGCTGTGGAGGTAGGGGTTATATCATGGTCATACCACGCCCTGGTAAAAATAGTACTGCAAGGTTGGGGGACTAGCAATGGAAAAAAAAGAGAAAATATTAACTCAGAAGTATTTTATGTAACAGAAGAAAAAAAAGAAATTAAGGAAGTAATTGGAGAGTTCTTTAGAGTTAACAGTGGCTCTATAACCTCAGATTTAAGTATTTGGAATGCGCATAAAGCGTATATGAGGGGTATTTTTGAAAAGAATGATTAAGAAGAGGAGGTCAAGGAGGAAATTGCTTCATGATTTATATTTAGAACTCTATACGCTATCATATGCCAACAAAAAATGCCAGGATAACATGTTGATGGAACAGATCTATAAGATACAAGCACAGATAAATGTGATCTGACAAAGTCAAATAGATATGAAGTTAAGGGAGCTAAAAATAAAAAATTATCATCTAGGCAATAAAGCAAATCACTAGTGGACCTTATTGGGAAAAAGCGGAGCAACAAAAGGATAGTGAAATTTCTCGATTCCAAAGGAATTATGAAAAAGGATCCTATTGAAATAGGTAGAATTTACAAGTGGATTTACCTTACAAGTTAAGCCTGATAAACTGCAGAGTGCACTAATTGTGTCCAGGTGAGAGGGGTGTGGCTTGACTGTTAAACTTGTATAAAAGGTTTGTGAGCTGGTTTGGGGTCTGTTTACAAGTGGATTTACCTTAAAAAGTAAAGGCTGATAAACTGCAGAGTGCACTAATTGTGCCCAGGTGAGAGGGGTGTGGCTTGACTGTTAAACTTGTATAAAAGGTTTGTGAGCTGGTTTGGGGTCTGTTTACATGTGGATTTACCTTAAAAAGTAAAGGCTGATAAACTGCAGAGTGCACTAATTGTTCCCAGGTGAGAGGGGTGTGGCTTGACTGTTAAACTTGTATAAAAGGTTTGTGAGCTGGTTTGGGGCCTGTTTACAAGTGGATTTACCTTACAAGTAAAGGCTGATAAACTGCAGAGTGCACTAATTGTGCCCAGGTGAGAGGGGTGTGGCTTAACTGTTAAACTAGGATAAAAAATTTGTGAGCTGGTTTGGGGCCTGTTTACAAGTGGATTTACCTTACAAGTAAAGGCTGATAAATTGCAGAGTGCACTAATTGTGCCCAGGCGAGAAGGCAGAAGTTAATATAAACCGGAGAAGGGGAACTTGTGAGCTTGCGAACATTTTCAGTATCAAGTGCAATTCTAGTAAAAGCCTAGGAGTTTAAATAAAAAGAAGGGCCTTCAAATAAAAGGGAGGGCAGATTTATAGTGCAAAGGAGGAAAACTTTACATAAATATATTATTTTATATTCTTTATTTTTCCCACTGAAATTTCGTAGACAATAATAATAATTATGAGTCAGTCCAGTGGCAACCTTATTCAGTGTACATCCTGTCATATGTATGCAATACTGGAACAGATGATCCAGGGTCCATACCTCTGTGAGAGGTGTGAGCATGTTGCCTCTCTGGAAGCTCAAATTGGAGATCTGGAGAGGAGAATTGCAGCACTTAGTGATATTGCTCCACTGGAAAGGGGGTTGGTGCTCACTGAGCACAGTTTAGCTGGGCCTAGCATGGAGGGTGGAGCTGGGGCTAGGGAGGATGTCCAGGGAGGCAGCTGGGTTACAGTTACAAGGGGAAGCAGGGGGAACAGGAGGAGGCAGGCCAGTTCTGAGTTGGCAAACAACAACAGATTTGCCAGATTGATTGAAACTGTTGGCGATGTCAATTCAGGAATGGCAATGCCAGATAGAGCTGTTCCCTCTAACAGCCGGGCGAACAGCTCTACTGGAGGAGAGGGAGGGCAGAATAGGCAGAACAACAGACAGGTTTTGGTTGTAGGGGGCTCTATTATTAGGAAGGTAGACAGGGTGATTTGTCACCCAGATCCCAGCAATCAAACAGTTTGCTGTCTACCGGGTGCTCGGGTTCGTCATGTTGTGGATCGGGTAGACAAATTATTGGGAGGGGCTGGAAATGAACCGGCGGTCTTGGTACATATTGGTACCAATGACAAAGTTAGTGGAAGATGGAGTGTCCTAAAAAATGATTTTAGAGAACTAGGTAATAAGCTGAAGGCAAGGACCTCCAAGGTAATATTTTCTGAGATACTACCAGTGCCACGTGCAAGCCCAGGGAGGCAGAAGGAGATTAGGGAGGTTAATGCGTGGCTAAAGATGTGGTGCACTAAGGAGGGGTTTGGCTTTTTAGAGCACTGGGCTGACTTCTCACTTTGGTACAATCTCTATAATAGGGATGGCTTGCACCTTAATGATGAGGGAGCTTTTGTACTAGGGGATAGGATGGTAGAAAGGCTGGAGGAGTTTTTAAACTAGTAGGTGGGGGGGAGGGACTAGATATAAGTAATGGGGTAGAAAGTGTAGAGGGTATAAGGGATGAATTAACAACTCATAGGGGAGGAGATGGGGAAGGGGTAGTATAGTCAATAGGGAGGAAGTACTAAGTAATTCAAGTTCAGTGGCAGGCACTTCAGAACTACAGACTCATAACATAAGGTGTATGCTTGCTAATGCCAGAAGCTTGCCAGGAAAAATGGGAGAGTTAGAATTATTAGCAATTAATGAAAAATGGGATTTAATAGGCATTACCGAAATGTGGTGGGATGAATCTCATGACTGGACTGTTAATCTGGATGGTTATAACCTATTTAGGAAAGATAGAGGCAATGGTAAATGAGGAGGAGGGATTTGTCTGTATGTTAAGCCTGAATTTAAGGCTATAGTCAGAGAAGATATTTATGGTGGACCTAGTGATAAAGTTGAATGTTTGTGGGTAGAGTTAAATAGCGGAGCAGCAAATTCCAAAATAATATTAGTAGGAGTATGCTATAAACCCCCAAATATAGCTGAAAGTGAGGAAATACAATTATTGTTACAGATTGGAAATGCAGCTAAGCACAGGCTAGTTCTAATAATGGGAGATTTTAATTACCCTGAAATAAACTGGATAAATGAGACCAGCCATTCAGCTAAGGGGAGCAGGTTCTTGAGTACACTCAGGGATCATTATCTGGCCCAGGTTATACAGGAGCCTACTAGAAATGAAGCTATCTTAGATTTACTCATTACAAATAATATTGATATTGTATCAAATGTTGAAATAGGGCAACCTTTAGGAAACAGTGATCACGACACAGTCTCATTTGAGATTGAAACGATTTAAGGGGCCAACAAAAACTCTTAATTTTAAAAGGGCAGATTTTAACGGTCTAAGGGCAGCAATACAAAGTATAGACTGGGACAGAGAACTGATAGGTAAAAACACTGAACATAAATGGACAACATTTAAATCCTTACTAAATATACATACACATCGGCATATACTGTGTGGGAATAAAAGTAAAAGGAGTAAATCACAACCCATGTGGCTTAACAATGATTTAAAGCTCAAGATAAGGAGTAAAAAACAGGCATTTAAATTATACAAACAAGAGGGGACAGAGACTGCTTTATGGGAATACAAGGAAATCAACAAGGCTTGCAAAAGCGCTATTAGACTGGCTAAAATAGAAAATGAAAAATTAATTGCAAAAGAGAGTAAGACTAACCCTAAAATATTTTTTAAGTATATTAATGGGAAGAAGGCGAGGAAGGAAGCTATAGGAACATTAGAATTTGAAACAGGCTGTCTGAAAATTAGTGACCAGGAAAAGGCAGATGAGCTAAATAGGTTATTTTCTTCGGTATACACAAGGGAGGTACCAGTGGTTGGGACACCGCAACATAATGGGGCAACACTACCTTTGCCAAATAATTGGTTAACACAGGAAGTAATCCAAAAGAGGTTGGAAAAAATAAATGTTAATAAAGCCCCGGGTCCTGATGGAATACATCCAAGGGTACTAAGGGAACTGGGTTCTGTAATAGCCAAACCATTATATTTAATTTTTCAACATTCACTCAACACAGGGTCTCTACCAGATGACTGGAGAAAAGCTGATGTGATACCTATATTTAAAAAGGGAGCAAGAGCAAATACGGGGAATTATAGCCCAGTGAGCCTCACTTCTGTAGTGGGGAAGCTTTTAGAAGGGTTAATAAGGGATAATATACAAGAATATGTCTATTTGAACAGGATTATAAGTAGGAGTCAACATGGGTTTATGAGGGATAGGTCATGTCAAACAAATCTAATTAGTTTCTATGAGGAGGTTAGTAGGAACCTGGATCAAGGCAACTCTGTGGATATAGTCTTTTTGGATTTTGCAAAGGCTTTTGATACAGTGCCACATGGGAGACTATTGGGCAAACTAAGGGATACAGAAATTGCAGTAAATATCTGCTCATGGATTGAGAGCTGGCTAAAAGACAGGAAGCAAAGGGTTGTTGTAAATGGAACATACTCCGATTGGACTAATGTGGTAAGTGGGGTTCCTCAGGGTTCAGTATTAGGTCCTCTCCTTTTTAACATATTTATTAATGACTTAGATGTAGGATTGTAGTGTGGGGTCTCCATTTTCGCTGATGACACAAAGTTGTGCAAGGTAATTAAATCAGAAAATGATGTGCTTTCCCTCCAAGGGGATTTACATAAAATTGAGGAATAGGCATCTAAATGGCAGATGAGATTTAATACGAATAAATGTAAGGTTATGCATCTGGGAAGGAAAAATAGCCATGCAATTTATAATCTTAATGGAGCAAATCTAGGTGTATCAGATATTGAAAGGGATTGGGGAGTGCTTGTGGACAACCACCTAGGTAACAGTGCTCAAAGCCAAGCAACAGCTGCAAAGGCAAATAAAATATTAGCATGTATTAAGAAGGGTATAGAAGCCAGGGAAGCAAATATAATTCTGCCACTATACAAATCTCTAGTACGCCCTCATTTGGAATATGGAGTACAATTTTGGGCACCACTTCATAAAAAGGACATTTTAGAGCTGGAAAAGGTACAGAGAAGGGCAACAAAACTAATAAGGGGAATGGAGGGGCTAAGTTATGAAGAAATTAAACTTATTTTCTCTAGAAAAAAGGCGTCTAAGAGGAGATATGATTACCTTATATAAATACATCCAGGGTCATTATAAAGATTTGTCGGGGGAGCTTTTTGTGCCAAGAGGTTTTCAACTGACAAGAGGACATCCCTTGAGGTTAGAAGTAAAAAGATTCCACCTCAAAGAAAGAAAAGGGTTCTTCACAGTAAGGGTGGTTAATCTGTGGAATTCTCTACCAGAGAAGGTGGTGACAGTGGATTCGATAGATAACTTTAAAAGGGGACTAGATTTATTTCTAATTAAAAAGGGTATTCAGGGTTATCATGGATAATTAGAGAGACAGTAATGATCCAAATTTTTATATTTCCCCTTGAGACATTTGGCTAAGTCTCGCTTGTTTTTTTTGTTTTTTTTCTATTTGCCTTCCTCTGGACTAATTAATAATAATAAAAAAAAATAAAAAAAAACATTAAATAATTGATTAATAATTAATTAACAACTAATGAATTAATAGTTAATCCGCATATTGCAGATCAGAGGAGATCTTGATTGATTGACTGAAAGTCTTTTTTCAACCTTATATATTTTTTCAACCTTAAATACTATGGCCCTCATTCAATTGCAATTTGGCCAATTGAATATGGCTCTAAATAAGCACATAACATATTTTTTTGAAATACATTTTTAGTTAGTAAACATCTATCCAAAAGCAAGGTCTTCACTAGTTAAAAACTTCTTTAAAAAAAGTATGCTATGTGCTTATTTAGAGCCCTATTCAATTGGCCAAATTGCAATAGAATGAGGCCCTATGTAACTATGTAAGAATTGCAGCGGAGTACTATAGCACCTTATATAATCTGGAAAAGAAACCAGGGTGGGTTAAACCTGATAAAGGGCAAATACAGGATTTGTTTAAAAAGTTGAATCTAAAAAAAATTTCCAACGAGCAAAAGGAACTACTAAATGGGAAGATATTATTGGAGGAAATCAAGAACTGTGTGTCCGGTTTAGATGTCCAAAAATCCCCAGGACCAGATGGGTTCCCGATACTGTATTACAAACAATTCTTACCAGAATTGGAGGCTCATCTGGTAAAAGTATTTAACAAAATTAAAGACTCAGGATTGGCTCCCAAGGAGACATTAGAAGCAGCAATAATTATGATACCGAAGGAGGGAGAAGATCTGGCAAATTGTGCTAACTACAGGCCCATCTCTTTACTTAACATCAATAACAAAATATATTCAAAGATACTAGCACAAAGATTAAATCCTCTTTTAGACCAGTTAATTGAGTTTGATCAAACAGCTTTTTTAAAAGGCCGACAAGGGACAGATAACCTGCGAAAGCTTATTGATATATTGGCACACTCTAAAGATAATAAAATCCTGTTGGTGGCAGTAGGGTTAGATGCGGAAAAAGCCTTCGACAGGCTCAACTGGGAGTTTATCAAGTGTACCCTAGAAGAAATCGGATTGGGCAAATTCGGGTCAAGAGAGATTATGGCGCTATACTCTAACCCTTCAGCCTTCATAAAAGATATAGACTTTCAAGCGGAATGGTTCGAGATTAGCAATGGGACGAGACAATGATGCCCGCTATCCCCAATAATCTTCAACTTGTGTATAGAAGTGCTGGCTCAAATGATAAGGAAGAATGATAGGATAAGAGGAATCATATGTGGAGCTATAGAATCGAAGATCACTCTATTCTCAGATGATGCAGTTGTAGTTTTATCAGAGCCACTAGAATCATTGGTGTACCTCATGAAGGAGTTAAAAACCTTTGGTTGCCTATCATATTATAAAATTAATTCTTCCAAATCAGAGGTTATCTGGCTAAATGTGAACTTAGAAACTAAAACCTTGTTACAAGAGAAATTTCCATTTAGATGGGAGCAGAATAAACTAGAACATTTGGGAATAGAGTTGACTACGTGTGTTGCAACCATGTTAAAGAATAACTTGCAAATAACTTTTGTTTCATTGTGCAAACTACTCAAGTCATGGGAGAGGCTAAACCTAACCTGTTCAGGCAGAATCGTATGTGTTAAGATGTTCATTCTACCGAAACTTACTTATGTTTTAAGAGCAATCCCTCTATTTATATCCAGAGGAAGTATTACAAAATTTCAGAAAGTGGTAGTTCATTTTATATATAAAGGAAATAGGGTTAGAGTCAATAAAGACCAAGTAAATAAAAAGTATATAGAAGGTGGATTAGGGGCAATCAACCTCTGGAAGTATGCAGAGGCTATAAAATTGTACCACTTTCTGAGATGGACAGAAGGAGTGGAAGGACCCAAGTTTGTCCAGTTAGAAGAAGCCTTAAGCCCCCAAATAGTTCTGCAGCAAGCTCTATGGCATAAGAAATCGTCCAACTTTAAGACTCAGATAGAGTTCAGAATAGGGAAACAATGTTGGGCAAGTTGGCTCAAAATGAACTCAAAATTGAAGGTGCTCCCTTTTCCATCTCCATTAACACCATTGGAAGTAATTTACGATATACACCTCAGGAACTGAGGAGAGTGAAAGAGGTCCCACTATCAATGTGGCTGCAATTTCTGACCCTTAAGAAGATATTAACAAAAGAAGGTTTTGATGTAAGATCAGTCAGGGATTTGACACCTCTCGAAAAATTCTTGTCATTAAGTAGAAGTAATAAGAGTTCAGTGTCGCAATGCTTAAAAATTTTAGACGAGTACAGAAGTTCTGGAAAATCTGTAGCCATGGAAAGCTGGGAAACTGATTTTAGAATTAAGAAAAATCTGGAGGATTGGGGAAAAGCGTATCAGCTAACAAAAGATAACTTGATTTGTACAACTTACAGAGAAATCCGCTTTAAAATTACACAAAAATGGTACATAGTTCCAGAGCTTCTGTCTAAAATAGATCCAAGCAAATATAGTGAGCTGTGTTGGAGAGGGTGCTCGGAAATAGGCACCCAAAGCCACATGTGGTGGAAATGTGCTAAGATCAAAGGGCTTTGGGAAAGGTGTGTCACCAAGTTGGTGGGTATGGGATGCAAGGAAGTTACCTTAAACCCAGAAGCTTTTCTATTACATATTTTTCCAAGGGAATGGTCTAGAGAAACAATAGGGATAGTGGTGCAGGTTCTCATGGTAATTAAATGGTGGATTGTACGGAGATGGAGAAGTGGGGAATTGCCTAAATGGAATGAGATTTGTAGTACTATGGAAAGGAATAAACAGTATGAAATGGAATATTTAAGTTTTGATTCCAAGTTAAGATTATCAGTGGTTAAGAAATGGGCAAGATGGGACTATCACGACCCACTCTCTGGCTGGGGTCTGCTGACTTGATTTGGGTTACTCTGGACCTTGGAGTAGCTTTGAGTACAGGAACATCATGTCTCAGCCCTTGGTTTAGACTGAGCAATATTGACAGTAAGTCTGACGAATCTTACTGCAAGCATATATCCCTGGGTAAATAATACATCTGCACACAAAGTCTTGATGAAAATTATGAACCACGTTTTATTTTGGAACCACATATTTAAAACATTTCACACACACACAGTGGAGGGAGTGGCTACTCTTAGTCAAACCCTCATTCCCCTCTGGCCATTCTCACAGAAGTAATTTGTGGGAACGTATTAGTCTCCTCCCCCAGTGCCTCCCCCAGGCGTGGCTACTAATTCATTTGGTGGCTGGCTCTCAAGGGAGAAACATCCTTTATTAGCTCTTGAACTATGCCCCTGGGCTTGTGGTTGGGAAACCCCATACTATACCATTGTCCTGCAGTGCCTGGCAGTCTGGCCAATCTATTTGTTTAGGTTTTATCCTTTGTTTACACTAAGGACCATATGGCCAACTCCTGACTGAGAGTTTATACAATGGGGGAGGGTTGACTAATTAAAACATAGCTATCACTCCACAATACAATATACAATAAAACACTAACATATTATCCCCCATAACACAATCCTTTTGTTCTTCCACATGGCAACAGCATGTGTAAGATAATCCAGCCCAAAATGGCCACTGCTGCCAGTCAACAAAATGGCCCCAGCATAGTTCACACCAAATCCAATATGGCCCCTGGGTGATTCATGACAACACCTCCCCAAGCGTGGCAGGAAACATCCCTGATTTTTCCAGCTACGCTGATAGTCATGAATGTGCTGGTTTGGCCCTCTGTATGCTATGCCAGTTCTTGTCTGTCCCAAGGTGCAGAGTAAAAACCTCCCCCAGCCCTTGGCCTTGCTCCCACTGTATAGAGCAAATTGCTCTTCCCATTCACACCCACCCAAATCGTCCAGGGTACCTCCCCAATAATCTGGTATCCCAGAGTACAACAGGTGGGCCACAGTTTCTGTCCCATAGCAACTCTGTTCCCCCCATAACACAATATACAGATGGAGGCGATTGGTATATAACAGTGCCTCCTAGTAAGCACAACTAGTGGCCAACTTGAGTTATGACAACGACGAATAAATGTTTGCCGGGGCTTTTTGTTAACAGATATATATTTTTTTGTTTTTGTTGCCTTTAGCGATGTTACTTTAATTATATAATAGGTTTCGGGTATTGCCTCCTTCTGCAAATAATGAGAATATTGCCAAGGGGTGGCTGGGGGGTATGTAGGTGGGTGACTGTGTATGATTTAGATGTAAGTATTGTTTTACTGTATGTATTTTGTTTTGTTTGTCTGTTTCTAAAAACAATAAAAATTAAAATATGACAAAAATAAAAAATAAAAACTAATTAAACTGTCCACCCCCAAAAAATTAATTGAATCTTGTGTCTGTGATTATTAATCTTACATTTTTCATGCTTCCCTTAAAAAATTCTGAAATCCTTTAATGATGCATTCAGCTATCTCCATGTCATAGCTTTAGAATCTTTTTGTGCAAATGTATTATATATACTTGTGCATAGTCAAACACAAACAATTAACTTGCCCATCTCTGTGCTGTCTCTCTCTCTGCGAGTCCTCTGTCTCTCTTTTTCTGCACTTTCTCTCTCTCTGCCCTCTCTCTGTGGGCTCCCTCTTTGTGGGTGCCCTCTCCCTTCCCCTTCTCTGTCCCTCTCCTCTCTCTCTCTCCCTCCTTTTTTCTCTCTCCCTGCCCCTCTCTCTCTATCCCCTCCCACTCTGCCTCCCTCCTTCCCGCTCTGCCTCACTCCCTCCCTCTGCCGTGCCACCCATGCACAGTTGCACGTTACTCCGTGGCACAGGTCAATCAGCTTGTGAGTAAAGCCTATGCAGAAGGCATATCACAGACATTAATCACATCTGATAGCAATTATTGTGGATTCCTTTGTTAATTCTATAATCCTGTCTGTCATTACTGACTTATGGGGGGGCAGGATGAGAGACCCATGAACCCCACCAGCAAGGGCCTGTATGGCCCAGGATTGAACTGTCACCTCCCTGAACTCAAGGACTATTTTGTTCTACCATGGACTATTGTATTATGGCCGTAATTACCTGTGTGAGATTAGGCCTCAGGCTCTGATCTAGTACCCAGGATCCCCAGGGAGATTGAACTGTGAGTATTAAGGCCTAGTAAGAATTGTTTATATAATGTTTAGTGTTCAGGCTGTGGTTCGAACATGACACTGTTATGCCAAGCCCCTTTTCAGAGTACCATTTAAAAAGTAATATTATAATGTTTAGATAGTGATTTGATCTAATAGGACGAATTTGGGTCATTGTATAATGTTTAAATAATGTATTTGTGCTCAGAAGTAGACTCTAGGATAAAATATCATATCAAGTCACTTCAGTCATAGGACAAAGGATTGTTTTATGACCTCTTAGAATGTTGGTTCTATCAGAGTGGGCCACAATAATGAATGCTGTGGTTGCTATATGGTGTTACATAGTTACATAGTTACATAGTAATTAAGGTTGAAAAAAGACTTTCAGTCCATCAAGTTCAACCTGTTAAAATCTCCTCTGATCTGCAATATGCGGATTAGATATTAATTAATTTGCTGTTAAATAATTATTAATAGTATAGTATTGGAGGATGAATAAAGAGTTAGTCCATCAAGTTCAACCTTTTTAGATCTCTATTGAGCTTTTTAATATGTGGACTATTTATTATTAATTGTTAATTGATCCAGAGGAAGGCAAACAGAAAAAAAAAACATTGGAACTTTGCCTATTGTCTCATAAGGTGAAAAAAAGCAAAATTCCTTCCTGACCCCACAAACTGGCAAACAAATTTCTCCCTGGATCAAAATTCCTTCGCTAGTTATCTAGGACAGCCTTGAATGCCCTCTTTATTCAAAAATATATCTAACCCCTTTTTATGTGCACTGTAGTAGTATTATGTTACATGTAACTAATAGATACACTTTTCCACCATGTTTGTAATGTGACAACTGAGAGATAACTCACTGGTCACAGATAGTCATAAAATAATTTGCTTCACCTAACCCAGGCCTAAGATCTGACATGACCAAACCAGAAAACCCCAGACTCTGGTGTCTGGGACCAGGGAGGGGGGTTTATGGCCTAGTGACGGGGTGAGGAGGTCACAGTAGGAAGAGCAAACTACTGAAACAGGGAGGAGCAATATGATGGAGTATGGGTGAATTATGTTTGTGTTTGTAATATATTTCTGTGCAAGTAAGAATAAACAACAATCAGACTCTGACATACTAAGCAACGGTATGCCTGAGGCTGTCTGCACTAAAAAGGTGCATGTGTATTTTTTCTAGATTTCTAACCAAAGAGATCTGATTATGCCTGCCTCTTCAGGAATGATGTCCTGATCTGAACTGAATTGCTGGGTGCTGAGATTGAACACAAAAGGCACAACCTAGAAGGAGAAAATGGAGGTGCATGTGGCCCATCCACTCTGGGTTGAAACACAATCAATCATGTACAACTACAAATTATTCTTACAAACTGTCAAATTTTAATTGCTGCATGAGCTGCAATTTGGCGTCCCTTGTGCTGCAAATCCCACAAATATTTTTTTTTATAAATTTCAAATATCTTTTTAGTAAAGCTTTATCACAGGTTAAAAATCAAATAAATGCCTTAGTATACTATTTTATAGATCCCATAGATTTTACAATTCATAACCGTACAGATTGCAATTTAAAGACTAAGTCCATATACATAGAGCCTCAATTTTATAGAGATTTAGAACATTGATGAATCTAGTTTCCTTACTTTTTATCAATAAAAATACCTTATTACTAGGGTGCTTCAAAGTTTAATCTTCACGGTTATCTTAATACCATTTCTATTATAATGACTAAACCCTTCATATTTCTACCAGGCTGTATCTCTTTAGAAGATCCCATTTTTTAACCTTTATTAATTCTTTTTACAATAAAGTATAAATTATAGGTCTTCTGTAAAGCATGCCATTTTATGCTCTTATTTCAATCGAAATAAACACAGCAGATTAAGTTGTTAAATTAAATGTAATCATGGCTATATTTAAATCAGTAAATCTCTCTCACAAAATATTTTTGTTAAGCCACTTATCGGTGTATCTCAATAGGTAAGCTTCTCAGATAAACTGAGTTTCAGTATCTTGATTTATTATTGAACCATTAACCATCAGGGTTTTAACAAATTCCTTGCCATAATACCCCTTTTTTAATTCTTACATAATGCCAAATATGTTCAGGAATTGCTCACAATGCTCCAGGCACCATACCAAGTGTCCTGTATAGCCGAAAAAGGGCTGTTCCTTGCATAGTGGTGGATGCTGCTGCTGCAAGTCAGGGCAGCTAGAGGTCTTCAGACACCTCTTCTGTTCCTGGCTGGAAGGGGACCTTCTATCACCCACAGTCCAGACTATGGTCCAAGCTAGTGGACTACTTTGCCTGCAGACATCTGTGAGCACGCTCAGATCCATGGCCGCATTTTCAGGCCCTCCACAAAAGAGGAAATTAGCCCATGCCACGCCAAGTTGTTTGGTCGCTGCAGCATAGTTACATAGTTACATAGTATTTAAGGTTAAAAAAAGACTTTCAGTCCATCAAGTTCAACCTTTTAAGATCTCCTTTGATCTGCAATATGCTGATTAACTATTAATTCATTAGTTGTTAATTAATTATTAATCAATTATTTTATGTTTTTTTTATTATTAATTGGTCCAGAGGAAGGCAAATAGAAAAAAAAAAAAAAAAAAAACAAGCGAGACTTAGCCAATTGTCTCAAGGGGAAATGTAAAAAAATTGGATCATTACTGCCTCTCTAATTATCTATGATAACCCTGAATACCCTTTTTAATTAGAAATAAATCTAGTCCCCTTTTAAATTTATCTATCGAATCCGCTGTCACCACCTCCTCTGGTAGAGAATTCCACAGATTAACCAGCATCAAGCTACAGAGTGCGGAAGTCCCACCTCATTATTAATGGACCACTGTAGTGCATTTACAAGTAAACCTCATCCATTTTTTTTGTGCATATGCTATTAAAATCAGTATGTAGTTTAAAATAAATAAAACTTAAAGGTCCATTTACCTTGCAGTAGCTGCTCTGGAGCATGTTATAGAGGAAGGTTGTTAGCAGGGAAAAAGCCAGATGCAGTCTTGATAATCAGTGCAGCAGCAGAGTGAAATGGTGTATTTGATTGGTGTGTTTACACAGTGTGTCCTTTCCCCCCTGTTTCCTCCCCACATACATGCTGAAACGGTTGCTATATGTCTAGGAGCAGCGTGTGTAGAAGCTGGGAGAGATAGAGAGAGAAAGAGTAATGCTGGTGCTTTCACAAGCAGACTCTCTATCTTACCTTACATGTATAGTGAAAAATCACTGCTCTGATCTGACAAACACAGAAAGGACACACAAACACAGAAAGGACTAGACCACATGCAGGAGATCAAGCCTCTATGCATGATGTCACATATGTGGTAGACACACACACCCCTGTCAGTCAAATCATTCCCATTCAGTTCTGTGCACTCACCCCTGCAATCTGACTGGAGGACGTCACTTAGGAGGAGGAACAAGACACTGTCTAAGCTGCCAGGTCTGGAGGAGGCGGTCTCAGAGAGGTAAACACACAGAAAAGCATATATTTTTTCAGATGACATACCTTCAAAAAATATTTTAACCTGTCTTCATGAGATCTTTTCACTGGTATCCTCCAAATATAAGCCGACCCGAGTATAAGCCGAGGCACCTATTTTACCACAAAATACCGGGTAAAATGAGTGACTCGAGTATAAGCCGAGGGTGGGAATTGTGCTGCCCCCTGTGTCCCTTTTGGGCCTTCTTTGTCCCCATCTCTCTCCCGTGTCTCTTCTCCTCTCTCCCTTCCCTGTATCTCTTCCCCCCCTCCTCATTCTCAGCCTCCCTCCTGAACCCCACTCCTCATCCTCAACCATCCCTCCTCATCCTCAACCTCCCTCCTCAACCCCACTCCTCATACTCAACCTCCTCCTCAACCTCCCTCCTCATCCTCAACCTCCCTCCTCAACCTCAACCCCCCTCCTCATCCTCAACCCCCTCCTCAACCTCCCTTCTCATCCTCAACCTCCCTCCTCATCCTCAACCCCCTCCTCAACCCTCAACCTCAAACCCCCTCCTCAACCCCCTCATCCTCAACCCCCCATCCAAACCCGGTATATGCTAATGACGTGGCGCGCATGTGACGTCACATCAAGACCCAGAAGGAGCGGAGGCCGGAGCAGGTAAGTGAGGGGAGGGGGGGTAGTATGAGGGGGGGTTAGAATGTGGGGGGGGGTTGAGGATGAGAAGGAAGGAGGCAAAGAGACACGGGGGTTAGAGAGACATGGGGGGTAGAGAGACACAAGGGGGGGGTTAGAGAGACACGGGGGGGGGGGAGTGACTTGAGTATAAGCCGAGGGGGCCCTTTTTAGCCTTAAAAAAAGGCTTTTAGGCTGTCAGTTTTCCCCTCAAGCAGAGATGTGTTTCTTCTCCTACCTTTGTGTATTAGTAAGATTTAAGTAGCAATGTTACTAGTTATGGGCAGCAGCCTAACTGGTGTTGTTAAATGGTATGTTGTAAGTATGTAAATTTTGTTATTTGGATTATACACCATGCAAAAAATGCCCTGTGATGTTCATAATCCATTCATACACCATAGAATTATGCCTACTAAGCATTTTTCTGCACCAATTAATTTTTAAATACAAATAGTACACTACTATATTTTAAAATGTGTCTAAATCTAAATATAAGTACTGAAGGATAACATTATGGGGACACTTTAGCAATGGCCTATCAATTCCCAGAAAATAAATAGTGTTCCACTTCAAAGGTAATTGCATTTTTAAAATAATATTATCTGCAATATGTACATGTGGGTTAATGTTTTTTATTCTGCAAAGGTATTGATTACCTGGATAAACATAACGTGTTTATTTTATGTACTCTGAATGCACAGCTGGCTTTATTATGAAGAAGTGAAATTAATTATCAGCTCCAAGAGCTTCCTGATCAAATCTTAAACTTGTTAAAATGCCCTCCAAAGTCTGACAAGTGGGAATATGTCAATTAAGAAGTTGCTCCACTACACATCTGTTCTCCTCTTGGAGCTGCAAATCAATAATATTAAGAAGCACAACAGAATTATTCATGTTAATCCAAGAGGTGATAATCATCATCACTAATTACATTTCAGAACACAACCGGCTTTCAGATATTTCTTAATCACACAATCTAATTAATATTGATACTTGTTAGTATTAAATACATTTAATAAATATGTCATTCATTTTGCAATGTCAGTTATTATTTGTATGTGCCAAGATTTGATTTTATGTATGAAATATGTTTTATACTTTAACCTCAAATTTCCATCACAATTAAAAAGTCATGCCAACCAGATGTTGAGTGAGGACTCACACTTCTATTGTGCAGATGCCCCTCACTTAGTACAATTCATGTCATGATATATCAGTCCTAATCTGATTGTTTTGAAAAAATACAGTATATAATATATTATCTTTCACATGCAATTATGCTCAAACTGAATCTACAATATTGGCATCAGAAGATCAACTTCTTTGAGGTAGGAGGCAGCTTTGAATGTACAGCAAGTTTATGACTGTACACTGGGAAAGTAAGTCATATCTGCCATAGGAGGACTACACTGGAGTTTAATAGAGAAAATAATAGGCAGCAACAATGAAGACAACAAAATAGAGCCACACAGTTTAAAATAATTGCATATGAAAGTTACAAAATGTTTTCTCTCTAAAGACAAAGGGCCATAATCAATTGAGGTTTCAGGCGATCTGGTAGCCCTTACGTGAGGTTACAAGCTAATTTGCTATTCAATTGGTGTCTTTTTTTTGGGCTCCGAATGGCTTCCGAGTTACGGCCTTGAAAAAATTGTGATGGTTAAACTTACAGCCTCCAGAAGCCTTTCATTTTTTACTTTCGCAAGGCTAAAATCGCAAATCGCTATTCAATTGCTCAATTTTCCCAAGCCCACAAATGTTTTCACACCTGTAAATGGCAAATGAAGGAGAAAATCCAACGAGTGCTAGAGAGGACCTGCAAGGGGGTTAAACACCTATTCGTAGCACTGCAAATGCAAAAAATAAAAACAATCCTGCACTGTAAATAATGGGGAAAGCGATGACAGACATTAGAATTAATTGCACAACAGTCTCAAGCTCGCAAATCGGAAAGAAATTTAAATAATTTTTATGTTTTATTTCAGTGTTAAATCGATCTCGGTTATCAATGAGTTAATACATATCAGGCCACCCATATGGACTAGAACAGTATTGGCAATCATTTTCATAAATCTGTATTTTGTGGGTTTGCGAGTCTGATCGCATTTCTGACCCCCGAACCTAATTGATTTACTTGTATCCTCCATGTTTTATTGGCGTAATAATGTCTAATTTGCTATCGGCTGATTCAAAATGGGAGGTTACTGGCTTGCTGAATTGATTATGTTCCCGCCCTGAACTACTACGACCCAGTGCATGGTTTATGGTTTCGGCTTTGGGACAGCAACTTGCGGCTTTGAGCAATTGAATAGAATTGCAATCGGAGACGAGTGGGAGGCCGTCTGGGATTGAGTTGCGGGTTCGGAATTGAATATGACCCAATCTGTCCACTAGCACGTTTAGTTGTTCGGAATACAATATAAAAAACTTGATCAAAATGGTCCTTTAAAGGGACTCTGTTACCCCCAAATCAAGCTGCTTTCCAATCTATTCTTAAAGAGCATTGAAAACTAGCTATACATTGTGCTGGTCATTGTATTCAAAAGAGAGTAATTCCTGAGTTAATCAGCTTTATTCTTATACAAATGAGCATTTCATAAATATTAATTTGTAGCTTTCATGTGCAAATTAGGAATTACAGAATGTTGCCACTGATTGGTGACTATCAGTGCAACCACTATACTTAGAAATACACTATCTTCATGAGCTTCAGAGGGGGGGGGCAGTTAAGAGGTGTTTGTAATATTTTAGCCAGAAACAAACAATAGTTTTAAGCACTTCTTAATAAAATAAAGTACACAAAAGTAAACAGATACATATATTACTGTACATTCCTAGTAAAATCCAGAAACCTTCCATGTCCCTTTAAAAAAAGCAATAGAGTAAATGTGTTGAAGAATATTATTGCTGACATGTCAATATACACTTTTAAGCTGTTGACCACGCTTTATGCTTTCAAATTAGATGCATTTTCTATCTTATTGAATGGCATATAGTCGTGTCTGCTACTAATGCTTTGCCTACTTTAATGGATGGTGCATTCCAATATGCTGCTTTATAAATATGGGCCTAAATTAAACCTTGATGCTCTCTTTAACTGGGTCAAGTAATATGTAGGATTGTATCTTAAGGGGGACTGACTATGGGTAATTGAAAAATGGTGCAACAATGGCAGGTCGAAAATAGCTGGTGATATTGGCCTAGCACACTCTGAAGTTGTAGTTCCTGTTAGGGTGTAAGGTTAGGTAAAGAGAACATTACATTTAAATAAGAGTTTTGCATATGGCCATTGCCAGGGGATCCCGGGAGTGGTAAGGCGTAGAGATGTCGCGAACAGTTCGCCCGCGGACTATTCGCAGCGATTTTGGCATGTTCGCGTTCGCAGCGGACGGCGAACACATGCGCTTTTTGTTTCGCACCCTATACTTTATCATTGAGGAAACTTTGACCCTGCACCTCACAGTCAGCAGACACATTCCAGCCAATCAGCAGCATACACTCCCTTTCAGAGCCTTCCATCTGAAGGACAGCATACATTTTAGAATCATTCTGAAGCTGCATTCGTTGAGAGAGGACAGATATTGTAGCTGCTGGAGATTTAATAGGGAAATAGATAGCAAGGCTGTGTATTTAGCTTCCACTTCAGACCTGAAGGACTCATCTGATATCTGCTGCAAGGACAGCAACCCAAAAAGCCCTTTTTAGGGCTAGAACATCATTTGTTTTATTTTATAATTTGTTTCTGTGTAATCTAATTGCATATGCCTGCCTGCCAGCATATTTTCCATTTCCACTTTTTCCATCTCCCACTTCCAAAAATCCATGCCATATACATGTCCCCTAATAGTGGATGTAACAGGGATTAAACCGATAGGAATAGTACTACTTATCAGTACACACCTTATAATAATGCAGACAGAGGCAACGCAGAGAGAGGAGTCTGAAGAAGAGGAGTCATAGGAGGAAGGTGGCTTTAAGGAGGTGGAAGACCAAACACAGCAGACAGCCCAGGGGGCTTGTTGTCACCTTTCGGGGACCCTTGGTGGCTGGGTGGAGGAAGAGACCTTCAATGACATCAGTGAGGACAAGGAACGGGACATGGCTAGCTTGGTATCCAACCTTGTGCAAAAGGGGAGTTTGCGGTTGAACAAAGGGAGTGTTTGCGGTTGTTTGCGGTGCATTAAACGGAGAGATTGGTCTGTTACTGTGAAGCGGGTGTAACCCTTACACTACCTGATCGATACAACATCATACCTGATGTTTTAAAGCATGTTATTCCAAACAATTTAGGAATGTTAGGTGATTTATGCCCTTTATGGCTTAAAACCAGACTCTGCATCAACTATGTAATTTTCCGTGGGAGTTTTGCCATGGATCCCCCTCCGGCATGCCACAGTCCAGGTGTTAGTCCCCTTGAAACAACTTTCCCATCACTATTGTGGCCAGAAAGAGTCCCTGTGGATTTTGAAATTCGCCTGGCCATTGAAGTCTATGGCGGTTCGCCGGGTTCGCCCGTTCGCGAACATTTGATGGAAGTTCGCGTCCGCTGTTCGCGAACCGAAAATTTTATGTGCGCGACATCACTAGTAAGGCGTCATCATATTTACATGGAGACCGTTTTATACAACCTGAACCTTATCTAGAAGCACAATATTTGTAGTATTGTTCAATTTCTTTATGACATTTTGAGCTACAGCCTGTCATGTTGTTTTGTCTAAGATTCAAGAGGGAGGGATATGCCATGGATCCATTTATTTTAATGTATACATTACATTGATCTACACATAGAGTGTTCAGGCTTCAAAACAGGCACAAATATGGTGTTAATATATTTCCAATTTAATATAATTCATTGTTTAGGACAAAAAAATAGAAAACAGAACAAGTATCCTTTAGACTGTAAGTGCACACCCTCTGCCCAGTTTGACAATATAGGGTAGACAGAAAGATAATATAAAACTTAACATTTATTGATATAATTAAAAGCTATTGTTAAAATATTGAAATACTGACGAGATACAATTGGTAGGGGAATGAGAAATAGTTTATATAGGCTTCCTTATAAATTCAGTACATAGGAATGAGTTTTATATCCTCATTATTTGAGTGATAATAAATAGTGAAAAGTAAAGTGCATATAGTGCAGTGAAATACAAATGAGTAGCAGAAACATAGGTCCAAAATCTAAGGCCTATGTGTTTGCACTAATATATATTGCACTTTTTAAGAAAAGTGTCTAGTGCTTGTAAAAAATAGTGATAATTGCACTTGTCAATATTGCACCTTTTTATTATTGCTATCTAAAGTGATAAGTGCCAGTATAGTTGGATAAATAAATGAGCTGTTGGATAAATACAATAAATAAAGTGCTAGTGCTTGCTGAGGATATAGGTATATTGTATAGGTCCTATGTTGGAAGGTAAAGCCATGTATTATGATTATAATATTGATTGTTTGTGCCCCCACACAATCTATGGAGCTGAGTAGCCTAGTTTCTTCCACACTCTTAGTACTCATTTTTTAATATATTATTCGATTATAGTTTGGTGTGGATACTATTATTGCAACGTTTGTTGTAGATGGTGAGTCTATATTATAGCAGAGCGTCTCAGCTCCAAACAACTGCCCGCGTGTCGCCTATGCGTCGGCGTGTGACATCATAGATCGGCGTGGCGGCGTTGTACGTGCAACCCGACGCACGTTTCTGAGGATTTCATCAGGGGTTACGGGGAGAATGTCAGAGGAGCTATTTATGCTCCTTGGTTGCCTTAGCAACCTCAGAATATTAAAATATAGATCTTTAAACTCATTAAAAAGGTGTATTTGCAAAAGAACAAGTTAATATGGAGATGAATAAATTAAAAATCACTTGGACAAATATATTGGCTTTATTGGTGTACTTGAGAATATAGTAGAATTAGAAAGAATAGATATTCTATATATAACACAGCATATGACACTTAACATTGGGTTATAATGGGTTTATTTATTATATTTTATTAGTTCTTAATGGAAAAATTGCCCATTATACATAGCTCATGATAATGAACAGTGTAAAGCATAATTATCCATGGTTAACCATCAAGAGAGGTTTATATAAAATGTATTATTAATATTGATTTACTATTCCTCATGTTGGATATGCTATTCTGTATAAGATTATTGGAAATATTATTTATATGCCTCTATGTGTTGTAATCATTGAGGAATATATCAATATAATATATGGATTCCAAATTCAAAATGTATAATAGTACAAAGATAGTATGTAAATACCTGGTTATATCCAAGAAATAGTGAGCTATGGATAAGATTTATTGATGATATCTTGTTAGTCTGGAATGGCAATCACAAAGATCTGAAGGATTTTATAGATAGACTGAACCAAAACAATATGGGACTATACTTAACTTCAGAAAAAAGTGAGAATGAAATCACTTTTCTGGACTTGAAAATTGCTAAGTCAGACAATGGTAAACTTTAAACCACTACATATAGAAAACCAACAGCCACAAATAGCCTATTACAAGCCAGTAGTAGCCATCCCAAATCTATAATTGAAGGAATACCAGTAGGGCAATACCTAAGAATCAAAAGAAATTGCTCCAGTCAAATTAATTTTGAGATGGAAGCCAGTGAATTGCAACAACGCTTCAAGGAAAGGGGATATAAGAACAAACCCCTAAAAAGAGCATATCAAAGGGCCAAAGCAGTAGACAGAGATCTACTATTGTTAAATAAAAACAAACAGCATGATGAAATGGTCAGATGCATAGGCACCTATAATGGTAAATGGCATGAAATTAGAAAAATATTCAATGACCATTGGAAGATTCTTCTGGGTGATGATGATCTAAGACCATTTCTAAGTAACCAGGCCCAAATTACTAGTAGAAGATCAACTAATTTGAGAGATATGCTATCTAGAAGCCATCTGGAAAATACTAAAACCAATACTTGGCTTAATAGAATGAAAGGCTGCTATAAATGTTTATCATGTAAAGCATGTAAATATGTGAATACCACCAAAACATTCCCCTCAAAAGATGGAATTGAGAATTTTAAGATCCAGCATCTAATGACATGCAAAACTGTAGGGGTGATATATCTTATTATTTGCAAATGTGGGATGAAATACATAGGCAAAACCTGTAGAGAGTTCAGGCGTAGAATATTAGAGCATATATACAGCATCACTAAAGAATATGACACTCCAGTGGCCAATCATGTAAATTCCCAACACAATGGCGATCTCAACAATATATCATTTATAGCCATTGACGGTATTAAAAATAATATCAGAAGAGGCAATGTTGATAAGGAATTATTAAAGAAGGAGGCCTATTGGATTTTTACACTTAAGACTAAAAAACCTTGGGGTCTTAATGACGGTTTCACCTTTACCCCATTTATTTAAGGAATTCACTATTTCTTGGATATAACCAGGTATTTACATACTATCTTTGTACTATTATACATTTTGAATTTGGAATCCATATATTATATTGATATATTCCTCAATGATTACAACACATAGAGGCATATAAATAATATTTCCAATAATCTTATACAGAATAGCATATCCAACATGAGGAATAATAAATCAATATTAATAATAACTTTTATATAAACCTCTCTTGATGGTTAACCATGGATAATTATGCTTTACACTGTTCATTATCATGAGCTATGTATAATGGGCAATTTTTCCAATAAGAACCAATAATAAAATATAATAAATATACCAATTATAACCCAATGTTAAGTGTCATATGCTGTGTTATATATAGAATATCTATTCTTTCTAATTCTACTATATTCTCAAGTACACCAATAAAGCCAATATATTTGTCCAAGTGATTTTTAATTTATTCATCTCCATATTAACTTGTTCTTTTGCAAATACACCTTTTTAATGAGTTTAAAGATCTATATTTTAATATTCTGAGGTTGCTAAGGCAACCAAGGAGCATAAATAGCTCCTCTGACATTCTCCCCGTAACCCCTGATGAAATCCTCAGAAACGTGCGTCGGGTTGCACGTACAACGCCGCCACGCCGATCTATGACGTCACACGCCGACGCATAGGCGACACGCGGGCAGTTGTTTGGAGCTGAGACGCTCTGCTATAATATAGACTCACCATCTACAACAAACGTTGCAATAATAGTATCCACACCAAACTATAATCGAATAATATATTAAAAAACGAGTACTAAGAGTGTGGAAGAAACTAGGCTACTCAGCTCCATAGATTGTGTGGGGGCACAAACAATCAATATTATAATCATAATACATGGCTTTACCTTCCAACATAGGACCTATACAATATACCTATATCCTCAGCAAGCACTAGCACTTTATTTATTGTATTTATCCAACAGCTCATTTATTTATCCAACTATACTGGCACTTATCACTTTAGATAGCAATAATAAAAAGGTGCAATATTGACAAGTGCAATTATCACTATTTTTTACAAGCACTAGACACTTTTCTTAAAAAGTGCAATATATATTAGTGCAAACACATAGGCCTTAGATTTTGGACCTATGTTTCTGCTACTCATTTGTATTTCACTGCACTATATGCACTTTACTTTTCACTATTTATTATCACTCAAATAATGAGGATATAAAACTCATTCCTATGTACTGAATTTATAAGGAAGCCTATATAAACTATTTCTCATTCCCCTACCAATTGTATCTCGTCAGTATTTCAATATTTTAACAATAGCTTTTAATTATATCAATAAATGTTAAGTTTTATATTATCTTTCTGTCTACCCTATATTGTCAAACTGGGCAGAGGGTGTGCACTTACAGTCTAAAGGATACTTGTTCTGTTTTCTATTTTTTTGTCCTAAGTTAATTATATCCTATAGTAGCACCCCTAGACTACATCCTGGAATCTTAGGGTACCTGAAGCCACCTGTGTTTTTCTCTTTTTTGTATCTAATTCATTGTTTACACAGAGTGCATGCAAGTGTGCATTCTGCTTTACTTATTTTGCAATTATCCTAGTAAGCTTTTGTAAATGGCATCGCTCAGTCGTGTCCAATTCTTTGTGACCTCATGGACAGCACACCATGCTGATCCACTTGGTTTTCATGGCAGAGATACTGGAGTGGGTTGCTAATTCTTTCTCCAGTGGGCCACAGCATACAGCTCCTGGTATTCCCAGGTGGTCTCCCATCCAAGTACTGACCAGTGTGACCTCTTGATTCCCTGGCTGGATTCAAACCCAGGATGCTGTGATGAAAGCACCTGAATCCTAACCACTGGCCCACCATAAATAGGTAATATTTCATACAGTGATAAATCAAAACAGCAGCTCGCAGGAATTGGATAATGGAAGTAAGCAGTCACTTTTATTTGAGGACCCACGCACACTATACAATCTGAGTGAAAGATTCTATCAAACTCATAAAATTTATACAAAATAATGGCAAATATTGGATAATGCAATGACCACACAGATTAGTAATTAAAGTGAAACAGAAGGTATTATATATAGTATTAATTAATAAGAAAAGTAATAAGTACTTTATTAATTGAATGCTATTTTGTAACATGCTTTTTTCTACAGTAAATTATCAATTAAGTTTACCATTTTGAGCAGTCAGCTTATTAATCATAAGGTTTTTGACCCACCTACAAACAGAGATGTATATCTTTAGTTAATGATATATATTTACCATTAATAACGGATTAGACCTTTAGACACAGGGTCCAATGCCTTTAGTGCAGTCTCCCACACACAAAAGAACTAGGCATGCTCAAACCCGTGGATCACTTTTGATGAATCTCTGTAGTTTTATAGTATCCAAAGAGGCTTATGCAGCAGACATAGCAATTCTTCTAGATATACCTTAGTATATCTAGCCATATGTCTTGCATAGTATGTATGTCTATATACAGTATATTACAGTAGAATGATTGCAGCAAACATGTTTAATTTTTTAATCTTATAACTGTTATGATAAACTTGATACCCTGTCCAGTGCCTCTGGCTAACGTCTCCAACCAAGCAGGTCCTTTTCCCCTTACTTTGTCCCAGGGACTGTGTCTCCAGGCTGTCAGTTTCACCCTCACTTCAACTTCCTGGTACCACCAGCCTTTGATTACAGATGTACGTCCAAGTTGGGGATTTTAAATAAAGGTCACCGTCAGATCATGGCTTTTTCTATGGAAAGTAGGCACCCTTCTGATTGGCTGAATTCAATTACCACGGCATGGTGATCTCTGCCTGATTGGACCACTAGATTCTCCAGAACCTAATCCCAGAGCAGTAGACAATGACACATGCCTGATTGGGAATGACTAAAGCAAAAGGAGTTTCAAGTCATGTATGTTGGACTTTTTATTTAATGTTTGATTTGCCCATTTTTATTTTCACCAAATTAAGATTGTTGTTTATGGTTAATGATTACAAGTGTTAGGGCTATATTTTTCATTAGTTCAGGGTGCTTCTTTGAGCAATGATTAATCTACTTCCAGAAGGGAAAGCCTGTACTCTGCCACACAGACACTGAGGATGGACTTACCTGTCTGACACATGGACCTAATTGGTGTGAAGTTCCAGAGTGAGTTGGTACTGCTTATCCCATATCATGACAAACTGGTGGTAGCAGTGGGATCCTTCGTCTGACGATAGCGCACTTGACAAGACAAGGTGGAGCATAATGATGATACCATTCAAGACCTGGTCTGGACCCAAGGAAATTAGATGTCCGGATGCTACTAACTGCCTACTATGGTCCAGGATCTTTGAAAATTGGATGAAGTCAGACAGGAGCTGCACCTAACTGAGGATATCCCATTAGGGGAGACTTGCAGTCCTCGGGTTGTACAAGTGGCAGTGGATCCAGTGGCCAGAAGCTTTTGTATCATAGCTTCAAGAAATTGGAGGAGGTCACTGGAAATATCTATGGGATTCTCCAGGATTTTGAGAGGTAATACAGGCTCCATCACAAAGTTTAAGAGCAATTGTTTAAATCTTGGTTGGACTTTTGAGTGTAGAGCCAGCATGACATAACAAGCTATCCATGCAGAGGATTCTGGGAATTATAAGGAAGTGGATTGGGTGTTAATAGCCCAATATGCCATAACTCCATGAGCTTACTAAGATAGAAGTACACACTTTCTGAGAGGCGGTCTGAAAACGTAGGAATTATTTTGAGGCATTTAAAGGTCAAGTGGTAAGGTCTGTGGAAGATGCTTCACAACTGTTGGTCATGGAGCAATTCCTCCAGCTGTGCCCTTCAGTTATCCTGGATCTTGGATCACAAGTCTTACTCAGCTGAAGCTGCCAGACTCCTAATCGACCAATACTGGGAGACTCAAGGTGAGCATTGTGGCCCTCCGATTGGAGCTAACAATCAAAGGAGGCCCAGCCATGCCACAGACAACGTAACCTAGTCGCCCATTCAGCCGCTCCTATCCAGTGGCAACTGCAAAGCCTCAGAAGCAAGGCTATAATGATGGAGTGGCCCATTGTAGCCACTGTGCCAAAGCAAGAGTCAAGGAGGGAGCTTTGCTGTTTGGCTGGCTATCAACGCACTAGACACACGTGGAGGGATTATCCTCATAACTCTACCAGTTGGATCCGGCCAGTCTGTTACACTAGTGACTGGGTGGAAAAGAACCAGAAGAAGAGGAAGGGAAGCAGTTCTATGATTGCCCAGAGTTTGAAGGCTGGTCAGACAAACCTTCTTTTGTTCATACAGTTCAGTTGCCAGCAGGAGATAATTGCAGAACGCTTATTAAGTGTGTCATTGTGGTTGGGAGAGTAACTGAATGTTCACTTATTCACCCCTTTATCATCAAACACTCGTGCTTGTCATACAAGACAGTGGATTTAATCCCAGGTATATATCGACTGGGCCACCTGTAGGAGAGGTTCAACAAAACCTTAGGGTTTTTAGGACCCAGAGAGGGATAGGGAGGAACTTCTTCTGCTCCTGTTTTTTGCCTACCAAGAAGTACCACAGGGTTCTCTCCATTCAAACTCATGTATGGTCGCTGAGTAAGGGGCCCCTTATATTTACTCTGAGAGTCTTCAGAAGGTGAGTAACGGGTTGAGGAGATATCCATGGCACTCACTGAACTGTCTAAAATGTATATAATGGCTGCCAAGACAAACAGAAGGTCTTCTACAACCACATTGACCATGCAAGGTTCTTCCAGCCCAACAAGTCTAAGTACTTGTACCCAACCCCCAAAACAACATGACAGGCTGTAGCTAAAACTGTTGTAAAGATATTAAACAATATTACAGTATATATAGTGTTTCTGGATGAAGATCAGGTTGTATAAAAAGGTCTCCATGTAAATATGTTGTAGCCTTACCACTCCTGGGATTCCCTGGTAATTTCCATATGCAAGATGGCAACAAAGGCCCAGGAAGAAGGTATACTCCCCGAACTCTTTTCTCCAACTATTGTTTAAGCAAGAGAGGCCTCAATGTTCTCTTTCCCTAACCTTAAACCCAAGCAGGAACAACAACTTCAGAGTGTGCTAGGCAAATATCTACAGCTATTTTTGACCTGCAATTGTTGAACCATTTTAATTACCCATGGTAAGTCCCCTCTTAAGCAACCATCCTACATAATCCCTGAGCCAGTTAAAGAGAGTATAAAGAAAGAGATTAAGGAGTAATTCATGCCTCCTCTAGTCTCTGGGCATCTTCGATTGTGCTAGTTCTCAAAAAGGATGTACTACCTACATTTGTCTAGATTACCGGAAGCTTAATCAGAAAACAGCAATGGATGCTTATCCCATTCCCTGTGTAGATTAATTGTTAGATTGACTAGGAAGGGCCTATTACCTAACCACACTGGACTTGTAAAAGAGTTACTGACAGATCCCACTATAAGAGTCCGCTAAGGAGAAATTGGCTATTATCACCCCTTTTGGTCCAATTTATTGTGATGCCCTTCAGGATAAAAAAGATCCCCTCAACCTTCCAGAGGGTGGAAGACCAGTTGCTGGAGTGATTTCAAACTTTTGCCCATAGTTAGCACAATGATATTGCCATATTTTGCAAGAAAAAGGAAAACCATCTATAGCACCTAGCTACACTCATGGACCACATCCACCAGATTATAGAAGACAATTACCAGTTTAAGAAGGAAGAATTACAGTACTTGGGGCACTGGCTAAGGTAGAATCTATAGCTAAATGGCCCACCCCAAAGACCAAATGGTAGGTTCTGACTTATTTAAATACAACAGGCAATTATTGAAAATTTGTGCCTGATTACACCTCTGTGGCCAAGCCTCTTACTGACTGGATGAAGAAGTGGCTGCCTCCATTTATCGACTGGACCCCAGACTGAGAAAAAGCACTCAGTGTCCCAACTATCCTCACCCTCTATCCTGTCCTGGCCTAACCCATCTACCGATGACCTTTCATAGTACAAACTGGTGCCTTTCATAGTACAACATCAGTGCTGTATTAAGCCAGGAGAATGATCAAGGGGAAGAACATCCGGTTACCTACCTTAATCACAGCTGCCTTGGGAGGAAAATTATGTTGCCAATGAGAAGTAGTGTCTGGCAGATATTTGGTCCTTAAATAAGCTGCATCCATATGTACATTCACTATGGTAACTAACTACAATTCCCTCTGTTGGTTGAACCAAGTCACTGGAGAAAATGGGCACCAACTTCATTAGAGCCTAGCTCCACAGACTTACACATTTTCAATATGCTATTGGCATGGGGGAAATTACTAGAATTCTAAAAGGCTCAGAGGGATCAGTTACCTGGCCTCACCAGAATCAACCTGTTCATGGTCTCAGCTGTCTTGGACCACTGTAGGGCGGGAGTGATTGTCACAAGTGACTTGATATACTTCCCAATGCCTCATGTTCAGCTAACCTCACCAGCCCAGCAAGTTATGTTCCCCTCACTTTGACCCTTGCGTGCATCCCCTACTCAATGGGCCTGTGCCTCCAAACCTACAGATTCATATCCTTCAACCTCCTGGCACCACACACCATTAATTACACCAAAGGTGGGAGATATGCCTACCTGCAATCTACAAGTGCCAAGGGGATTAAAATATGGGTCCAGATATACTAGTGCCATCAACACACCCTGGCTTTCTCCATTGAAAGTAAATGAGAGTGAGATTTGATTCAGATTGCCTATGACTGGATCATATTTATTTGGTCACTAATGAAAGGCAACCTACCTTGAGCCTGTGGGTACATCTACTGAAGAACAACCAGCATTAAAATACAATTTATCAAATAACCATTTTAATTTCGATCTCTTAGATCATTAATAAAAAGAGACCTTAACCTAAACACCTATATATAATAGATGGACTGGTCCATGGTTTATTAGTAACTAAGATCCTCTAACAACCTCTGTTTTTTATCCTTTTAAATTTAAATTCATATTTGTTTTGCATGTCTTGTTTTTGCTTGTAGATTTTGATATAAATTATTATTTTCTGATTTTAACATGAATCTAAACTTATTTTGTAGGATAAATGCTCAATGAAAAAATATGTATGTTTGAAACCTTTGAATCTCACTAAGAGCATAATTAAGTATTAATTAAGTTATTTTTAGTTGGGGAAAAAATTAACGTTGATGACTGTACTGTATCATGGAGCCATCCATGATTAGTTGGCGGTCATTGGCACACAGTGAGTGCGTGAGAAGGGTGTTTACATTTCTGGGATGCAATGGTTGTATTTCCTGATGGAAGATGTCTGCTTCTGGGCCAGTGAGGTGTGAAAGGATGTGGTGTTAGTTCCAGTCTGATATAACAAAGACTCTTCATATTGCTTTCTCCACCAACTCTTCTTACTAATATAGTTACATAGTTACAAAGTAATTGAGGCTGAAACAAGACTTTTAGTCCATCAAATACAACCACTAAAGATCTCTCCTGATCTGCAATATGAGGATTAATTGTTAATTGATCGAGAGCAAGGCAAACAAAAAAAAAAACTATTGAATCTTTGCCAATTGCCTCAAAAGGGAAAACAAAATGAATTCCTTCCTGACCCCAGATACTGCAATTGGATTCCTGCCTGGATCAATACTCCCTGTCTAATTAACAGGATAACCCAGAATGCTCTTTTTATTTAAAAATATATCCAATCCCTTTTTAATGTTATCTATCAAATCCACTGACACCACCTCCCTTGGTAGAGAATTCCACAGATTAACCACCCTTACTGTGAAGAACCCTTTTCTTTCTTTAAGGTGAAATCTTTTTACTTCTAACCTTAAAGGATGTCATCTTGTCAATTGAAAACCCCTTGGCACAAAAAGCTCCCTTGACAAATCTTTATATTGACCCTGGAGTTTAAGTTTAATTTAGTTAGTCTTTCTTCATAACTTAGCCCCTCCATTCCCCTTATTAGTTTTGTTGCCCTTCTCTGTACTTTTTCCAGTTCTAAAATGTCCTTTTTATGAAGTGGTGCCCAAAACTGTACTCCATATTTCCAAATGAGAGTTTACAAGGGATTTGTGGCAGAATTATATTTGCTTCCCTGGCTTCTATACCCTTCTTAATAAAAGCCAATATTGTATTTGCCTTTGCAGATGCTACTTGGCATTGAGAACTTTTACATAGGTGGTTGTCCACAAGCACTCCCAAATCCCTTTCAAGATCTGATACCCCTATATTTGCTCCATTAAGATTATAAATTGCATGACTATTTTTTCCTTTCCAGATGCATAACCTTACATTTATTTGTATTTAAATCTCATCTGCCATTTAATTGCCCATTCATTCTAATTTATGCAAATCCCTTTGGAGGGAAAGTACATAATTTTCTGATTTAATTACCTTGCACAACTTAGTGTCATCAGCAAAAATGGAGACAATACTTTACAATCCTAAGTCATTAATAAATAAGGAGACGACCTTACACTTACCTAATTAGTCCAATCTGAGTATGTTACATTTACAACAACCCTTTGCTTCCTGTCTTTTAGCCACCTCTCAATCCATGTGTATATATTTACTGCAATTTCTGCATCTCGTAGTTTACCCAATAGTCTCCCATGTGGCACTGTATCAAAAACCTTTGCAAAATCTAGAAAGACTACATCCACTGAGGTGCCTTGATCCAAGTTCTTACTAACCTCCTCATAGAAACTAATTAGATTTGTTTGACATGACCTATCCATCATAAATCCATGTTGGCTCCTATTTATGATCCTGTTTGTATAGATATATTATGGTATATTATCCATTATTAACCCTTCTAAAAGCTTTCCCACTACAGATGTAAGGCTTACAGGTTTATAATTCCCCGGATTTGCTCTTGCTCCCTTCTTAAATATAGGCATCACCTCTGCTTTTCTCCAGTCATTTGGTAGTGACCCAGTGTTGAGTGAATCTTGAAAAATTAGATATAATGGTTTGACTATTACAGAACCCAGTTCCCTTAGTACCCTTGGATGTATTCCATCAGGACCCCGGGCTTTATTAACATTTATTTTTTTCAACCTCTTTTGGATTTCTTCCTGTGTTAACCAGTTATTTGGTGAAGGTAGTGTAGCCCCATTATGTTGCCGTGTCCAAACCACTGGTACCTCCCTTGTGTATACAGAAGAAAATAACCTATTTAGCTCATCTGCCCTTTCCTGGTCACTGTCAGACGGCCTGTGTCACATTGTAATGTTCCTATAGCTTCCATCCTGGTCCTCTTCCCAATAATATACTTAAACAATATTTTAGGGTTAGTCTTACTCTACATTGCAACTAATTTTTCATTTTCTATTTTAGCCAGTCAAATAGCACTTTTGAAAGCCTTGTTGCCTTCCTTGTACTTACGTAAAGCAGTCTCTGTCCCCTCTTGTTTGTATAATTTAAATTCCTGTTTTTTACTCCGGATCTTGATCTTTACATCATTGAGTCGGACACAACGGGACGACACAAACACACACACTGTATGTCCCACAGTGTTCAATACTAAAATTACGTTAGTTTTATAACTTTCTGCTTTGATTTGATTGTCTATTATTTATGAGTTATGTAAAATTGACACTCGCGTATGTCGTTTTTGAATGACACACCGTAATGTTATTTTGAATGACCTTTATAGCAATAAAAGAAAAAATAAGATAAAAAAATATGGTATCAAACTGTTAATATATAAATCTCACACATTAAGAGAAATGTTTCTTTAGCTAACACCTACACTAGTTAACTAATTTTCACATAGTAAAACAGCTTTGAAAATAATGTATTTTTCCTGTTATTTTCTTAAATGCATTAATTATGGTAATTGAATCCATTAAGAATATCTTTGCAATTACTGTATTCCTATGCGGAGCTGCCAGTCTAAGCAGGGACATGCATTATTTTATATATGGAGAAATATGTGTCAGAAAACTCGCTATGTGGTGCTTTTACATCTCAGCAAAACAAAAGAAGTTGTGTATACAATATAATTTAAGTTTGAACAAGCCATTTGTGTTAAAGAAATTTTGAATACAGCTATTATTGTCCTTGTGGAGAAGCGCAAACCTTTTAGTTGGAAGGAAAAGAGTCATACAATGGGTGATACCCCATTGATATTGCTTGATTTCTTAATACAGTATGCAAACGTCAATTTAATAAATGTACTCATTCTTAACAGTCAATTTTGTATAACATTAAGCATGCACGAGGACTTAAAGATATAATTTGATATCATTAAATGTATGTAAAAGTAGAAGTCCCATAAAAAGGGAAAAATTAAATCTAATTGATTTCCTTAAATAAAAACACTAGTAGTAAATACAAAGACTTACTTTCTTTTCTAAAGTTAATTGAAAAAGGAATGTTAGCATTATTTTTAAGTGTTATTTTTCTACTTCTCTTCCTTTTGGCTAAGATCAAGTGTAATACCTCGTCTGAAAGGGCAGGTGGTAGCTCTGATGCTGGTCAAGAAGGACGGAGAAACCTTGGTCTCACCAGGGGCTGAGTAAGTCTGCATGCCTGGGATTAGGGGAGGTTTGCCTGTGCATCCCGCAGAATAGCACCACGGACGGACTTTCTTTAGCATTTTGGGTCCCCCGCCCAGGACCTTAAGGTTCATGTGGGGTCCCAAATTTTTTTATTTTCCTGCCAGCCTACGATTTGGAGAGCACATTAAGCAGTTAGCCAAAGAGACCTGTGATAGTGGTCTGGCTACTACACCCCGAATATTCAATAAACAAAGTGTAATTTTTGCAATATAAATTATTAGCTTATGCCAATATGAGTAAACTTTAGACAATGAAGGTGAGTTGGCACATTAAATTCACATAAAGTGGTACCTTGGTACTCAACCTTAATCCATTCCAGACTGCAGGTTGAGTACCAAAAAGGTTGTGTACCAAGGTAGCATTTCCCATAGGGACCAATGCAAATTGAAATAATCTGTTTCAAACCTCAGACATTTCACATATTAGTTTGTACTGATGGGGTTGTTTTTTGATACAAAACCTTAAAACTAGACAGAAATAAATAAAAAAATAACAATAATTAGATAAAATAAAATAGAATATTCACTATAACAGTATTGAAAGTACTTGAGGGTCAGAGGAGGAGGACAAGGGAGAGGAAGGAGGAGGAGAAGAGAAAAGGAGGAGGAGGGAAGATGAGGGAGCGGGAGGAGGAGGGAGAGGGAGGAGGAGGGAGGTTATTGCTTGGAAGTTACTCTTTGGTTCTTGTAAGCACAAGCTACACTTTGATTCTTGTTAGCACAGACTGTACTTTGTTTCCTGAAAGCAAATGCTACAATTTGATTTTAATCGGTACAGGCTTCATTTTTATTCATGTAGACACAGGCTGAACTTTGTTATTTATAGGCACAGACTGCTCTTGGGCTCTTGTAGGTGTGCATCCTGCTCTTGAGCTCTTGTAGGAATTATACACTGCTACTACTTTCTGGTGAGACAGGATGCAGGGTGGCACGAACATGATGAGTACCAAGGAAGTGTTGAGTTCTGAGCCATTTATTTCTCAGTCAGACAAGTTGAATACTGAAAACAATGAGTACTGATGTAGTCAAGTACTGTGGGTCCACTGTTTTATAATAACAACTATACATAGATATTATAACATTACTATCGAATTGCCCATCAAAAAATGACGGCAATGAAATTCTAAGTGAGCTAATGCTGTTTGGTGCATAATAATAAAATAAATAATAGATTAATAGAGTAATATACTTTACCTATTTTGAAGTAATATATGCAGGAAGCATTCTGTTGAAGAGCTGGCAATCTGTTTTGATGTTGCTGTAGCATTAGTGCTGTGGAGCTGCTGTGTAAGCGTGATGAATGTGTGCAGTGTGTAGTGTAATAGTGTGCGTGTGCAAGACAAATCCGTTAGCGTAGCTGTGTACTTCCGCATTGTATAAGTTATTGTTCTAAAATGGCGGCTAATATGTGGTATGCGGCTGTGGCTGATTTAGCGTCCTTTGTTTTGGATGTCGTCCGACTTTTTCGGAAAATCCGTAGCTGTTTGGTGGTGTTTTGCGTGTTTATGGTGGTGTTTTGCGTGTTTAGGGTCCTTTAGCCTCGTTTTCGTTTTGTTCGGCGGCCATTTTTTCTCTCGCTTAGGTAATTTTTGGGTGTTTAAACTCCGAAATTTGTACTTAAATCGAGGTTTAACTTTACTTGCAGAGGTCCTAGGTGCACCACCTTGCTGTGGGTAAGCTTTTTATATGTTTGTTGTGTGTATTTATTGTGTTTCTAATGTTTTTGAGGTCGCGCGGGTTGCGTCCTTGTTTTCGAATCTTGTATGTCTTTTTCAGGAAATCCGTAGGTGTTTGGTGGTGTTTTGCGTCTTTAGACTGCTGTAGCCTCGTTTTTGGTTTTTTTCGGAGGCCATTTTTTCTTTCACTTAGAGGATTTTTGAGTGTCTAAACTCTTTTATTTTGAGTTAAATTGAGGTGTAACTTCAGTTTTCAAGGTCCTGGGTGCCCCCTCTTCCTGTAGGTAAGCTTTTCATGTATTTGTTGTGTGTATTTATTGTGTTTTTCATGTTTTCATGTGCGCGTGTTTCGGACGATTTTTGCGAGGTCCTTTGGCGCTCCATGCCAGCAACTGAGGCCCTCGCTTCGGGTATAGGTAGTGTAAGTAGGTAGTGTAAGTGTTAATAGATTAGTGTAGAGGGGGGTTAGTTTAGATTTAATGGTTTATTGGGGGTTATAGTGTAGTGTTTGTAGTTAGTGTCATGATGTTCCTTGTGGACCATCATGGCACTTATGTGGTTAATGTTAGGGTTTAACAGCCCCATAAGGGTCATAATATACCATTATGGGACTGATGGGGTTAAATTGAGGCTTATGGTGGTCTGTATTGACCCCCATGAGTGACGGGGTTAATTAAGGGCTTATGGGGGTCTGTATTGACCCCTATGAGTTATGGTGTTAATTAAGTGCTTATGGGGTCTGTATTGACCCCCATGAGTGACAGGGTTAATTATTGGCTTATGGGGGTCTGTATTGACCCCCATGAGTGACAGGGTTAATTAAGGCCTTATGGTGGTCTGTATTGACCCCTATGAGTAACAGGGTTTATTAAGTGCTTATGGGGGACTGTATTGACCCCCATGAGTTATGGGGTAAATTAAGTGCTTATGGGGGTCTGTATTGATCCCCATGAATTATAGGGTTAATTAAGTGCTTATGGGGGTCTATATTGACCCCCATGAGTGACAGGGTTAATGAAGTGCTTATGGGGGGACTGTATTGACCCCCATGAGTTATGGGGTTAATTAAGTGCTTATGGGGGTCTGTATTGACCCCCATTAGTTATGGGGTTAATGAAGTGCCTATGCGGGTCTGTATTGACCCCCATGAATTATAGGGTTAATCAAGTGCTTATGGGGGTTTGTATTGACCCCTGTGAATTATAGGGTTAATTATTGGCTTATGGGGGTCTGTATTGACCCCCATGAGTGAAAAGGTTAATTAAGTCCTTATGGGGGTCTGTATTGATCCCCATTAGTGACAGGGTTAATTATTGGCTTATGGGGGTCTGTATTGACCCCCATGAGTGACAGGGTTAATTAAGGCCTTATGGTGGTCTGTATTGACCCCTATGAGTAACAGGGTTTATTAAGTGCTTATGGGGGACTGTATTGACCCCCATGAGTTATGGGGTTGATTAAGTGCTTATGGGGATCTGTATTGACCCCCATGAGTTATGGGGTTAATTTTAGTTGCCTATTTTAGTTGCCTGGGGTTAATATTTTTTAGTGCAAGTTCGTTCAGGACCTTTACGGTCCTTTAAGGACCCATCAGGAGGGAAATTTAAAAATTGAAATGCAGTGGGGTCACGATCTGGGAGCCCCGCTCCAATGGGTTAATGTGGGGGGGCTGCGGGGGTCCCTATGGACCCCTGCAGCAAGGGGTTAATGTGGGGCACTCTAGTGGTCCCGATGGGGAACCCCAGCATAATTTTAGGTGCTGCGGCCGGGATTAGTAATAGTGTGCCGCGGGCCCTTTAAGGAGCCGCGGCGGGGAATTTAAATGTTTTAAATGCAGCGGGGGCCTGATCTGTGCAGATTGGGGACCCCCGCTGCAAGGAGATAATGTGGGGACATTTCGGGGGTCCCAATTGGGACCCCCAGCATAGAATGGGGTTAAAAAAATTTGCCGCGGCCAGGATTGTTAATAGTGTGCCGCGGGCCCTTTAAGGAGCCGCGGCAGGGAATTTATAACATTTAAATTCAGCTGGGCCTGATCTGTGCCAATCGGGGACCCCCTCTGCAAGGGGTTGATGTGTGGGGGCTGCGGGGGTCCCTATGAACCCCTGCAGCAAGGTGTTAATGTGGGGACACTTCGTGGGTCCCGATGGGGACCCCCGCATGGAGGGGGGTTAATTTTAGGTGCTGGGGGGGTAGTTGGAGTACCCCCGACGGCAGGGCTTATGTGTGGGACTAACGCGGAGGTCCCGTTTAGGACCCCTGCACTAATTGATGAGGTGTGGGAGCCTGCAAGATCATCTCGCAGGCTGTCACTCATGTATATTTACGCAGTGTTCATACAGACGGCCCTGCTGCGTAGCTCACACGTTGCTCGCAGCAGGGCTAATGTCATAGCGTCGTAACTTTTTAGCGATTTTAGTAGAAGCCTTTTATTTCCGAGGCTGGAATTTAATAAGGCTGTTAATGTTTAAGCTGGAGGAGCTGAGAGTGCAGGACATTTCCCCACACCTACACAAAAGTTGTAAACATATGGGCATTTATAGAGCAGTCTGCTGCACACCTTGCCGCAAAAAAGTAAGAGACCAATTAAATTGCAAGCCCGCAACTTGTGGGATCCAGGCCGTATGTCTGTGGGTGTGATGCAGGCTCCCGTTCGTCTCGGATTCCGAAGCTATTAAATTAAAGGAGCCCGCAAGTTACGGGCCCAAAGACGACTCCGTAAACCATGTACTGATTTGTAGCAGTTCAGGGGGGGGACATTATCATTAAGCAAGCCCATAACCTCCCATTTCGAAACAGCCAATAGAAAATTACATAGTCATTATTAAGGCAGTAAAACATGCAGTTTACATGTAAATAAATTAGATTTGGGGGTCTGATCTGCGATGAGACTCACAAACCCTCAAAATACAGAATTATGAAAATGAATGCCAATACTGTTCTAGTGGCCTGATATGTATTAACTCATTGATTCCCGAGATCAAAGTAACCCAAAATGAAACATAAAAATACATTTGATTTCCTGGCCATTTGCGAGCTTGAGACTGTTGTGCAATTAATTCTAATGTCTATCATCACTTTCCCCGTTATTTACAGTGCAGTATTGATTTTTTATTTGCATTTACAGTGCTATGAACAGGTGTTCAACCCCCTTGCAGGTCCTCTTTACGACTAGTAGGATTTTTTATTACATTTGCCGTTTACAGGTGTGAAACCATTTGTGGCCTTTGAGAATTGGAGCAATTGAATAGCGATTTGCGATTTTAGCGATCGTAACTCTTGCGGAATTGAAAGATCAAAGGCTTGGGAGACTGTAGGTTCCGGGTTTAACCATTGTAGAGTTTTCAAGCCTATAACTCATAACCTGTTTGGAGCCTGCAAAAAGATGCCATTTGAATAGCATATTACTTTATACTTACAGGCTCCAGGAACTTTTGACTGCTCAATTGAATCGGGCTCTAAGACTCACAGCTCAACAGATGTTATTTGTGATTGTGGAAGGGTCCATCTCTCAACTTACATAAGCTCTTCTGGCATGCCTCTTCCTTGCACCTCACTTCCTTGTCTTGTAGGATCATCTAACCCTACCAGGCAGATTTTGACCGTCTTCAAGTTATATGTTGAGATGTTTGCTCTAATCAAACCCTACATTGCCACAGCTTAGCGGCTTTAAACCTCAGCCATCTTCAAACCTTATGTTGCATATTTTGACTCTCTTCTAGCCCTTGTTGCAATTTTTAAACCTGTTCAAGCCCTACATTGCAGCTATTGGCTCTCATCAAGCCCTTTATTGAGTAGCTCAGTGGCTTCATGCCCCTGGTGCACCTCAGTATCCAGGTCGATACCCTCTACTTTGGCATGCTCCCCTTCCTCAGCCATCCACTGATCACTCAGCAAGTCATACATTGCAGATTTTAGCAATTTCTGTCACTCTTCAAACACGCCAGATGCATATCATCATTGAGCCCCATCACTAGGCCGATCATGTCACTTTCATATGTCATCACCTTGATTTGGATCCAAATCTCTTTTGAACGTCATTACATTCATGGATGCTCTTTGGCCCTCAATTTACACAACATAGTCGCAACACCATCTTCCCCAAGAAAATATATTTTACCTACTATGACTATCTGGCCCTCTAAAGATTATGTTGCCTTGGCACCAATTTGGCTACCCCTCCATTTTTATGGATTCAAATATTTTAATGGTCAAAATGTTCTTACTAGAAGATAAACTGAAAAGATACATTTGAGTAGCCAAATATTGATATACACTTGACTTGCTAATGGCTATCTAATAGTCTGAATACTTATGCTGTTGTCAGTACTGCAATAAATGCAGCTGATATATTTTTTGTTCCTGCCTTTTGCAATGCAAAATACAAACTAAACGTCTATTCTTTATGAAGGAACTGCTAATGTGAATTAAAAAAAGAGTGTTATCTAGAATCATAAATAAGCAAGTATTATTAACTCCAAGTTCCATTACACTTCATCCATGACTCATATATATTCATCAACCTTTCTTAAACAGAACCTGAAAAGCAATAAAAAGCTTCTTGATTTGGAAAATAGTTTTCAGCTACTCAAACTTTTGGAATAGATTGAAGATTTAAGACTAATCTGAACTGACACAGTCTTAAGATTCAAAGGGAAATCACTGGGACACTCCTATAATGATAAGTCCTTGGCCCTTTACTTAGTAGATTTCAATCACACAACATACTGTACAGTAACTGACAAGATTTTTTGATCTTTTGATTTATTGCTTGGCTGATTTTATGAGAGGAAATTGAACTTGGTAACAAAAAAAAAGGCTTTTTTGAAGACAATTTAAGATTAAGGACCAAATTTGTTTTTGCATGCTTGGAAAATTGTAGAAAAGTCAGATTTAACAAAGAGAAGTCTTCAATATTTACTCCACAATACAGTGAGCCCAATTTGTTCCATATTTATACTTTTTAAATGTTAGGATACAATTTGTCTGAATAGTATTTTCTTAAAGAGTAACTAGATTTAAGTTTGAAGTCTACTATATTTTATCAAATATCCCAACCACTTTAAGTCACAAAATTAATATACACATAAACATACATACACACACACATAAACAGTTGTGCTCAAAATTTTGCATACCCTTGGCGAATTGGTAATATATGTTCCATTTTTTAAGAAGACACAAGCAAGCAGGCAAAACACATTTCTTTTATTTGTTATGGGATTCATATCCAACTGTAACTTATAACAGAATGGCACAATCATAAGACAAAACATGGCAACAAAGAAAAAAGAAATAACCCTGTTCAAAAGTTCACATACCCTTAGTTCTTAATACTGTTTATTGCCCCCTTTAGCATAAATGACAGTGTGCAGTCTTTTGTAATAGCTGTCTATAAGGCCCCTAATTCTTGCAGGTGGTATAGCTTCCCATTCGTCTTGGCAAAATGCCTCCAGATCATGCAAAGTCTTTGGTCGTCTTACATGAACCGCACGTTTGAGATCTCCCCAGAGTGACTCAATGATATCAGGAGACTGTGATGGCCACTCCACAACCTTCACCTTTTTCTGCTGTAACCACTGAAGGGTCAACTTGGCCTTGTGCTTAGGGTCATTGTCATGCTGGAAAGTCCAAGAGCATCCCAGGAGCAGCATTATTGCAGAAGAATGCAAATTGTCTGCCAGTATTTTCTGATAACATGCTGTATTCATCTTGCCATCAATTTTTACAAGTCTCCCCATGCCTTTAGAGCTCACCCCCCCCCCCCAAAAAAAAACATCAGTGAGTCACCACCATGCTTCACAGTGGGGATTGTATTCTTTTTACTATAGGCCCGTGTTGACCCCTCTCCAAACATAGCGCTTATGGTTGTGACCATAAAGTTCTATTTTGGTCTTGTCACTCCAAATTACAGTGTGCCAGAAGCTGTGAGGCATGTCAAGGTGTAATCAGGTATATTGTAACCTGGCTTTTTTGTTGCATTGGCGCAGTAAAGGCTTTTTTCTGGCAACTTAACCATGCAGCTGATTTTTGTTCAAGTATCGTCGTAATGTGCTCCTTGAAACAACCACACCATCTTTTTCCAGAGCAGCCTTTATTTCTCCTGAGGTTACCTGTGGATTTTTCTTTGTATTCAGAACAAGTCTTCTGGCAATTCTGGCTGAAATCTTTCTTGGTCTACCTGACCTTAGCATGGTACCAAGAGATCCTGGAATTTTCAACTTATTTCCCTAAGAAGTGATTGAACAGTACTGACTGGCATTTTCAAGGCTTTGGATTTCATTTTTTTATCCTTTTCCATCTTTATAAAGATCCATTACCTTTTTTACGCAGGTCTTTGGACAGTTCACTTCTGCTCCCCATGGCTCAGTATCTAGCCTGCTCACTGCATCCACGTGAGAGCTAACAAACTCATTGACTATTTATACAGATCGTAACTCTTAATTCAAGCCCGTAGGACTTTAACATACAACCTCCATTTTTCATTGATGTAATGATGACGATCTGTGTTTCCATTGGCTGTTTCTAACTCAGGAGTTACCGCCTTGCTTAACTGATCATGTTCAAGCTCGCAAATGCTACATGAGATGGCATGGTTTATGAATTTCGCTATCGGACCCTAACTTGCGTTCTTGCCGAATTGAATAGCACCGTAAGTTGAGGACATTGCGGGTCCGCAGTAGGCCCACAGACATACAGCCTATATCCCGGAACTTGCAACCTCCTAATTGAATGAGGTTCATGGTCATCAACAGTCTTTGAGTCTCATTCAAATGTAAGCCCGTAATTACCTCCAAACTGAACTTTTGGCTGTGGGTCAATTTAAAAAAAAAAACTATTTCAATGTATTGTCTGTAACAAATCATGAACCAACCATGAACTCATAAGTAGCATTTCAGGGGGCATGACTATGATCTGACAATAATTAAGCAATTCACTTCTTAGACAGAGCCAATAGTAAATGAGATTGTTATCATGACATCAGTAACATGGAGTTTAAAATACAATTAATTAGTGTTTAGATTTACAATTTGTGATCTGACTTGCAATCCAGATATGCAGAAATCAATAAAAATCATTAATATATATGATTAAGATATGTTTTAACCCCTTGATTCTTGGGATCGATACAACACAGAAATAAAATAAAAAATATATATATTTTATTGCAGATTTGCGAGCTTGAGACTCTCATGCAATTAATTGTAACGTTTTTCATTGCTATCCCAGTATTTTAAAGTACAGTAATGTGTGTTTATTTGCTACTGCAGTGTTATGAAGAGGTGTTTAACCCACCTGTGAGTCCTATAGTACTCGTATAATTTTTTGAAACATTTCCAATTTACGTGTTGTGAGTGATGGAGTTAAACTCCTGAAGAACTCCTAATTGGTGCAGGTGCAACTTCACTTTAAAGCCTGGAAAGCAGACATGGGGAGGGTGTGGCTGAGTAGGCTCTGGCTCAGGTTGTGTGCTGCTGCTAAGCAGCCAGAGCAAGCCACAGAGAGGAGCTAGTTGACTGGTCCTGTGTGGATCTACATTTTTTACTTTGGAAAGCAAACCTGAAGGAGATCACCTTGTTTACTGGGGCTGCGAGTTTTGGACACCAGAAAGGAATGTGTGCTGTTTGCAGTCGCTGGACGAACAGAGCTGACAGCAAGAGCTACTACAGATTCAGGAGGTGAAACTACAAAGGCACCAAGTAAGGGAACTGAATATTGAGGATTCCCAGGCAGAGTTGCGTAAGATGTCTAGGCGAGTGTGGAGCTGTCATAGGCACTGAATGAAGGTACCATACTTATTATAACCCAGGGAAGAGGCTGAGTGCTTGACCTGTTAATTTGCAGTAAGTTACTATTGAAATATCAAAGGGTCCCTGAGGTGAAGCATATGGGAGACACGGGCGGGCCCTATGCTTCATCCGCTGTTACTTATTTAAAGACTGGGAAAAGACTTCTGATAAAACAGGAGACTATTTGGTGTCCTGGCTACAAGGTTGCACTATAAGAGACTGTTTGTTTCCTGGCCACAAGGTGGCACTATCCCACATAGCAGATACTGTTGTATATGATCCAAAAGAACTTCTGTTGCAAGTAACACAACTAGATCCATTTGTTTTCTTTATGAATTATAATTTATCCGGAGCAGAGAAGCTGCTCGGGTGTAGACAGGGTGTTCCTGTATGTTTAGTAAGAATGTTTATGTAGATTTTTATTTTCAATTTTCTACTTCTAAACCCTTGTTTATGAGCCCTACAAATAACCAAGTCTCCTGCATCATAAATCTGTGTTGCGGAACCTTTTGTTATAACAAATTTCCTGAGGTAAACGGCCATCCTTGTCACAGTGTTTAAAGGCAATCGCGGGCTTGTTGAATCTTTGTAATTGAATATCAATTTTGCATCTTTAGCACTGGTAACATTTATGGGATTGAACAAACAAAGGAGGAGATAGGACAGAGTTATTTTTTTGGCTGACTCTCAGTCTTTTTGAGCCTGTATCTTGCAATTGGAATGCGAATAGCTAAATGTATCCAATTGAATATTAGTAACATTTACAGTCTGCTTTACGGGCTCATGTAATTGCGATTTGGCCAGTTGAATATGGCTCTTTGTCATCATCCTAGGACTGTGTCAGTCCTCAATAACAAAGAGGAATGTCTAACAATTCAAACATTTACTTGTCCTTAAAATGTACCCTACTCTAATCTGAACAAAACTATATGGAATTTACTTATAACGTGTGTGTTATCATATATATAGTTGACAGTGTTGGTCCGGTTGCGATGTTGGTCACACAATGTTAAATAATTGCAGCCGTCGAATAGTGAGGGCTGCAACTGCGAGCCTCGCAAATTGAGGCGAGCTGCTGACGTCCGACTGAGAGATAATTGAGGGCCACAACTGCGAGCCTCGCAAAGTGAGGCAAGCAGTTGATGACTGACTGCGAGGCCTGTGGCTGCAATGAGCGCCAAAGGCGCTCATTGCAGGGCTTGTGATGTGCGCCGCAGGTGCTGATTACAAGGCCCATGGGATTTAGCAAAGCGAGGAATGGAGGCACGTGGGACTTATGACGTGTACAACCCATACGACTTAGGACCGAAACCCAAAGGCGCTCATCGAGGGGCTCGCGATGAGCTCTGAAGGTGATCATTGCAAACCAGGAAAGTTGCGGCTCGCAGTGAGCGCCGAAGGTGCTCAGAGGGGCCATAGCCTCGCATTGTGTGGCAAACAGCATTGGCAAGGTTACAATTTTACTCATATCATCCTGTTGGCTCTGGATCTCCCCATAAGTATTGGAACATAACCAAGATCAAAAAGTTTGAAAACCACTGATCAATGGTGCATTAAAATTGAGTTGAATCTCAGAATCTAGCAATGACAAAGACAGAGGGTAATACCATGTTAGTTATAATACTCTGAATGCTCATTTTATTTTTCTAATCAGTCAGCCAATAAAGATATCATCTTTATATAACTTTTTTTTTTTTTAAATCAAGTAATACAATAAATGGATTATCAATTTCTGACTAAGTTTTCTATATTATTAAAAAATAAAAATAAATATTGAATTTGAATCTGAAATTAAACCATTTTTAAACAAATTATGATTGCTTTGCTAGTATAATCCAAGTAGAAGGCAGGAAGAACTTGATCACTATTGTGACCTGCACAATATTAAATTTAGCTGCCAAATATGATATTTAAGCAAACACTGTAATTGCACATTGTGAACGTCTTTTATCAATTCAAGCCAAAAGCCACAAACATAGAAATTCCTACTAATATTGTGGTATAGTGACTCATTATTTTCTTTTGAAGACGGAACTCAGCTCATTTATGTGTCTCTTGTTATGTGACTGCTGTGCAGAAGATTCCAGAGGAATGAAAACCATTTGAAAAAACAACATATCCCCAGACAGACCTCTGAGTATATGATTAAATGGAATCCAGCTTCAAAATAGATGGAGCGAGAGCTGATTCCAGCGGGGGGCTTGTATTTTCTAAACTGGTAGTTTATCAACCGGGTACATTTTACTGATACTATGTTGTGGAATGCAAATTCTCATAAGTGGATGGAAGAGAAATACCATAAAATAATACTTTTAAAACAATAAATGCAAGACAGCATGTACAGACCAACCTCTTTTGATGGACTAAAACCCCTAGTGTGACTTGTATACAAAGCTGTCTTCTCTTATGACAATTACTATAAGACATTGTTTAAAGAGTATGTTTAAATGACTGCTGGCTTATTTAGGCTAACATTACCTTTAATAAAAATATAATTTTACAGCCAAGAAAATTAATTATCTGTGGTAAAGATGGAATCATGTTCATTTTAGAGAAGCAACAATTCATTTGAGACTTATTGTCAAACAGGATTAAGTGGGGTGTTATTTGTTAAGCAGTATAGTCCTATATGCTTCACTGATCAATACAACTTAATAGTGGACAAAATGTTTCTACAAAGTATAAAAAATAAACACTGCCTTTAATTCAAGAAATGTTACATGTAAATTATTCTTTCTGCAAACAGCAATTTCAATGAATAAGGGTCTTTGTAAAATAATTTGTTTTTGTTAGTATTGGTAATAAGGAATAACACTTTCCTTTGCACTTAACGTATCCTTCCATTTCTCAAAGCTTTTGAACAGAAACCAAATGGCAGCTCCCACAGAAGCTCGATCACATGTAATAATTAATAATTTAAATTTGGTATTATTCTTTTTTTACTTAAAAAAAAACATTTTGCCCATACTTCATAAAAACAGTTTATAGCACATTGTAAAGATATGAGTAGTGTTGGTTAAAATATAATTACCCCCATTTTGTATATTTTTTAGCATAAATTCTAAGTGAATCCACCAGCATATCTTGGATTAAAAGTATGGAATAATTTTAAGTGAGCCCTTTTTACAGTTAATATTATTAAATATAATAAGCCCTCATGTCTAATTTTCAAATTTACCAGCTCCACAAACACAAAACTAATGTATTAAGGTCTCGTAATTCAAAAGGATATCTGACTAAAAAAACGATGAAATATGATTTAGCAGCACCCAAGTTACCTGCTAAGATGGGTTTTCTACACTGTTGTACAGCACTACTAAACTAATGTATTAAGGTTTCATAATTCAAAAGAAAATGTTACTAAGAATGATTAAATATTATTTAGCAGCTCCCAAGTTAACTGTTAAGATAGGTTTCCCACACAGTTGTACACCAAGATAGTTACATTATCTTTATTAAAATTGTTTTCCATCTCATAAATTCTTTAAATACGACTTTTACCTGGTAAAAGAATTGGTTTTGATGTCATCGCTAATTTTTCAAGGTTTAAATGACAAATTCCACCTAAACTTAAGCTTTTTTTTATATTTAATAACATACCTATAGAAGATTAACTATCTACACAAAAATAATTGTGCTTTCGAAGTTTGTCAGTTACTAGACCATGCTGAAAAAATTTGAGAGACCATTCGTAGGAAAAATTGTGTTCCATTTCAGTCCCTTACAGTCAAATTGTGAGAACTGTAACCTGATTTAGTTAAAATGTGAAGATCTAGTTCAAGAGCCAGTCAGGTTATACTCTGCATAAAGTTATTGGGTGTCCCACTAAGCCACAACCTCTGATACAGAAGGAGACAACACACTTGTCAGTTTGTACTTCACAGGGGTAATATTTAAATAATCAAATGAGGATATCTTTAAAATTGCAAGGATCCGATCATTAATATTAAACTCTTCATAGAATGAAAGAAGAAGGAATGTGGGAGAATAGAGAAATGGTTCATGAGGGTAGATAAACATGGAACAATAGCCAAGAGTTCATCCATCATACACAACCAAGAAAAGTGTGTGCTGACATTCTAGATTGAATGTAGTTCATAATTAGTTTTGTTCTGTTGATCAGGGGGCCATCAAGATAAAAAAAAAAAGTGTATGTGCCCTGCTTTAATTAGTTAGTCCTTTTATTGAGCCTTTCAGTGGATTTAGACCAGGTTCCTGACACACAAGTTAATCAGATTTTCAATATTTTGTTATTCATCTGTTTTGACACCGATTCCTATGAGCATATTAACATATGAATATGGAAAATTATATATAGTTTTTTCCAGCATAAGCTCTGTTTTTGAGTAGCATGTTTATTGCTTATATTGTAAGTCAAGTTAAAAAATAAAAAAATATAAACTTGCTCAAAACATAAAAACTGATTTTGTTTTCATTTTTGACTCTGTGTTTCTAACAAAAGCAATCATACTTTGAAAGACCATACTAATTATCAAAGCCCAGAATCTACAGAGATTTATAATACCAGACCTTGACATCTCATTGATTGGTTGAGCAGGCATTGTGCATCCAGAAGTGAAATTATATTAAATAACACACTTATAGAAGATTAACTATATACAGTGAGAGTGAGTAGTCCAATTTAGCCATGGACCGTCCTGTCACGTCAGGCTGACATGTGATGACACAGTTGGTTGTGTGAGGTAGCTCTGGATATGCTAAGCTCACACTTTTCTTCAGCCTTAGTAGTACACCTCACAGGTTTGGTAGCCTTTGTGAATCAGACTTCGCAATGCATTTCCTTGAACATCTTGTTTTTTCCTCCATGTGACCAATTTCCTTGTGTGAGTTCTCCGTAGAAGAGCTGTTTGGGGATGCGCTCAATCCATCTGGTCTTGGCATACATCAGAACTGTATGAACTGATGGAAGAATGGCTCTGGAAAGGACTTTGTCCTGCCATCTGAATCTCACAAGCTTGAGCAAACAGGACATGTGGCAGTTATTGAGCCTTCATGCACAACTCTGGTAGACAGTCCAAGTCTCACAGGCATCCAGCAGAGTTGGAACCACGACTGCTTGGTATAACTTCAACTTTATTGGTAGACTGCTTCATTGGTAGACTGATCCCTCCACCATCCCTCCACCATCCCAAACATTGGATTGTAATATGCCAAAGACAGAACCTACTTTTGCAAATTCTGCAGTTTACTTCTGACACTGCTCAGGAAATGTTACTCCCCATATATATAAAGAGGCCCACTGCCTGCAGTCTCTGTCCATTTACAGTGTTGATGGTTCTGTGTATGAAGCATGGGTAGCTGGTGCATGACTTCAGTCTTCTTATGTTGATGCAAGACAGAACTTGATGCTTGCAAACTAAACCTTGTCCATACTAATTTGCCTTTCTGCCCCTATACAAGCATTCAGAGCACAATCATTATTTTGCCTTGGTGACGGCATGCAGTCACCTCAAAATAAAGAGTTTTCCATCAGCTATGTACTTTAGGCATACTTCTTTAGTGCAATGTTAATTGGTGGGGCAGATAATATCATGCTGAACAGCGTGGGTACTAGAACACACCATTGTGTGGCTCCTTTGGTGCCTGGGAAGGCCTCAGATATTTCAGCTTATCCAGGGCTCAGGCCATCTTATTGTCATGATGTTGCAGTACCATTAGTTTGAATCTGTCAGGACAGCTGAATTAAATTAGTGGTTGAGTACTGCTATTGAAACTTATTAAGCTCTTTCAGTTGTTCTGGAAGCAAGGATTAGTTCCACAGGAACTGATATACATATCGACCATAGACTCTATAGGAAGGGTTGCAACAATTACAGAGGAGTCTCATTACTCTCAACAGTGTAGCAAGTTCTTGTATGAGTTCTGCTGAACAATTTCATCACTTACCTGGAGTAGGGCGTACTTACCAGAAAAGCATTGGGGCTTCTGCAAGGGAAATATAACTACAAACATGATCTTCGCTGTGCGTCAATTACATAAAAAGTGTTAAGAGCAGAATGGTGAACTCTACACAATGTTAAAATAATGCAACAATACAGGGAAATGTAATACAACTTTTTGCAAGTATTTAAAAGAGCATTTTTTTAAAGTATTCTTTATTTAAATCTCAATATAAAAAATACATACATACAAACCAGCAAACTTGTTACAAGAGCATCAGCATTTCATCAACAAATAAGTAGCCAAAACTCCTAACAATGGAAGTTGTTGTCATGTCTTATATACAATGGCAAACTAATAGTTGCTCTACACAGTTTTTATTAATGTATTTATCCCAGAGACAACATTTTGATAAGATTGAGATGTTACCATATAATTGGTCGATACCCTTTGCCAGTTCTCTATCTGTTTTTTTATTTCTACTAACTTGCTCCGTTTTTGGATTATCTTTGATTTCCAATTTTTAATTATTAGCCATTTAGCTGTAAATAGAATATATTAAGCGTTTATTTGAATATTTCATGTTCTCAAATATAATATGAAGTATTACATTTTCAATAGTGTTCTGAATCTTAATTTTTGTAATTTTATAAATCTGTAAAACACATTAATTCCAATGTTTTTTTTTGTCTGATCAAAGCTTCCCCACATACATATATAAGTACCTCTTTTACTGCATCCTCCCCAAAAACAGTACAAATGGACAAGGCCACATTTAGCAGTCATTTACCACCTCTGGGTGGTTTGAAAAAAAAGTTCCTTATAGAAGGTACACTTAGAAGACTTTAGCACTAAGGTAAATGCTCAGGTATCTTCAGGTCAGATTATGCCTAGGTTATTTGCACATTTAATAATCTTAGCCATTTTGGCAACTTTGAAATGTAGCCTTATCAACTCATAACATTTGGAGATGGCACAAGACTTTTATTTTAAAGAAAGTTGTTCAAATTGTAATGCATTTTTTAAATTAATCAGAGTATAGCCAACATCTACCAAACTAAAGCATAAGTCAGTATAATCTAACAAAGTAACCTATTTTAATATCTATCTATTTAATATATATTTGGTAAAAATGGAAACCAGTCCAATGAACTATCAGAAAACAAATCCAAAATAGTTATAACAATATTCAATTTACAAATGTTTACATTGGGCTTTTCATTACTAAATTTAGAAGAAAATTTTGTTAATCCAAAATGTTCTTTATATTTATACCAACACTTTAAGATAGTTTAACTCCTCTTGATAAGGCTGTGAGTTTTTTTAAGTCCAATTAAGGTAGCCACAATAAAATATGAATTGGGAACTCTACACTTTTAGATCACTTTCTATTCAAATCCACTTCAGAGTATCTAGAAATGATTACATCATGATAATCTTTTACAGAGGGAGAAGTCAACCCCCCCCCCCCCCCTGTTAAATCTTCTTTTAACAATGTCTAAATCAATTCTACACTTTTTACCCTGATAAATACTTGTATCAATCATTCTTTGTATACTTTTTAATTTATGATCAGGTACTGTTTCTGGAATATATCTCCATAGTAACCTTAGAAACTATCATAATTTTAAAGACAACTAATCTGCAAATCCATGATACTTTTGCTCTGTCCCAATCCATCAATACATTTCTAATTTGGTTATTCAACAGTTCAATATTGGTTTTAACCAAGTATTTTAAATTAATTTAAAATGTTATCCCCAGGTGTGTAAACATTTTACTATCCCAATCAAAGTGATCATTTTGTTTTAAATGTATTTGTTGAGTATTTAGCCCATTCATTATAATTTCTGATTTAGAGATATTTATTTTATAATATAAATAATTGCCATAATCCTTAATTTGATCCAAGTAGAAAAGCACATTTATTGGATCTATTAATGTTATAATTATATCATCCACATAAAGTGCGTTCTTGTAATTATATTTACCTATCTCTATTCTTTTAATCATTACTGATGATCTAATGACCTGTGCCAAGGGTTCTATAACAAGATTAAATATTATTGGTAAAAATGGGCAGCCATGATGTGTGTCATTACCCACGTAAAGCCCAATTCAGATACAAACGCTATAGGATTTTTATATAAGGCTTTTACTGCCTTTGATCCCAAATCTCCAGAATTCTGCATTACCTAATCTATAAAATCCCAGCTAACTCTGTTGATTGCCTTTTCGGCATCTGTTGACAAAGTAACAATAGGTTTTTTCTTTTTATTGACACAGGAGAGAATATTAATTAATCTTCTAGTAATATCAGGTACTTGTCTACCACTTCTAAATACAGTTTGATCAGGATTTTCTAATTTTAGGATTGTCCAACTATGAGCCCTAAGTAAATCAAGTGCTCTAAGTTAAGGCACTGTCATAAATTGGCTGCAGGAGCTTTTTCCCCTAACTTCTACACTAATGTAAATATTTTGCTCCAACAAATTAGAGTACTCAGCGCACAGCCGTAAATCCTGCCTTAGCTGCAGATTTTTGTGCAGGTAGAAGCTAAACCAAGCTTTACAGATGAGACGGGACTCTAGAAGCCAATAGGAAATGTGAACGTCATGAATATTATAAGGAGTGGGAAGTGCCATAACTAAGCAAGGAAACAGATATATATATATATATATATATATATATATATATATATATATATAAATATATATATATATATATATATATATATATATATATATATATATATATATATATATATAAAGAATTGTTTTTTTTATTTATTGATATATTTTGATATAAAAAATATGTAATAATTGTATTTATAGCTTCAATAAATAAAAACACTTATGTTATTAGATTGTTAAGTGTCAAATAATGTTGAAATTTCATAATTTTGTAATGCTTTTTGTACTATACTGTTAAAATAAATGCTTCTGGGGGACTCAGCAAGGGTTTGAAAACTACTTGTGAGTGGTCTTTGGTACCCTTAAATCTTTTTTTCTGCTTTTTGCAGTTATGGCAGTGCCCTGATTTGTGAGTGATCCATAAAATCTTATTAGCATACAGTTTGGGTGTCAAAGTCCAACGGAGTAATTCATAATCTATTGTAAGTGCAAAAATCAATGGAGAATTTTGCATTGTGTTTGGGCTTAGTCGTGAAGTTCACTTGGAGCAGTGAGTCGTAGCAGTTATTTCTCAATGTTTTAGGGGTGCAGGGGATTATTATTTCATTGGACATCTCACATATTGGGGTACCTATTACTTATTTAAGGATCTTATAATATGAATTTAAAAATCCATCTACACAAGGGTTTTATAATAATTATTATTATTATCTTTATTTATAACGCGCCAACATATTCCATAGTTCTATACATGGGTTAAGTTCATGGCAAAAACAAAATAAACACATTATAAGGAACGGAGGGCCTTGTTTTTGTGCCTAAAATCATAGTGTTTATTTCCAAAGCACCGGCACATGATTGAAAACTCACAAACTTACAATCTAAAGGGTTTGGGTATAATACATGAGGGTGATAGATGCAAGATGATATAGTGAAAGCAATTTGTTCAATTAAGTGGAGGTGTCTGTGAGTTGTATTGTAGATTGTGGGTGTAAGTTTTATTAAGCTGTGGAGTGTGAAGGTGCTAAACTTTTTTTAAACACATTTGTGTAAAGGGATTTTTTAAGGGTTTGAGACAGGAAGATAGTCTAGTGGAGCGAGGCAAGGAGTTCCATATAGTAGGGGCAGCACAAGAAAAGTCTTGAAGGTGGGAGTGAGAGGTGGTTATAGGAGAGAAGGAAAGAAAAAGGTCATTAGAAGAACTAAGAGAGTGGTTGGGAGAGTATTTTGAAATATAAGCAGAGATATAAGGGGGTGCACTGTTGTTGAGGTCTTTATATGTTAGGGTCATGTTTTAAAATGATGTTTCTGAAAGCTATGGGAAGCCAGTGGAGTGATTGACAGAGAGGAGCTGTAGACACTGAGCATTTAGTGTGGAGGATGAGTCTAGCGGAGGTGTTCATTATGGATTGGAGTGAAGGAAGATGAGAGATGGGGAGGTCAGCAAGGAGTGAATTGCAGTATTCGAGTCGAGATATGATGAGAGAGGGCTTTAGAGTTTTAGCTGTGTCTTCTGTAAGATAGTGACAGATTTTTTAAATGTTTTTTAGGTGATTCTGACAAGATTTTGTTATTGATTGTATGTGAGGAATAAAAGAGAGGAAAGGGTCCAGTAAAACCCCAAGACAATTGGAATGGTCAATCCAAACCATTTTAAACATGGCTCCTTTAAAGCATATGCTTACTGTATTTCACAGTTTTAGACATAGCAACGGATGGATTTTTGACAAACCAGGTCACTTAACCACATACAGTACTGTTTCACGGTTATGTGGCCTCATTTGCATGTCCTGCCCAGTTTTCCCAGAATGCAGTGCATATACTGTATTTCTGAGAAATTTGAGCAGGAAATAAGTTTTTATCAACTTATTTTTAGACATTCAAATAGAATCACTAATGTACTATTCCTTATTTGTATATATATATATATATATATATATATATATATATATATATATATATATATACACTGTATATATATATATATATATATATATATATATATATATATACTAGCGACTTGCCCGTCAAAAAATGACGGCAATGTGATGTATATGTTTGTGAAGTTGTTTAGTTATTTAAATATATTTTTGACCCTTGTAAGTATTGTGATATGAACATGTATTTTTGTAAAACGTTGATGTAATGGTTTTTTAAAATGAAATTTGTATCTGAAGAATTGTTCACTTTAATATACATAGAATCCAGAGAAAAGTAAAAAGTAAAAAACCTTTTTGAAACGTGCCGAATTTTAACATGAAGTTTAAAATATATGTAAGCAATAACCTTGAAAGTATATATTTTTAAAATTGAACTTTATTTTTTATGTAACTTTGGAATTTTTGCAAAACATTTGTCTAATTTTGAACATTATAAACAGGAACATAGTAAATACATTTTGTAACATAATTTTGAATTAAAAGTATTAACATTTGAATGTAAAAACAGTTTAACTTTAAATTAATCAGTATTAAAATGCAATTTGTATCAGAATAATTGTTAAGTTTAATATACATTGAATGTAGAGGAAGGCATACAGTAAAAACTCTCCTTAAAATGTACGTAATTAAAGTAATTCATTACTGAGCACATAAACTGGTGATAAACATTAATGTAGGTAGTAATCTTAAGATAACAGAGAATATTTACATTGTGACTTAAAAGGTGCTTGAGCTCTTAACATGAACTTTGTAATATGTTGAATGAAATAACTTGAAAATATTGTTTTTAAACTTGTAACATTAGAAACATTAACATAGTGACTTAACATTTTAACATAATTTTTCATAGAAATGCAAGGCAAGTATTTTGTGAGGCGAATTATCCATAAACATGACTTCCATTAATTATGACTGAATTAAACAACCAATTGTTTTGTATTTTTGAATGTTTTTCCAAAATGTTTGCATGGCTTTAGTTTGTATCCTGCAAAGTTATAGTACTTCATAGTAGACAATGTTTTTAGTAAAAATATGTCCATCTTCTAATAAATCACCTTGACTTTCATTGTTTTCAATGTAAACTTTAATAGCCTGTGGATTTTTGCAGCGTGACAACGCAACGTACAATTGACCATGTGCAAAAACTGGTTCTTCCAAGTAAATACCCACAGATTTGAAAGTTTGACCTTGTGATTTATTAATGGTCATGGCAAATGCCATAATAATGGGAAATTGTCTTCTTTGAAGTATAAAAGGGAGACTACTTTCACTTGGTGCTAAATCTATTCTTGGTATGAAAACTCTCTCTCCTTTATGGGTCCCAGTTAAAATTTCAGCATCTATAAAATGGTCCTTTAATTGTTGAACAATTAATCTTGTGCCATTGCATAGGCCTTTTTTGGGGTTCATATTTTGCAGTAACATGATAATTGCACCTTTCTTTAGCTGCAAAATATGTGGTGGCATTCCAGAAGGAGTTAAAGAGTTAATGAATTCAGTTGAAAAGTTTGCCTGACTTTCATTGTCATCAGCAAGTACAGAATCAGCACTGTGATAATTTCTTTGTGGTGCATTAATTTTTTTAAAGATTTCATTATTGAGTATTAATGCATCTTTATTTTTACACGTCAGTATTACTTGGTTGGCAAGCTCGGAATATTCTTCGTTATTTATGCTCCCTTCAAATATAGCCGATATAATATCTTGTTGACAAATCATATGAGGTGGGATCTCTACAGTGTCGTCAGGTAAATGTAGTATTTTTTCTGTTCTGCCTTCTCTAATTTTAATAAGCCAATCATTGAAATCAGTTTGGCCTTCTGATCTCATATTTTGTTGCAGTTTAAGATGGGTAAAATGTTTCCATACTGTACTTGACTTTATACATGTTTCAATAATGTCTGTTCGATTTCCATGTACAACGACAGGTAATGTTTGTCTAAAATCGCAACCCAACAACATTACTTTTCCACCAAATGAAAAAATATTATCCATGACTTCACGAAGCAAACGGTCAATACATTGGAGAGCATAGCATGACATCATTGTGGCCTCATCTATTATAATTAATTTACATTTCTTCAATTTCTTTGCTTGTAAGGATGTCATGCGAATATCTGACACAGAATTTTCTAAAATAGGCACTGGCAGTTTAAATCCACTATGAACAGTTCTTCCACCTTCTAATAAAAGTGCATCAATTCCAGTAGTGGCAAACGCCATTGCTATTTTTCCTTGTGCTCGTACTGAACTCATTAATAAATTGTACAAATATGTTTTCCCTGATCCGCCAGGTCCATCAAGATAGAAATAACGCTCTGTCACCATGTCATCATCTATAGCATTTTTAATGGCATGAAATGCTTGCAATTGTAGTGTATTTAAAGTTGCAAGTCTTTCTTCTGTTCTTTATGCTTGTAGTTGAATGTCATAGTCTTCAAAGTTAATGTCATCTATTAGACCTGGATCAGGCAAATTAAAACTTGCACAACTTAATCCATGAGTTAAAAAGACTTCTTGAATTTCCATTAACGCTTTTAAGTGTGCAATGGGTTCATTGTATCGTCGCATAAAGTCTTCAGCCATATTACTTTTAAAAGTCTCCCACAAAGCTAATGCATTTGGAGCATTTGAGAAGATACAAATAAAAGCAAATTGTTCTCTCATCTGTCGTGTCATTTGACATTGTGCTGCTTCTTCTAAACATCTTTCCCACTCTGTATCATCAGCGAGTAAGTTTCTATGTCTTGCAGCTAAATGGAAGGATTCATATACAATGTCATTAACAGTTCTTAATTGTTCAAAACTTTGTGCTCCTGGAACATTTAAAAGTAATATCCGTAAGCAAAAACGTTCAACATCTCTTGGACTGACTGTGTAAATTCGTGGAATTATTTTATTGCCTCTGGTTTTTCTTGCTCTCCATAATCCATTCACAAAAACATAGTGATATGGAATTTCAATATATAAGTATTGTGTTGCTTGAGCATCAGTGGAATTTAATGCAAACCATGCAGTTAGTGTAGTGTGACGATCTTCACTTTGGGCCAATGCATTCATTTCATTTCCAGCATGGAAATAGACTAAATGTCGTTGTGGCAAATGTACTGCTAAACTATATACTGCATGTGATCTATCATGCATTTCAAATTTTAAAAGCCGCCACATAGCTTCTGGCGCACTGACATAGCGAGCATCTACATGAGATGCAAGTTCATCATGTACTAACTCACTACTTTCAGGGTTGTCTACACTTTTGACGACTACAGTAGCTGCATCGTAACCTTTGTAAATATATTTGTAGACATATTTAATGGATTTGATGGAAGTGCAGGCTTCTACGTTGATGTGGGCATTGTACTTCATGAGTAAATGTGGATTGTAGGGTACTACATATCTATTGTCCACTTTTTTTCCACGAATAATGGCACTATCTCCTTCTCTTCTTTTATAAAGTGGATATCCATCACAATTTGCATATGTTTTGTCTCTATAATCTTTTGGAAAATCTTTTGAACATTGATTATTTTCCATACATGGTGATTGTGGATTAAGGTCTCCACAGGGTCCATGAATCATGCGATGAGTAACAATCTCATATAGTCTACCATATAGTTCTGGATCTGGTAGTTCAGCAACTATGACTGCATCCACTTTGTCCGAAGTATCTAATTTATCTTTCTCTTGAAGTATTATGAGAAGATGTGCATGTAGAAGGCCTCTTTTTTGAAATTCAATGGTATATACATAAGCAAGACATTTGCCAAATAACTGATTTATAGTGAAGTCACGTATTAATTCATTTAATTTGATCTTAAAACCTCTGGCTACTAAATCTGGTCGATCTGAAGCACTTTGTCCAAGAAGTAGATTTTGATTAATTTCTGGCCATTGTGGATTACATGTAAATGTCACAAATAAATCTGGTTTGCCAAATTTTGTCACAATAGCCATAGCATCATTGTATCTTTCTCTCATATTTCGAGGAGATCCTTGAAAGGAAGATGGTAAAATGATGGCTTTGCCAGCTGTCATGTCTCTGCTTGTAGCCACGTCAGCAACATAGTCCATGAGTCCACAATATTGTTCTACACGTAGTTTATCTTGTTGATATTTTATAAAGTTTAAATTATTTGCCTCAACTTGCAAATATGAATCAATAATCCATTGTTGTGTTAGTTTCCCACCACATAAAATTGGATTAAATTCATCTCTAATGACAATTTGAGCAACTTTAAATTTAAGCATAGAAACATTATTTCAGATTCAGGCTTTAGCATTTGGGTAACTGGGAAGGGTTAATTTTGGTTGCCAACCTGCTTCTCCATGTGGGAAAAAGATGGGATATGTCATTGGATCTAAATTTGGACTTAAGATATTAATATTAATAAATGGTTGCTCCTCATTTCTGGGATATACTCTAATGTCTCTTTGAAATGGTGGTTCTCCATCATTCTGAAAGACCATTGCAACCTCATTTGATGTTGGCAAGTTATAACGACGTTTATCAGTATGTCTGTCTCTTTTAAGCACCATATTAACCTTTGGCATGGGTAATTGATGTCTTTGTGCATGAAGTAGTTGTTCATTTTCTACTTCTGCCAATTTTTTTTAAGCTTTACTGTAGGGATTGTTGTCCATAATGTTATTTAGCTCTATAAAAACACTGGGTAAGGGGGCATTTTTTATTTTCTTCCATCTGCATACGTTGGTCAACAGCTTCCATTGTATCTAGGACATATAGTTGAGCGAATTTTCTTTGCTCTCCTTCCTCTGGATGTAAATGTGAAGTCCGATGATAAATTTGTCCTTGGACTTTATAACAGTAAGGACCATGTCCTGGTACATTAGCAGCCAATGTTGCCCCCATAGATGCAAATGATATGGCACTATTGTAGGATCTTATGTTTGTCTTAAAATTTTTGTAATTTGGAAAAGTAGGTTCAGTCATAATATTTTGTAAATAGGTTGGAAATTGTTTCCTTTCTGGAAGTTTGAACTTTCCTTTTTGACAACAACTAATAAATTGTCCATCTCTGGGTCTCTCCTGTTTAAAATAATAAGCCTCACAAAATTGACATTGAGTACTCATGTCCCCACAACTATGAACCTCTACTGCTAAAGAGTTCAGTAAAGGACAATTTGCAAAGCATATCGGATGTTGACTTTCATATTCATCAGATGAAAAGTCATGAAATGTTTTAACAACAGGTTCTAAGGGCCTCATTCTATTAGCGGCCGCAGCCGTTGCGGGGCCGCAAGGACCGGCCGCAAGCTATTCTGCTATTCTATTCCCTTACGGCTGGGGATTCCGGCAGGCTTGCGGCCGGTGCCTTGCTATCTCTTGCGGCCGCTCGCGCCGAAGGAAAGCCTTTGATCTAAAACGGCCTAAAGAGATTTGCAATTCAATTGCTCCGGGAAACCTCTCTGCAAGGCTAAAAACGAGCCGCAGCTTACTTGCAGGAAAGAGGTCTCGCTAGCACCAATTAAGCACATAAAATAGCTCAAATAAAGCCATCCTGCACTTTGAGAAGACTATAAAGGGATTTTAGGTGTTAGAAAAAATAGCACATTATTATCCTGTACTCAAATCCGTAAAATATTTTATTTTTAATATCCGTAAAATATCCATGTAAAAAGTCCAGAGTGCTTGGAGCACCTCAGACACACCCACGCCGCAGCCGGAAAATAAACAGTTAATTTGAACTCGGGTTTGGGCAGATGTGCAAGATTGAGAGTGGGTTTCTTTTAATCCTCATGTCCCCCAATATGATCCCTAGCATTTACAGAGCTGTACAGTGCAGGCTTGAATTTATTTTTGAGTTTTTATATTTCACAGCTTACTGCCGGTTCCAAGATATGCGGCCGGCCGTAAGATGAGATCCTTGCGGGGCCGTATAATAGAATCGCGAGTTAACTGAACCCCCGCAAGGAATCGCAGCCTTACGGCCAATTTACGGCCGATAATAGAATGAGGCCCTAAATGTTTAGTTTTTTTCGTGGATTTTCTTGGTATATGTTGTCCTTGTTTGGTTGAAATGTCTTGTAAGTTTTTAGTAAGAGTTTGTAAATGCTTTATTTTTGTAGTTGCTTTTTTTGGTCTGTCTTGACTGGTATCTTGTAAAATGTCATCTGATGTTTTAGGAACAGTTTGTAAATGCTTTATTATCTTTTTATTTTTTTTGGTTGTATCTTTCATTTTTGCAGCTGATATTCTTTTATTTGCAAGTCTTTTGCGTTCTTTTTCTCGTCGAATTTCTTTCTCCTCCGGTGTCTGCTGGGCGGCCCATCTCTCTTGTCTTTCTCTAGTTTGACGTCTTTTCTTCTCTTCTTTGGTCTCATTATCAGCCATATTAATCTGTAAAGGAAAAAAAATAAATGTAATTGTGTATTTTTTAATTTGTAATTCCTGTTAAAGATTCTTGTGCACAATTGGTGAAATAAAAGGCAAATCATTAATGAATCATTTATATTTAGTTAAATTTATAATTCCTGTCCTCAGTGGCTTAGAATTTGGCCAATGGAATACTGCTGTAAATAAGCATGTAACATATTTTTTTAAAATAATGGTTTTATTTATTAAAAACGTTGTTTGTGGATAGATATTTACCACTGCAAAACTTCTTTGCTAAAAAAAAAAGTGATGTGGTTATTGAGCTATGTATTGCATAGTAGCAATTTAAATAGAATAAGGGAGATAGTAAAATATTTTTTTTATTTTTCTGTTGACACGGATGCAACTGAAAGCAGTTTCTTTAGTTTTATACTTTAGTACTTATTATACTGTACCTTGGTTGAAGTGTGATTTAAATCCGAATGTTTGTTGGTCCTCGTTTCAAAATCGTTGTCCAATGGTGTGGTCCTCTGTTGGAAGTCCTCGTCCAATGGTGTGGTCCTGTGGCGATAGCCCTCGTCCGATGTTGTGGTCCTGTGGCGATAGCCCTCGTCCGATGGTGTGGTCCTGTGGCGATAGCCCTCGTCCGATGTTGTGGTCCTTTGGTGAAAGTCCTCGTCCGATGGTCTGGTCCTGTGTTGAAATTCCTCGTCTGCTGGGCTGGTCCTGTGTTGAAATTCCTCGTCTGCTGGTCTGGTCCTGTGTTGAAAGTCCTCGTCCGATGGTCCGGTCCTGTGGAGAAAGTCCTCGTCCGATTGTCTTCACGCAGTATCTGTTGTAATATAAAATAGAAAATGTTGTTTGAGTGAAATGTCTTTTAAATAAGTAAAACATTTATGAATTTGGCTGTATTGTATCAGTTATGGTTATTTTTTCTATATATTTTTTTTTTACTTTCTGTACAATCCCATGACTTTTGTTATTCTTATTTAAGGTTCTTAGTAAGGCTTGTGGGTTGTGATATATTAAATAAGAATATAAATGTATTTTGCTATGTGTTTATGTTATTTTTTGTACAATCCTGTTTTGTGCGCACCACTTGTGGTATACTTATTTAACCTTTATTGGGATGGTTATAGTTAGTGAAACATGAAATAATATAATTAATGTAGTTTGCTATGTGTTTGTGTTAGTTTTTGACAATCCTGTTTTGTGCGCACCACTTGTGCAAAAGTTATTTATTCTTGATTGTACTGGTTATAGGTTGTTAAACATTAAAGAATAATGTTAATGTAGTTTCCTATGTGTTTGTGTGATTTGTTGTACAATGCTATTAGGTGCGCAACACTTTTGTTATTCTTATTTTTGCTTCTTTGTAAGGCTTATAGGTTGTTAAACATTGAATAAGAAATTCTGTTTTGTGTGTAGCAGTTTGTGTCTCATTCAATAGCGATTTGGCTAATTGAATTGTGCCCTAAATAAGCACATAGCATATTTTTTGAAAGAAGTTTTTAGTCAGTGAAAAACTTTCTTTTGGATAGATTTTTAGTAACTAAAAACTTCTTTTAAAAAAAATGTTATGTTGTTATTTAGAGCCCTATTCAATTGGTCAAATTGCAATTGAATGAGGGCCTTTGTGTGTACCATATGTTGCATAGTTTGCCCCTCATTCAATTGCATTTTTTACAATGTAATAGTACTGTAAGGCCGTCATTGAATTGCAATTTTGAAAATTGAATAGGGTTGTAAATAAGCACATCACATATATGTTTTAAAATTGAATAAGGGCCTAAAAGTGCTTATTTATAGCCATATTTAATTGTCCAAAATAGCAATTGAATGAGGGCCTTTGGTTAATGCATTTGTTATATTGTCAGCTCCTCATTCAATTGTGTTTTGGCCAATGGAATAGAGCTCAATATCAGCACAGAGCATATTTTTTTACCGAATTTTGTATTTAGTGAACTTGTATCCAAAAGCAACGTGTTGACTAAATAAAAAGTTCCTTTAAAAAATATCAGCCTTATTAAATTGTGATTCAGTAAATTTAAAAGGGCTCTAATTAAGCACACAGCATATTTATTTACAGAAGTTTTTAGTTAGTGAAGACCTTGCTTTTGGATAGAAGTTCACTAACTAAAAACTTCTGTAAAAAAATACGCTGTGTGCTTAATTAGAGCCCTTTTTAAATTTACTGAATCACAATTTAATAAGGCTGTATGCTGTGTGCTTATATAGAGCCCTATTGAAATGGGCAAATCACATTTGAGTGTGGCCCTTGGCCATTAAAGATATATAGGTCCTCATTGAATTGCAATTTTGGCAATTGAAGAGGGCTCTATATAATCACATAACATATTTATTGAGCAAAGTTTTTAGTTATTGAAAACCTTGATTGTGGTTAGAAGTTCTGTAACTAAAAAGTTCTGTATCAAAAATATGTTATGTGCTTATATAGAGCCCTATTCAATTGAGGAAGTCGCAATTGAATAAGGCTCATGGTTCTTTCTTGTTTATACTTAATACTTTACCTTGATTGAAGTTTGGAATGACAGACGGTCCCCTCCTGCCAATCTTAATCCGCCGGTCTTCTTGTAGTGTCTGTTTGAAAAAGAAAGTGAAATAGTTATTTGTATATTTATAATTTTTCATCTAGCAAAGCATGGCCTTTTGAGCATGTAATGTCTTGTTGTATCTTACCTCTTCTTCTTTGTTGGTGTTCTTTAAAAGGGATTGTGCTTCACAGTGCACGGTGCAAATTGTTGAGAGACGCTGTTGATGCAGAGTCTGTTTGAATATTAAAAGAAATAAAAAGATTCAGCTTTATATGATCTATTGAATTGCAGTAAATGAATGTCATTTAAATATACTTCTGTAATTTTTTTCAATTGACCTTATTTTTTGTTGGGGGCTACACACATATGTCACATACATGAAGCACATTCCATAGTTTAATGTAATTATTTTGTGTACGTGTGACATATCAGTATACATGACTCATATTTAAATGGTTAAATTAACCTTATATTTTTTTTTCCAACATACATAAAAGTGTGTGTGTGAGATGTAACTATAGATGATACACATATATGTGCGTGTGACATATCAGTATACATGACATATAATGTAATTTAAATGTAGTTGTTTACTGATTTTGTTTTAAGCTAATTTTGTTGCAGTGGCAATACACATAAATGTGCGTGTGACATGTCAATAAACATTATACACATATATGTGCGTGTCACATGTCACTATACATTATACACATATATGTCCGTGTCACATGTCACTATGAAGGGGCAGTACACATAAATGTGTGTGTCACATGTCAATATACATGATACACATATATGTCCGTGTCACATGTCACTATGCAGGGGCAATACACATAAATGTGCGTGTCACATGTCACTATACATTCTATACATATATGTGCGTGTCAGATGTCACTATACATTATAGACATATATGTGCGTGTCACATGTCACTATACATAAACCTCTGTTTAATATTGAATTATGTTTTTTTGTTGTTTTGTTAAATGAACCGTACTTTTTTTTTGAGCCTATACACATAAATGTGCCATATATGTCACTACATAAATCCTATTTTTTTATTTTATTTGTTTGACCTGTCCTGATAATAAAATGTAATATATTATAGCTTACCTCTCAGTTGTAATTTGCAATGCAAAGTAGTAAATTAGTAAAGAATTGTCTTCTCAAGTAAAAGCAGCAGTTATCTCAGAAGTCACTCCGTTGATCACCTGAGGAGAAATGTATTTTTTTGTTTGAAATAGGCAGTATTTATAAACTTGTAGAAAGTTCTGGAAAGTGAGACCGTTAGAACGCAATACGCATGCGCTATTTGCGTTCCAGCTTACAATTTGCGTTCCATCCGCCATTTTCTGCGTATTACTGTTCAAAATGGTGTTTAATATGATTGTGATACGTTCCGCATAGTATGTGTTTCATTATTGCGAGTAAGTGTAGTGTAGTTACGTCTCAAGCCTCGTTTTCGTTTTGTTCGTCGGCCATTTTTTCTGTCGATTAGCGATGGTATTAGTGTCTAAAGTGTTTTATTTTGATTTAAATGTAGGCGTAACTTGTTTTTTTGAGGTGCTGGCTGGTTCCTCTTGCTGTAGGTAAGCTTTTTATGTGTTTGTTGTGTGTCTTTCTTAAGTTTTAAATGTTTGTATGTCGGCGTGTTGCGTCCGATGTTTGTGAAGTCGTAATGTGTGGTAACGTGTCTCGTATGGTGTTTGCGTGTGTAGCCTCGTTTTCGTTTTATTCGTCGGCCATTTTTTGTGTCGCTTAACAAACTATTTAGTGTCTAAACTCTTTTATTTTTAGTGCAATTAAGTTGTAAGTTGCATTTTTGAGGTCCTGGGTGCTTCCTGTTTGTGTAGGTAAGGTTTTTATTTATGTGCTGTGTGTATGTATTGTGTTTTTAATTTTGTAATGTTCGCGAGTTGCGTCCGAGTGTTGCGAGGCCGTAATGTGTGTGAACGTGTGTCGTATGTTGTTTGCGAGTGTCGTAATGTGTGTGAACGTGTGTCGTATGTTGTTTGCGAGTGTCGTAATGTGTTGCGACGTGAACTTTTTTTGAGATTTTGCAAGGGTCGCAGTTGCTGCAACTGAAGACCTCGCTTTGCGAGGTCCTCAGGTGCTGGCATGGAGCGCCTGCGGCGCTCCAAGCCAGCAACTGAAAACCTGGGACAGTGCCCTCGCTTCGCGAGGCCCGCGGGCTTGCTACGCGGCCCTCGCTACGCGAGGCCCGCGTCTCGCTACGCGAGCCCGCAGCGTTAGCAACAACTCGTACGCTCACAACTATATATGTGATATATATATATATATATATATATATATATATATTGTGACAAGGATGGACGTTTACCACAATAAATCTTTGCGACAAAAGGTTCAGCAATACAGATTTTTAGATGCAGAAGAATTGTTTATTTGTAAGTCTCATAAACAAGGATGAGAAGTAGAAAAAAATGAAAATAAAAATCTACATATACGTTCTTACTTCACATACCGGAACACCCTGACTACACCCGGGCAGCTTCCCTGTACCGGAGAAATTATGTAACAAAAAAGAAAACAAATGAATGCAGTTTTACTTCCAGCAGAAGTCTCTGCTGTGAGGGATAGTGCCACCTTGTGGCCAGGATACCAATAGTCTCTTATAGGTAGTATAGTGCCACCTTGTGGCCAGGATACAAATAGTCTCTTATAGGTGGTGTAGTGCCACCTTGTGGCCAGGTTACAAATAGTCTCTTATAGTGCCAGCTTGTCACCAGGATACAGATAGTCTCTTATAGTGCCAGCTTGGGGCCAGGATACAGATAGTCTCTTATAGTATCCAAAGTCTTTTCCACGTCTTTAAATGAGTAACCGTGGATGAAGCATAGGGCCCGCCCTTTTCTCCCATATGCTTCACCCCTGGGACCCTTATATGCAAAATTAACCTACAGCTAATTAACCGGTCCAACACTCAGCCTTTTCCCTGGAGTATGAAGAACAAAAGTAATTTCTGACCTTATAGTAATTGTATTCGGCCTTGCAGGAGGCTTTAGTCTGCAGCACTGGTCCTCACCAGATAGGACATGTTTCCAAACAGTAGCTTCCTTGGCTTGTCTCTTACAGCTTCCAGCACTGATGCTTCCTGTGTCTGTCCTCTTACTTCCCCCCAGACTCCCTCTCCTTGGCTGTTAGTTCCTGGGGATTTATTTACTTCTGTCAGCACTGGACTAATGGACCTAATCAGCCTAGTGCTGACATATCTTCCTTCTTAAATATATCCGTAGGTCAGCCTGACTTTGTGACAATATATATAAATAAATATAAATAAATATATATATATATATATATATATATATGTATAGAAATAAATATATATATATACAACATAAAGTTCTTTACTACTTATCTTAATATAATTAAGCCAGGATTATATTTTATCTCCTGCTCAAACCATGTATCCCCTACCAAGGAACAAAGTTATCAAAGGGCTTCTTATTGCCACAGGGGTTTTACCGCTGCTCTTTTTCGGTTATCCTACCATCAGCCCCACATTCACAGGCCTTCTCCATCACAAACATACCATGGAGTTATGGTGCTCTAAAGTCGCTATTGAGTCTCTCCAATATTGTCAGCCAAGAGAGCTCAACCATCATACATAGCCATATATACAGCTGTGGCATTCTCTTCAATTTACTATGGGAAGTGGAAGTTTTTTGTAAAACAGTATAAATATTTTTCATAATCTATGGTCCCTTACATACCTCCAAACTTTTTAATTCTGTTAGAAACAAAAAAATGTCTGCTGCGATTTCGGCAAACGTGAATACAACATCTAAAATTAAAGGGCGATTGAGGACATATTTTTCTTTGTTGCATACGAAACACAGCATTTTATAATGTTGAACAGTGTTTTTGTTTCTTTAAAAATGTAGGCTTCTGTAGTATACTGCTTTGAATGCATAACAGTCTTTTTGGGTTTGAATGACAAAACAACTATTAAATGCATGATAGAAAAAAATGGATCATATGCCCCTTTATAGGTTATACATATTTTAAACTATCTAAAACATTTTGCACAATATCAACTCAAATTCTTCACACGAACATGCTATAAATATTACACGTCAATGATCCCTTAATATAATTTACTCTTTAATACTTTTCACTGCACAAGTTATCCAGTTAATATTATGGCATTGCATTGATGTCTTTAATGAGGACCATACTCTTACTCTACATTCTTTGCTTATGATGGTTATTTACAGGCCTGCCATCACACAGATACATCTCTGCACTGCAGTGCACCACGCTATTGAACTCTGTAGTTGTATTTCATTGCAATTCCTCCATACTTGAAAGTAGAAATCATTTATCTGTCACTAAAGGCTTATTGTTAAACTCTTCATCACCACCGAAGCTCTAAAATTAAATCAGAGGAATGTCTTGTATCAGAAGAGATGACAGCAGTACTTTTAGTAATAAAAAGCATTCTCTTTTTTTCAGCATATTTCTTTTCGAAAAATAGAATTCACACAAATTATATTGAGTGTATCCTGATAAAAAAATATATTGCTGTACAGATACAATATCGGGATTTGAGCTCCGTATACACTGTTATCATTTTGGCTCATGTCTACTAACTAGTGATATTCCAACAAAACTATAGTGGTCATTGTCAAAAAAAACAGGACACTTGAACGTTTGGGTCTGGGCCCTGATGGACATTAGCCACACAGCCAGGTGAATCAAATGGACATAAGGAACTTGTGAAAGAATTTACCAGTTGTTTATTTGTTATGCTGTGTGATGTTTCTCCCCAAGCTCTTGTTATATGCCCTGGACCCCTAAGACCCCTTTCCACCAGACCATTTGAGTCTAGAGGGGTCTGGGTCTATTTTCCATTTTTACTGCCACTATTTTGTGTGTAGAGTTTATTTTGGGGGACAGCTATTGCATTAAGCTATAAAACATATTCCCCTATTCAGGTTGGATCCCACTCACCCGCCCAGACCTCCTAGCTACTGGGCTCACTGTATCCTATTAACCCCATGCTGTGCTCAGATCCTGGCATGAGTTAGCTGATAGCTAGGGCCATAAACTCCTAGCTGGGGAAATAGACATGCTGAAACTTGTTTTGGAACCTAGGAACTTGGCCCAAGAATCTGCAATTTGTCCTAAAATCTGGTTAAGTTGTCAATGAAGCTGTGAGCTACACAATGTAGGGTCACCCAAGATGGGCAGTTTATAGCAGAGAGGTCAGAAAATTGTGGTCCACTGGAGAAGGAACTGGCAACACACTACAGTAACTTTGGTAAGATAACCTTATGGACAAGCACAACCAGAGACATAACTCTTTTGGACAATGAGCCTCGTAGCCTAAGTAGCCCAGGAAAGAAGGAAAGTGAATGGTAGTGGAGATTGGAAAATATTTGTCTAACTGACTTCAGAATTCCAGAAGATAGCAAAAAAAGACAAGAAGACACTCGACAATGAGCGATGTAAATACATAGAAAAAGATAACAGAATGGGTAATCAAGAGATCTCTTCAAAAAAAGTTAGGGATCCCCTTTCTTGCCAAAGCGGGCATGATAAAAGACAAAAATGGTAGGGACTTAACAGAAGCAGATAAGATAAAGAAGAGGTGGCAGGAATGCAATGAAGATCACTACATAAAAGATAACCTCAATAGTTTGTCCAATGAGCTGAAACCAGACATCTTGTAGAGTGAAGTGAGATTTGCTGTAGGAAGCCTTGCTGATAACAGGAGATAGCAGGAGTTGATGGAATCCCAGATGAACCATTAAAAATCCTATAAGATGCTGTGAAAGTGTTTGTCATGCCCAGGGCCTGACTGGACTGTTTTACACTATGGCCTGGGCCTGACTGGCTAGAGTTACCCTGTTTTTATTATTATGGTTATGTATATCTTCGTGCTTTTGGTTAAAATATGATTACACTGTTATACTGTATGTATCTTGATTTATGCTCTGCATAACATATTAGCTATTCTGCACACTATTGCATTAGCCAACACCCAAGACCGTAGTCAAATAGATACTCATTTTATAGGGTTTACCAGTAAGCAGGAGCAGCCTATTGTGCACAGTGTTGTTATCTGGTGAAGACTCCCCTAGTGTCACAGGGGCCTTGAGCAGATAAGCAGATAGTCTGAGTGGTTAGAACAATTGTTTAAAGTTAATATAATCAACAGGATGAGATCTGATATCAGAGGTACAGGGTTTTCCTAGTAAGCAGGGGGGCTGTGTGCCATAACATTGTATAAAATGTGCCAATTATTAAAGGTATGACAGTGGTATCTGAACTTACATAGACAAGGTGTATCATTCTGTGCATTAATCCTAATTCTAAGGGATTATATGGTCTGTGGAAGCAATCTCCTGGGCGTGGTTCCTTGTGTTTGGTCCAGCTTCTGCTATCATAGGTGTACAAGGACCACAAAATTCTGCTGGATAGGTTTAAACTAGGTTCTTACCAAGTCCAATTGAAGTAGCAGGTCGTGATAGTGTTGCTTTATGCCAACAAATTTGGAAAACTCCACAGTGGCCAATAGACTAGAAAAGGTCAGTCTATCTAAAAATGTTGAACTTGACAGACTGAAACTATTTTTTTCAACCTCAATGACTATGTTACTATGTAACTATGTAAGTCTACATCCAAATCCGCAAAAAAGGCAGTGCCAAAGATTGCTTTATTATCGAACAATTGCTAATTATCGAACACTTGTACTCATTTCACATGTCAGTAAGGTAATGCTTAATATCCTACAAGCTAATGTCCAACAATATATGGACCAGGAACTACCAGATGTGCAAGATGGGTTCCATAGAAGAAGAGACATAAGAGATCAAATTGCAAATGTCAGATTGATAATAGAGAAAGTAAGAGAGTTGCCAAAAAATATTTACTTCTGCTTCATAGACTATTCTAAAGTTTTTGACCTTGTGGATCACAACAAAATGTGGCATGTTCTTAAAGAGATGGGAGTACCAGATAAACTTATGTGCCTCTGGAAGAATCTGTATATAGACCAAGACGCCATAGTCAGATCCGAACATGGCACAACAGAATAGTTCAAGATCTGGAAAAGAGTGAAACAAGGTTGTATATTGTCACCTTATGTGCGGAGTACATCATGTAAGGCCAGACTGATTTGCTAATTATGGTCACTCATCAACTCCACAGACATTTAAAAACATGTTTTTAGCGGCACATGGGAATGGGTGGCATAGATGATATTAATTTTTTTCTTTGTGCCAGTCACTTCATTTATATTGCCTCTTGCAGCTCTTCATAGGAAGGATTTAAGGAATGGAAATCGTCTAGTAGAGTGAGGCAAGGAGTTCCACAGAACTGGGGCAGTACATGAAAAGTCCTGAAGGCAGGAATGAGAGGAGATGATTAGAGAGAAGGAAAGAAGAAGGTCATTAGCAGAGTGAAGAGTGCATTATTATTGAGGGTTTTATACATTAGGGTCAAGAGTTTATATTGTATTCTGGAGGTTATGGGAAGCCAGTGGAGTGACTGATAGAGAGGAGCTGCACATAGAGCATTGAGTGTGGTAGATGAGTCTAGCGGTGGTGTCATTATGGACTGAAGACGGGTGATGGGGAGTGACGAGTGATGGGGAGGCCAGCAAGGAGTGAGTTGCAGCAGTCGAGGCGAGATATGACAAGAGAGTGCATTAGGATTTTGGTTGGGTCTTTATTCAGCTTTTTTAATTATATACAGCACTTGTTTATCAAATTACTTTAATAAAGGTGAACGAGAAATTTGACGTCCGTTTTTTTCTATTGCACTTGTTCTATTGCACTCATTTGAATGCCGTCTGACTGTAGTAGTTTTTTTTACACTATATTTTTATTTACTTTTTTACTCAATAAATATACTATAATGTTATTTTGTTCCACTGTGTTACGGAGAGAGTGGGAAGAGATGGTTCAAAATCCTAAGAATTCGACAATATTTTATGAGGTTTGATGAGGAAATTTTAGAAAACATTAATATAGTATAGTATAGTAATATTGTGGTATAGTATAGTATAGTAATATTGTGGTCCACTGGAGAAGGAACTGGCAACACACTACAGTAACTTTGGTAAGATAACCTTATGGACAAGCACAACCAGAGACATAACTCTTTTGGACAATGAGCCTCGTAGCCTAAGTAGCCCAGGAAAGAAGGAAAGTGAATGGTAGTGGAGATTGGAAAATATTTGTCTAACTGACTTCAGAATTCCAGAAGATAGCAAAAAAAGACAAGAAGACACTCGACAATGAGCGATGTAAATACATAGAAAAAGATAACAGAATGGGTAATCAAGAGATCTCTTCAAAAAAAGTTAGGGATCCCCTTTCTTGCCAAAGCGGGCATGATAAAAGACAAAAATGGTAGGGACTTAACAGAAGCAGATAAGATAAAGAAGAGGTGGCAGGAATGCAATGAAGATCACTACATAAAAGATAACCTCAATAGTTTGTCCAATGAGCTGAAACCAGACATCTTGTAGAGTGAAGTGAGATTTGCTGTAGGAAGCCTTGCTGATAACAGGAGATAGCAGGAGTTGATGGAATCCCAGATGAACCATTAAAAATCCTATAAGATGCTGTGAAAGTGTTTGTCATGCCCAGGGCCTGACTGGACTGTTTTACACTATGGCCTGGGCCTGACTGGCTAGAGTTACCCTGTTTTTATTATTATGGTTATGTATATCTTCGTGCTTTTGGTTAAAATATGATTACACTGTTATACTGTATGTATCTTGATTTATGCTCTGCATAACATATTAGCTATTCTGCACACTATTGCATTAGCCAACACCCAAGACCGTAGTCAAATAGATACTCATTTTATAGGGTTTACCAGTAAGCAGGAGCAGCCTATTGTGCACAGTGTTGTTATCTGGTGAAGACTCCCCTAGTGTCACAGGGGCCTTGAGCAGATAAGCAGATAGTCTGAGTGGTTAGAACAATTGTTTAAAGTTAATATAATCAACAGGATGAGATCTGATATCAGAGGTACAGGGTTTTCCTAGTAAGCAGGGGGGCTGTGTGCCATAACATTGTATAAAATGTGCCAATTATTAAAGGTATGACAGTGGTATCTGAACTTACATAGACAAGGTGTATCATTCTGTGCATTAATCCTAATTCTAAGGGATTATATGGTCTGTGGAAGCAATCTCCTGGGCGTGGTTCCTTGTGTTTGGTCCAGCTTCTGCTATCATAGGTGTACAAGGACCACAAAATTCTGCTGGATAGGTTTAAACTAGGTTCTTACCAAGTCCAATTGAAGTAGCAGGTCGTGATAGTGTTGCTTTATGCCAACAAATTTGGAAAACTCCACAGTGGCCAATAGACTAGAAAAGGTCAGTCTATCTAAAAATGTTGAACTTGACAGACTGAAACTATTTTTTTCAACCTCAATGACTATGTTACTATGTAACTATGTAAGTCTACATCCAAATCCGCAAAAAAGGCAGTGCCAAAGATTGCTTTATTATCGAACAATTGCTAATTATCGAACACTTGTACTCATTTCACATGTCAGTAAGGTAATGCTTAATATCCTACAAGCTAATGTCCAACAATATATGGACCAGGAACTACCAGATGTGCAAGATGGGTTCCATAGAAGAAGAGACATAAGAGATCAAATTGCAAATGTCAGATTGATAATAGAGAAAGTAAGAGAGTTGCCAAAAAATATTTACTTCTGCTTCATAGACTATTCTAAAGTTTTTGACCTTGTGGATCACAACAAAATGTGGCATGTTCTTAAAGAGATGGGAGTACCAGATAAACTTATGTGCCTCTGGAAGAATCTGTATATAGACCAAGACGCCATAGTCAGATCCGAACATGGCACAACAGAATAGTTCAAGATCTGGAAAAGAGTGAAACAAGGTTGTATATTGTCACCTTATGTGCGGAGTACATCATGTAAGGCCAGACTGATTTGCTAATTATGGTCACTCATCAACTCCACAGACATTTAAAAACATGTTTTTAGCGGCACATGGGAATGGGTGGCATAGATGATATTAATTTTTTTCTTTGTGCCAGTCACTTCATTTATATTGCCTCTTGCAGCTCTTCATAGGAAGGATTTAAGGAATGGAAATCGTCTAGTAGAGTGAGGCAAGGAGTTCCACAGAACTGGGGCAGTACATGAAAAGTCCTGAAGGCAGGAATGAGAGGAGATGATTAGAGAGAAGGAAAGAAGAAGGTCATTAGCAGAGTGAAGAGTGCATTATTATTGAGGGTTTTATACATTAGGGTCAAGAGTTTATATTGTATTCTGGAGGTTATGGGAAGCCAGTGGAGTGACTGATAGAGAGGAGCTGCACATAGAGCATTGAGTGTGGTAGATGAGTCTAGCGGTGGTGTCATTATGGACTGAAGACGGGTGATGGGGAGTGACGAGTGATGGGGAGGCCAGCAAGGAGTGAGTTGCAGCAGTCGAGGCGAGATATGACAAGAGAGTGCATTAGGATTTTGGTTGGGTCTTTATTCAGCTTTTTTAATTATATACAGCACTTGTTTATCAAATTACTTTAATAAAGGTGAACGAGAAATTTGACGTCCGTTTTTTTCTATTGCACTTGTTCTATTGCACTCATTTGAATGCCGTCTGACTGTAGTAGTTTTTTTTACACTATATTTTTATTTACTTTTTTACTCAATAAATATACTATAATGTTATTTTGTTCCACTGTGTTACGGAGAGAGTGGGAAGAGATGGTTCAAAATCCTAAGAATTCGACAATATTTTATGAGGTTTGATGAGGAAATTTTAGAAAACATTAATATAGTATAGTATAGTAATATTGTGGTATAGTATAGTATAGTAATATTGTGGTCCACTGGAGAAGGAACTGGCAACACACTACAGTAACTTTGGTAAGATAACCTTATGGACAAGCACAACCAGAGACATAACTCTTTTGGACAATGAGCCTCGTAGCCTAAGTAGCCCAGGAAAGAAGGAAAGTGAATGGTAGTGGAGATTGGAAAATATTTGTCTAACTGACTTCAGAATTCCAGAAGATAGCAAAAAAAGACAAGAAGACACTCGACAATGAGCGATGTAAATACATAGAAAAAGATAACAGAATGGGTAATCAAGAGATCTCTTCAAAAAAAGTTAGGGATCCCCTTTCTTGCCAAAGCGGGCATGATAAAAGACAAAAATGGTAGGGACTTAACAGAAGCAGATAAGATAAAGAAGAGGTGGCAGGAATGCAATGAAGATCACTACATAAAAGATAACCTCAATAGTTTGTCCAATGAGCTGAAACCAGACATCTTGTAGAGTGAAGTGAGATTTGCTGTAGGAAGCCTTGCTGATAACAGGAGATAGCAGGAGTTGATGGAATCCCAGATGAACCATTAAAAATCCTATAAGATGCTGTGAAAGTGTTTGTCATGCCCAGGGCCTGACTGGACTGTTTTACACTATGGCCTGGGCCTGACTGGCTAGAGTTACCCTGTTTTTATTATTATGGTTATGTATATCTTCGTGCTTTTGGTTAAAATATGATTACACTGTTATACTGTATGTATCTTGATTTATGCTCTGCATAACATATTAGCTATTCTGCACACTATTGCATTAGCCAACACCCAAGACCGTAGTCAAATAGATACTCATTTTATAGGGTTTACCAGTAAGCAGGAGCAGCCTATTGTGCACAGTGTTGTTATCTGGTGAAGACTCCCCTAGTGTCACAGGGGCCTTGAGCAGATAAGCAGATAGTCTGAGTGGTTAGAACAATTGTTTAAAGTTAATATAATCAACAGGATGAGATCTGATATCAGAGGTACAGGGTTTTCCTAGTAAGCAGGGGGGCTGTGTGCCATAACATTGTATAAAATGTGCCAATTATTAAAGGTATGACAGTGGTATCTGAACTTACATAGACAAGGTGTATCATTCTGTGCATTAATCCTAATTCTAAGGGATTATATGGTCTGTGGAAGCAATCTCCTGGGCGTGGTTCCTTGTGTTTGGTCCAGCTTCTGCTATCATAGGTGTACAAGGACCACAAAATTCTGCTGGATAGGTTTAAACTAGGTTCTTACCAAGTCCAATTGAAGTAGCAGGTCGTGATAGTGTTGCTTTATGCCAACAAATTTGGAAAACTCCACAGTGGCCAATAGACTAGAAAAGGTCAGTCTATCTAAAAATGTTGAACTTGACAGACTGAAACTATTTTTTTCAACCTCAATGACTATGTTACTATGTAACTATGTAAGTCTACATCCAAATCCGCAAAAAAGGCAGTGCCAAAGATTGCTTTATTATCGAACAATTGCTAATTATCGAACACTTGTACTCATTTCACATGTCAGTAAGGTAATGCTTAATATCCTACAAGCTAATGTCCAACAATATATGGACCAGGAACTACCAGATGTGCAAGATGGGTTCCATAGAAGAAGAGACATAAGAGATCAAATTGCAAATGTCAGATTGATAATAGAGAAAGTAAGAGAGTTGCCAAAAAATATTTACTTCTGCTTCATAGACTATTCTAAAGTTTTTGACCTTGTGGATCACAACAAAATGTGGCATGTTCTTAAAGAGATGGGAGTACCAGATAAACTTATGTGCCTCTGGAAGAATCTGTATATAGACCAAGACGCCATAGTCAGATCCGAACATGGCACAACAGAATAGTTCAAGATCTGGAAAAGAGTGAAACAAGGTTGTATATTGTCACCTTATGTGCGGAGTACATCATGTAAGGCCAGACTGATTTGCTAATTATGGTCACTCATCAACTCCACAGACATTTAAAAACATGTTTTTAGCGGCACATGGGAATGGGTGGCATAGATGATATTAATTTTTTTCTTTGTGCCAGTCACTTCATTTATATTGCCTCTTGCAGCTCTTCATAGGAAGGATTTAAGGAATGGAAATCGTCTAGTAGAGTGAGGCAAGGAGTTCCACAGAACTGGGGCAGTACATGAAAAGTCCTGAAGGCAGGAATGAGAGGAGATGATTAGAGAGAAGGAAAGAAGAAGGTCATTAGCAGAGTGAAGAGTGCATTATTATTGAGGGTTTTATACATTAGGGTCAAGAGTTTATATTGTATTCTGGAGGTTATGGGAAGCCAGTGGAGTGACTGATAGAGAGGAGCTGCACATAGAGCATTGAGTGTGGTAGATGAGTTTAGCGGTGGTGTCATTATGGACTGAAGACGGGTGATGGGGAGTGACGAGTGATGGGGAGGCCAGCAAGGAGTGAGTTGCAGCAGTCGAGGCGAGATATGACAAGAGAGTGCATTAGGATTTTGGTTGGGTCTTTATTCAGCTTTTTTAATTATATACAGCACTTGTTTATCAAATTACTTTAATAAAGGTGAACGAGAAATTTGACGTCCGTTTTTTTCTATTGCACTTGTTCTATTGCACTCATTTGAATGCCGTCTGACTGTAGTAGTTTTTTTTACACTATATTTTTATTTACTTTTTTACTCAATAAATATACTATAATGTTATTTTGTTCCACTGTGTTACGGAGAGAGTGGGAAGAGATGGTTCAAAATCCTAAGAATTCGACAATATTTTATGAGGTTTGATGAGGAAATTTTAGAAAACATTAATATAGGCCAGCAAATTTCAGATTTTAGACATGAGATGGGATATAATGACTTTTTTTTTACCATGACTGCTTTTGCAAATCCTAAATAAAATTGTCTGACAGATTCAATATAACGTTTCATTGCACTGTGTTGCTGCGACAGATGCCAGGAGCTGGCTGCAATCCTAATGTTCAGCACAGCTAATGTATAGTAAATTCCCTATAAATAATCAACCAAAAAATAATCATTAGCCAACCATCTTGTAACAATTTAAAATGAGCATTTAATTTGGACAGAGAGTAATCTGGTGACATGTCTTTAACCATAATTAATGAATAGATTAATACGATAGTTGCTTCTGAAATAAAGAAACAATTACAGTACATTTAAATGAACAATCTCACCAATTTTTTATTCATAGTGCATGGGCCTGAAATTCCTGAAATATCATTAGCATTTAAGAAAGATACACATTTGCCAAACATAATCTTTCCTTGTCTTTATTTGCTTTTTATTAATAAGCACTGAACTAAATGCACCAAAATTTGGTCAAAAAGGATCTCTTAATGTTTACAGTATTTTGGTGCTTTATCACATTTTCCGTACTTTAATTCCAAATTAAACTATTACAAATTAAACCATCTTGAACGATTGCCTTCTTTCAGTCTGATTATACGTTTGTATGCCCTGACTATGGGTTGGTAGTCTTGCAGTATTAATTCATATTAATTACTAGCACTTGCCCGTCAAAAAATGACGGCAATGTGATGTATATGTTTGTCAAGTTGTTTAGTTATTAACATATATTTTTGACACTTGTAAGTATTGTGATATGAACATGTATTTTTGTAAAACGTTGATGTAATGGTTTTTTAAGTTGAAATTTGTATCTGAAGAATTGTTCACTTTAATATACATAGAATCCAGAGAAAAGTAAAAAGTAAAAAGACTTTTTTAAACGTACCAAATTTTAACATGAAGTTTAAAATATATGTAAGCAATAACCTTGAAAGTATATATTTTTAAAATTGAACTTTATTTTTTATGTAACTTTGTAATTTTTGCAAAACATTTGTCTAATTGTGAACATTATAAACAGGAACATAGTAAATACATTTTGTAACATAATTTTGAATTAAAAGTATTAACATTTGAATGTAAAAACAGTTTAACTTGAAATTAATTAGTATTAACATGCAATTTATATCAGAATAATTGTTAAGTTTAATATACATTGAATGTAGAGGAAGGCATACATTAAAAACTCTACTTAAACCGTACGTAATTAAAGTAATTCATTACTGAGCACTTAAACTGGCGATAAACATTAATGTAGGTAGTAATCTTAAGATAACATAGAATATTTACATTGTGACTTAAAAGGTGCTTGAGCTCTTAACATGAACTTTGTAATATGTTGAATGAAATAACTTGAAAATATTGTTTTTAAACTTGTAACATTAGAAACATTAACATAGTGACTTAACATTTTAACATAATTTTTCATAGAAATGCAAGGCAAGTATTTTGTGAGGCGAATTATCCATAAACATGACTTCCATTAATTATGACTGAATTAAACAACCAATTGTTTTGTATTTTTGAATGTTTTTCCAAAATGTTTGCATGGCTTTAGTTTGTATCCTGAAAAGTTATAGTACTTCATAGTAGACAATGTTTTTAGTAAAAATACGTCCATCTTCTAATAAATCACCTTGACTTTCATTGTTTTCAATGTAAACTTTAATAGCCTGTGGATTTTTGCAGCGTGACAACGCAACGTACAATTGACCATGTGCAAAAACTGGTTCTTCCAAGTAAATACCCACAGATTTGAAAGTTTGACCTTGTGATTTATTAATGGTCATGGCAAATGCCATAATAATGGGAAATTGTCTTCTTTGAAGTATAAAAGGGAGACTACTTTCACTTGGTGCTAAATCTATTCTTGGTATGAAAACTCTCTCTCCTTTATGGGTCCCAGTTAAAATTTCAGCATCTATAAAATGGTCCTTTAATTGTTGAACAATTAATCTTGTGCCATTGCATAGGCCTTTTTTGGGGTTCATATTTTGCAGTAACATGATAATTGCACCTTTCTTTAGCTGCAAAATATGTGGTGGCATTCCAGAAGGAGTTAAAGAGTTAATGAATTCAGTTGAAAAGTTTGCCTGACTTTCATTGTCATCAGCAAGTACAGAATCAGCACTGTGATAATTTCTTTGTGGTGCATTAATTTTTTTTAAGATTTCATTATTGAGTATTAATGCATCTTTATTTTTACACGTCAGTATAACTTGGTTGGCAAGCTCGGAATATTCTTCGTTATTTATGCTCCCTTCAAATATAGCGGATATAATATCTTGTTGACAAATCATATGAGGTGGGATCTCTACAGTGTCGTCAGGTAAATGTAGTATTTTTTCTGTTCTGCCTTCTCCAATTTTAATAAGCCAATCATTGAAATCAGTTTGGCCTTCTGATCTCATATTTTGTTGCAGTTGAAGATGGGTAAAATGTTTCCATACTGTACTTGACTTTATACATGTTTCAATAATGTCTGTTCGATTTCCATGTACAACGACAGGTAATGTTTGTCTAAAATCGCCACCCAACAACATTACCTTTCCACCAAATGGAAAAATATTATCCATGACTTCACGAAGCAAACGGTCAATACATTGGAGCGCATAGCATGACATCATTGTGGCCTCATCTATTATAATTAATTTACATTTCTTCAATTTCTTTGCTTGTAAGGATGTCATGCGAATATCTGACACAGAATTTTCCAAAATAGGCACTGGCAGTTTAAATCCACTATGAACAGTTCTTCCACCTTCTAATAAAAGTGCATCAATTCCAGTAGTGGCAAACGCCATTGCTATTTTTCCTTGTGCTCGTACTGAACTCATTAATAAATTGTACAAATATGTTTTCCCTGATCCGCCAGGTCCATCAAGATAGAAATAACGCTCTGTCACCATGTCATCATCTATAGCATTTTTAATGGCATGAAATGCTTGCAATTGTAGTGTATTTAAAGTTGCAAGTCTTTCTTCTGTTCTTTATGCTTGTAGTTGAATGTCATAGTCTTCAAAGTTAATGTCATCTATTAGACCTGTATCAGGCAAATTAAAACTTGCACAACTTAATCCATGAGTTAAAAAGACTTCTTGAATTTCCATTAACGCTTTTAAGTGTGCAATGGGTTCATTGTATCGTCGCATAAAGTCTTCAGCCATATTACTTTTAAAAGTCTCCCACAAAGCTAATGCATTTGGAGCATTTGAGAAGATACAAATAAAAGCAAATTGTTCTCTCATCTGTCGTGGCATTTGACATTGTGCTGCTTCTTCTAAACATCTTTCCCACTCTGTATCATCAGCGAGTAAGTTTCTATGTCTTGCAGCTAAATGGAAGGATTCATATACAATGTCATTAACAGTTCTTAATTGTTCAAAACTTTGTGCTCCTGGAACATTTAAAAGTAATATCCGTAAGCAAAAACGTTCAACATCTCTTGGACTGACTGTGTAAATTCGTGGAATTATTTTATTGCCTCTGGTTTTTCTTGCTCTCCATAATCCATTCACAAAAACATAGTGATATGGAATTTTAATATATAAGTATTGTGTTGCTTCAGCATCAGTGGAATTTAATGCAAACCATGCAGTTAGTGTAGTGTGACGATCTTCACTTTGGGCCAATGCATTCATTTCATTTCCAGCATGGAAATAGACTAAATGTCGTTGTGGCAAATGTACTGCTAACCTATATACTGCATGTGATCTATCATGCATTTCAAATTTTAAAAGCCGCCACATAGCTTCTGGTGCACTGACATAGCGAGCATCTACATGAGATGCAAGTTCATCATGTACTAACTCACTACTTTCAGGGTTGTCTGCACTTTTGATGACTACAGTAGCTGCATCGTAACCTTTGTAAATATATTTGTAGACATATTTAATTGATTTGATGGAAGTGCAGGCTTCTACGTTGATGTGGGCGTTGTACTTCATGAGTAAATGTGGATTGTAGGGTACTACATATCTATTGTCCACTTTTTTTCCACGAATAATGGCACTATCTCCTCTTCTTTTATAAAGTGGATATCCATCACAATTTGCATATGTTTTGTCTCTATAATCTTTTGGAAAATCTTTTGAACATTGATTATTTTCCATACATGGTGATTGTGGATTAAGGTCTCCACAGGGTCCATGAATCATGCGATGAGTAACAATCTCATATAGTCTACCATATAGTTCTGGATCTGGTAGTTCAGCAACTATGACTGCATCCACTTTGTCCGAAGTATCTAATTTATCTTTCTCTTGAAGTATTATGAGAAGATGTGCATGTGGAAGGCCTCTTTTTTGAAATTCAATGGTATATACATAAGCAAGACATTTGCCAAATAACTGATTTATAGTGAAGTCACGTATTAATTCATTTAATTTGATCTTAAAAACTCTGGCTACTAAATCTGGTCGATCTGAAGCACTTTGTCCAATAAGTAGATTTTGATTAATTTCTGGCCATTGTGGATTACATGTAAATGTCACAAATAAATCTGGTTTTCCAAATTTTGTCACAATAGCCATAGCATCATTGTATCTTTCTCTCATATTTCGAGGAGATCCTTGAAAGGAAGATGGTAAAATGATGGCTTTGCCAGCTGTCATGTCTCTGCTTGTAGCCACGTCAGCAACATAGTCCATGAGTCCACAATATTGTTCTACACGTAGTTTATCTTGTTGATATTTTATAAAGTTTAAATTATTTGCCTCAACTTGCAAATATGAATCAATAATCCATTGTTGTGTTAGTTTCCCACCACATAAAATTGGATTAAATTCATCTCTAATGGCAATTTGAGCAACTTCAAATTCAAGCATAGAAACATTATTTCGGATTCTGGCTTTAGCATTTGGGTAACTGGGAAGGGTTAATTTTGGTTGCCAACCTGCTTCTCCGTGTGGGAAAAAGATGGGATATGTCATTGGATCTAAATTTGGACTTAAGATATTAATATTAATAAATGGTTGCTCCTCATTTCTGGGATATACTCTAATGTCTCTTTGAAATGGTGGTTCTCCTTCATCATTCTGAAAGACCATTGCAACCTCATTTGATGTTGGCAAGTTATAACGACGTTTATCAGTATGTATGTCTCTTTTAAGCACCATATTAACCTTTGGCATGGGTAATTGATGTCTTTGTGCATTAAGTAGTTGTTCATTTTCTACTTCTGCCAATTTTTTTTAAGCTTTACTGTAGGGATTGTTGTCCATAATGTTATTTAGCTCTATAAAAACACTGGGTAAGCATTTTTTATTTTCTTCCATCTGCATACGTTGGTCAACAGCTTCCATTGTATCTAGGACATATAGTTGAGCGAATTTTCTTTGCTCTCCTTCCTCTGGATGTAAATGTGAAGTCCGATGATAAATTTGTCCTTGGACTTTAAAACAGTAAGGACCATGTCCTGGTACATTAGCAGCCAATGTTGCCCCCATAGATGCAAATGATATGGCACTATTGTAGGATCTTATGTTTGTCTTAAAATTTTTGTAATTTGGAAAAGTAGGTTCAGTCATAATATTTTGTAAATAGGTTGGAAATTGTTTCCTTTCTGGAAGTTTGAACTTTCCTTTTTGACAACAACTAATAAATTGTCCATCTCGGGGTCTCTCCTGTTTAAAATAATAAGCCTCACAAAATTGACATTGAATAGTCATGTCCCCACAACTATGAACCTCTACTGCTAAAGACTTCAGTAAAGGACAATTTGCAAAGCATATTGGATGTTGACTTTCATATTCATCAGATGAAAAGTCATGAAATGTTTCAACAACAGGTTCTAAATGTTTAGTTTTTTTCGTAGATTTTCTTGGTATATGTTGGACTTGTTTGGTTGAAATGTCCTGTAAGATTTTAGTAAGAGTTTGTAAATGCTTTGTTTTTGTAGTTGCTTTTTTTTGTCTGTCTTGACTGGTATGTTGTAAAATGTCATCTGATGTTTTAGGAACAGTTTGTAAATGCTTTATTATTTTTTTATTTTTTTTGGTTGTATCTTTCATTTTTGCAGCTGATATTCTTTTATTTGCAAGTCTTTTGCGTTCTTTTTCTCGTCGAATTTCTTTCTCCTCCGGTGTCTGCTGGGCGGCCCATCTCTCTTGTCTTTCTCTAGTTTGACGTCTTTTCTTCTCTTCTTTGGTCTCGTTATCAGCCATATTAATCTGTAAAGGAAAAAAAATAAATGTAATTGTGTATATTTAAATTTGTAATTCCTGTTAAAGATTCTTGTGCACAATTGGTGAAATAAAAGGCAAATCATTAAGGTATCATTTATATTTAGAATGTATCATTTATATTTAGTTAAATTTATAATTCCTGTCCTCACTGACTAAGAATTTGGCCAATGGAATAGTGCTGTAAATAAGCATGTAACATATTTTTTTTTAAATAATGGTTTTATTTATTAAAAACGTTGTTTGTGGATAGATATTTACCACTGCAAAACTTCTTTGCTAAAAAAAAAAGTGATGTGGTTATTGAGCTATGTATTGCATAGTAGCAATTTAAATAAAATAAGGGAGATAGTAAATTAATTATTTTATTTTTCTGTTGACACAGATGCAACTGAAAGCAGTTTCTTTAGTTTTATACTTTAGTACTTATTATACTTTACCTTGGTTGAAGTGTGATTTAAATCCGAATGTTTGTTGGTCCTCGGTTCAAAATCGTTGTCCAATGGTGTGGTCCTCTGTTGGAAGTCCTCGTCCGATGGTGTGGTCCTGTGGCGATAGCCCTCGTCCGATGTTGTGGTCCTGTGGCGATATCCCTCGTCCGATGTTGTGGTCCGTTGGTGAAAGTCCTCGTCTGATGGTCTGGTCCTGTGTTGAAATTCCTCGTCTGCTGGTCTGGTCCTGTGTTGAAATTCCTCGTCTGCTGGTCTGGTCCGAGTCCTCGTCCGATGGTCCGCTCCTGTGGAAAAAGTCCTCGTCCGATTGTCTTCACGCAGTATCTGTTGTAATATAAAATATAAAATGTTGTTTGAGTGAAATGTCTTTTAAATAATTTAAAAATGTATTAATTTGACTGTATTGTATCAGTTATGGTTATTTTTTTCTATCTTTTTTTTTTTTTTACTTTCTGTACAATCCCACAACTTTTGTTATTCTTATTGAAGGTTCTTAGTAAGGCTTGTGGGTTGTGATATATTAAATAAGAATATACATTTATTTTGCTATGTGTTTATGTTATTTTTTGTACAATCCTGTTTTGTGCACACGACTTGTGGTATACTTATTTAACCTTTATTGGGATGCTTATAGTTAGTGAAACATGAAATAATATAATTAATGTAGTTTGCTATGTGTTTGTGTTAGTTTTTGACAATCCTGTTTGGTGCGCACCACTTGTGCAAAAGTTATTTATTCTTGATTGTACTGGTTATAGGTTGTTAAACATTAAAGAAGAATGTTAATGTAGTTTCCTAAGAGTTTGTGTGATTTTTTGTACAATGCTATTAGGTGCGCAACACTTTTGTTATTCTTATTTTTGCTTCTTTGTAAGGCTTATAGGTTGTTAAACATTGAATAAGAAATTCTGTTTTGTGTGTAGCAGTTTGTGTCTCATTCAATTGCGATTTGGCTAATTGAATCGTGCCCTAAATAAGCACATAGCATATTTTTTTAAATAAGTTTTTAGTCATTTAAAAACTTTATTTTGGATATATTTTTAGTAACTAAAAACTTCTTTTAAAAAAATTGTTATGTTGTTATTTAGAGCCCTATTCAATTGGGCAAATTGCAATTGAATGAGGGCCTTTGTGTGTACCATATGTTGCATAGTTTGCCCCTCATTCAATTGCATTTTTTACAATGTAATAGTACTCTAAGGCCGTCATTGAATTGCAATGTTGAAAATTGAATAGGGTTGTAAATAAGCACATCACATATATTTGTTAAAATAGAATAAGGGCCTAAAAGTGCTTATTTATAGCCATATTTAATTGTCCAAAATAGCAATTGAATGAGGGCCTTTGGTTACTGCATTTGTTATATTGTGAGCTCCTCATTCAATTGTGTTTTGGCCAATGGAATAGAGCTCAATATCAGCACAGAGCATATTTTTTTACGGAATTTTGTATTTAGTGAACTTGTATCCAAAAGCAAAGTGTTCACAAAAGAAAAATTTCCTTTAAAAAATATGCTCTGTGCTTATATAGAGCCCTATTGAAATGGGCAAATCACATTTGAGTGAGGCCCTTGGCCATTAAAGATATATAGGTCCTCATTGAATTGCAATTTTGCCAATTGAAGAGGGCTCTATATAATCACATAACATATTTATTGAGCAAAGTTTTTAGTTATTGAAAACCTTGATTGTGGTTAGAAATTCAGTAACTAAAAAGTTCTGTATAAAAAATATGTTATGTGCTTATATAGAGCCCTATTCAATTGAGGAAGTAGCAATTGAATAAGGCTCATGGTTCTTTCTTGTTTATACTTAATACTTTACCTTGCTTGAAGTTTTGAATGACAGACGGTCCCCTCCTGCCAATCTTAATGCGCCGGTCTTCTTGTAGTGTCTGTTTGAAAAAGAAAGTGAAATAGTTATTTGTATATTTATAATTTTTCATCTAGCAAAGCATGGCCTTTTGAGCATGTAATGTCTTGTTGTATCTTACCTCTTCTTCTTTGTTGGTGTTCTTTAAAAGGGATTGTGCTTCACAGTGCACGGTGCAAATTGTTGAGAGACGCTATTGATGCAGAGTCTGTTTGAATATTCAAAGAAATAAAAAGATTCAGCTTTATATGATCTATTGAATTGAAGTAAATGAATGTCATTGAAATATAGTTGTGTAATTTTTTTCAATTAACCTTATTTTTTGTTTGGGGCTACACACATATGTCACATACATGAAGCACATTCCATAGTTTAATGTAATTATTTTGTGTACGTGTGACATATCAGTATACATGACTCATATTTAAATGGTTAAATTAACCTTATATTTTTTTTTCCAACACACATAAATGTGTGTGTGTGAGATGTAACTATAGATGATACACATATATGTGCGTGTGACATATCAGTATACATGACATATAATGTCATTTAAATGTAGTTGTTTACTGATTTTGTTTTAAGCTAATTTTGTTGCAGTGGCAATACACATAAATGTGCGTATCACATGTCAATATACATTATACACATATATATGTCCGTGTCACATGTCACTATGAAGGGGCAATACACAGAAATGTGGGTGTCACATGTCACTATACATTATACAGATATATGTCCGTGTGACATGTCACTATGAAGGGGCAGTACACATAAATGTGTGTGTCACATGTCAATATACATGATACACATATATGTCCGTGTCACATGTCACTATGCAGGGGCAATACACATAAATGTGCATGTCACATGCCACTATACATTCTATACATATACGTGCGTGTCAGATGTCACTATACATTATAGACATATATGTGCGTGTCAGATGTCACTATACATTATAGACATATATGTGCGTGTCAGATGTCACTATACATTATAGACATATATGTGCGTGTCACATGTCACTATACATAAACCTCTGTTTAATATTGAATTATGTTTTTTGGTTGTTTTGTTAAATGAACCGTATTTTTTTTTTGAGCCTATACACATAAATGTGCCATACATGTCACTACATAAATGCTATTTTTTATTTTTATTTGTTTGACCTGTCCTGATAATAAAATGTAATATATTATAGCTTACCTCTCAGTTGTAATTTGCACAATGCAAAGTAGTAAATTAGTAAAGAATTGTCTTCTCAAGTAAAAGCAGCAGTTATCTCAGAAGTCACTCCGTTGATCACCTGAGGAGAAATGTATTTTTTTGTTTGAAATAGGCAGTATTTATAAACTTGTAGAAAGTTCTGGAAAGTGAGACCGTTAGAACGCAATACGCATGCGCTATTTGCGTTCCAGCTTACAATTTGCGTTCCATCCGCCATTTTCTGCGTATTACTGTTCAAAATGGTGTTTAATCTGATTGTGATACATTCCGCATAGTATGTGTTTCATTATTGCGAGTAAGTGTAGTGTAGTTACGTCTGAAGCCTCGTTTTCGTTTTGTTCGTCGGCCATTTTTTCTCTCGCTTAGCGATGGTATTAGTGTCTAAAGTGTTTTATTTTGATTTAAATGTAGGTGTAACTTGTTTTTTTGAGGTGCTGGCTGGTTCCTCTTGCTGTAGGTAAGCTTTTTATGTGTTTGTTGTGTGTCTTTGTTAAGTTTTAAATGTTTGTATGTCGGCGTGTTGCGTCCGATGTTTGCGAAGTCGTAATGTGTGGTAACGTGTCTCGTATGGTGTTTGCGTGTGTAGCCTCGTTTTCGTTTTATTCGTCGGCCATTTTTTGTGTCGCTTAACAAACTATTTAGTGTCTAAACTCTTTTATTTTGAGTGCAATTAAGTTGTAAGTTGCATTTTTGAGGTCCTGGGTGCTTCCTGTTTGTGTAGGTAAGGTTTTTATGTATGTGCTGTGTGTATGTATTGTGTTTTTAATTTTGTAATGTTCGCGAGTTGCGTCCGAGTGTTGCGAGGCCGTAATGTGTGTGAACGTGTGTCGTATGTTGTTTGCGAGTGTCGTAATGTGTTGCGACGTAAACTTTTTTTGAAATTTTGCAAGGGTGAAATTTTGCAAGGGTCGCAGTTGCTGCAACTGAAGACTTCGGTTTGCGAGGTCCTCAGGTGCTGGCATGGAGCGCCTGCGGCGCTCCATGCCAGCAACTGAGAACCTGGCACAGTGCCCTCGCTTCGCGAGGCCCGCGTCTCGCTGCGCGAGCCCCGGCCCTCGCTACGCGAGGCCCGCGACTCGCTACGAGGGCCGCGGGCTCGCTACGCGAGCCCGCAGCGTTAGCAACAACTCGTACGCTCACAACTATATATGTGATATTTGTCATTCACCACATGATTTTTAATATCATAAAATGCACAAGATAAAACTATTTTTATTTATGACACTTGATGAATAGACAGAAACAATGTTATCTATAAAATGTATTGTGTTAAGCAAAGCAATTGCTTTCAACAATAGTACTCTTTGCATGCTTATTTAGTAGGTGGAGATTTCAAGAAATCTCTGTAGCTATCTACAGGTATATAATTATTATAATTATCAAAAATACAATATTATCACATAATGTGAAACTTAATTAGTCAAGCCCACTATCTGATATAACTAACTTTGAGCCATAAATCCTGCTCTGTTGCCACAACTGATATCTGTGCAGGGAGCAGCCAAACCAAGCTTCATAGTTGAGACATGGCTCTAGGAGGCAATAAAAAATGTGAACTTCATAAATCTTATAATAAGTTGGAATTAGTGCTCTAACTGGCTGCAGCAAGAAAACATTAGAAATATATATAAAGTAATTGTTTTTTATTTAAAAATATATTTTGACTAACGGCTTGCAAGTCAGAATATGATGGTCAATACATTTTGAAGCCATGGCAATTCTGTCTGCCACACAATGTGAAGTTTTTCGTACTGTGAGTACCTTCCGCGCTCATTGCAAGCCTCACGTTGAGCGCCTTTGGTGCCTATCACGTGGCTCACAATGTGCGCCTTCACCACTCATTTAGAGCCTCTGGTGTACTTTTGCTACTCTGAGCAGCCTCTGCCCTCATCACAAAGACAGATACTGTACATATGTGTCTATTTTAGTCGCGCGTTTGTCAACTGCTTGCAGTTTAACAGCCTTATTAAATTGTGAATCGGGCAATTGATTATGGCTCTATATAAGCACATAAGATATTTTTTTTTACAGAAGTATTTAGTTAGTGAACTTCTATGCAAAAGCAAGCTCCTCGCCCAAGTGCTGTGCGTGTTAGTGCTTTAACGGCTCGCCTCGCCTAAGTGCTCTGAGTTAAGTTAAACAGAATTTATGTATATATTAGGGGTCTTATTGGAGTTGGTAATATAAATAGAAACAGTCACAAAAGTAATATTATTATATATATATTCACCAGAAAACAAATAAAATGAGAAATGCACATGTATTTGAAAACACATTCAACTACAACCAAAAATATATTTATCGACTTTTATAAAATACATGTTTATCAACTTTCAGGACCCTCGTTAGATAGTCTTCTTTCTCTTTGCACAGTATGTCTAAGTGACATAAACTACATTCATATTTGTTCCAGGCATCTGGCCAGTTAGAGATGCCACCTCCATTGACCTCATAATGGGTGAAGACTTTGACAATACTTTTAATATTGAATATTTCTATTTTTCAAATAATTGAATACAAATTTTCTTTATGGACTATGACTAATTAAAACATGCATCTCTTGTTTGTATGTCTATTCAGTGGACTTTTTAGGGTGGAACTGTAATTGCAAACATATCAAACAGTCCACTGTTCCAGCTTTATTACAAATCTCTTTAATTATTGAAGCTTTATTGGATCATATGTTGTACTTTGTTTTCTAATGCCATTTTTAAGAGAGATAATTTGTTAGGAAGTAAAGTTCTTACTTACTTCTATCTCCAGGTTAAAATTGCTTAAATTGACAAATTACTGGTAATGTAGTTAACTGTTGCACATTAGTTCATATTACTAGCCTCATATCCCTATGATAATATTTAACATTTATGTTAAATATTCCAGATCCTATCTTACTTACCTTATACCGCCCACCAATACCCACTTGCTACATTTGTTCTGCTGATCACATGACTGGAAAGATATAATGCATATGAGAGGAGAGTCATGGAAGTAGAGGATACCCAAAGGAAAGGAGAATCGAGAGGGAGAGGAGGAGAGAGGGTAAGAGTGGGGAGAGGAATCCAAGTAGAGAGGAGAGAAGAATTCCAGGGGCCCCGGGAAGATCAGGCACATGAGAGCCAGGGAGAGCAAACAGGCTGCAAGGATAATTTTGGTATTAGTGGTGTGATCCCCTAATCCACAGGGGTGAGGAGGAGATAAGCAGCTGTGGGGATCCCCAGGCACAATAAGGAGGTTAAGAGGCTGAAATGATACAGAAGGACCCCTTTTTTATTGAAAGTTGTACAAATAAAATATCAAAACTCAATCAATATGTAATTTCCAGTATCTTAAAAAGAGAACAAGATAAAAAATCCATATATACCACAACTGGCAATAATCTCAAGAATGCAATCAATCTCTTGCAATCAAAATCAATGTTACCTTTGTAATACATCTTGAAAGGTTCTGCTTATACAAAATTCCTCCAGCATTTCTGTGAAGCCCAAGGGGACCAGTGGACGTTTGGAACTGTTCAAATGTTATGGGCACTGGGATGGCAATGGTTAATACTGCATAATTCGTCCCCTTTAAAAAGAATGATGGCTTGGCCACATGGAAGTTAGGACTGTCACAGCAACGATGGCATGGGATGGTTAATTATATTCAATACTATGTTATAGTAATATGTAATATTTCATGAATGTGCATATTCATTGATGTAAGAGCTGTACATGGTCATGTTTAGTGTTAAACTGATAATTTTTTCCTGGGTTTTTTAATAAACCATGTCATGTGGACCTTAGTAGAGGTTAATGTGGAAGGTCACGTAGATGGTCAGACATGGTATCCTCCATATTGTTCTGAATGGATATACCCCTGAAAGGCCTGGAACAAAAAGGGGATTAGACTAATCAATCAGTTAGGCTCCTGGACTGCAGGGAGTGATCAGAGAGGAAGACATTATTTGATGGACAGGTATCCCACGTGACCCAGGGTATGGACTTGGGGATTGGCTAGAGCAGTGGTTCCCAAATCTCTCATCAGGGATCCCAGATAGGTCAGGATTTCAATTTTAATGTGAGAACAGGTGTGGAAATTAGTATTCAATAGGAATGGAGCCTCTAATTCCTCACCTGTGTTCGTACAGTATTAAATTGAAATCTCAACCTGTCTGGGAGCCCTGAGGAGAGGTTTGGGAAACACTGGGTTAGAGTACTGTTTACTGAAGATTGGGGCTTATTATGATTGTATGATGTTATGTATACATTTGTTGTACTGTGACCAATAAATCTGTTTCACAACACCCCTTCTTACCCCACATCCAAAATCTATTCTCAAGTTTATTTCCCATAAGTAGGGGTGTCCAGAGAAACATATAAATATTGTAACGGACCCCTTTGTTGCTCATTGCCGGTGTTGTCGAACCAGCAACTTTTGAGCCTCTCCCCACTCTCTCACCCCTATGTCTTCCGCCCCCCTCTCCCTCCCCCTCTGTCTATTTCCCCTTCTCTCCCACCTGTGTCTCTTTGCCCCCTCTCCCTCCCCTGTTTCCCCCCCTTATCTCCCTCCCCTGTGTCTCTCCCCCATCACTCCTGTGTCTCTTTCCACACTCTCCCCCCTCTCCCTCCTCTGTGTCTTTCTCCCCCCTCTCCCTCCTCTGTGCTCCTGTTTGCATTTACGGGTGTGAAACCATTTGCAAACTTCGGAATTTGCTCATTTTCCCCAAGCCCAAAATGTGTTTCTAATTTACGGGCTTGAAAAAAGTTAAGGATTTAGAAATGTTCTCAAGAATCACTGGATTTTGTATAAATGATAACATGTCATCAGCAGATAAAAGCAGCTTTAAAACGACCTTCTCCAGACTTGCCATAAATTTCATGGCTGCAGTCACCATCTGAAGAGATCTTGGATTCCGGGAAAATAAAATCTGTCACTGCCTCCGCTTCTTTTACATCTGTTTGCCAGGAACTGTGATTGTGGTTTGCCATGATCCTCATTTTTTTATGTGAAGCAGTAGGCCAGGGATATTATCTTACTAGCGCTCACAATTGTCCTTATATATACACATAAATAAGTAGTGAGTCAGAGCCTATAAACACGGTATTCACCTTTAGAATCTCCACACAAATTAAAGACTGTCTGGACCGCTACCTTGTCATGGTGAACGGGCTTGTGTACTTCGATGAAGCTATGAGCTATACCATATAGGGTCAGCCAAGATGGGCAGGTCATGGCAGAGAGGTCAGACTAATCGCTGTTCACTGGAGAAGTAACTGGCAACCCACTACAGTATCTTTGCTAAGAAAACTTTATGGACAGGCACAACCAGAGACATAACAATATGGCCATCCTAGTAAATTAAAGAGTGGCCAAAGCAGTGCTTGGTTACAACCCAATAAATGACAGAATGATTTAAATTTGAATTCAAGGCAAGCCATTTAATATCACAGTGATCCAAGTCTATACTCCAACATATATAACACCAATAAAATATATTACTAACATCATAGGAGATTGGAATGCTAAAGTAGGGAAGCAAAGGACACCTAGAATAACTGGCAAATTTGGCCTTGGAGTACAAAATAAAGCAGGTCAGAGATTAGTAGAATTATGTCAAGATAATTATCTGGTCGTAGCAAACACCCTCTTCCAAAAGCCTCCGAGATGACTCTACACATGGACATCACCAGATGGACAACATAGAAATCAGATTGACTATATACTTTGCAGCCAAAAATGGAGGAGCTCTATACAGTAAGCAAAAACAAGTCCTGGAGCTGACTGCGGCTCAGACGATGAGCTCCTTATTGCAAAGCTGAATATTAAATTGAAGAAAAGAAGGAAAACCATCAGACCAAGTAGATAAAACATAAATAATATTCCTTCTGAATAAGCAGTGGAATTAAAGAATAGATTTAAGGAACTAGACATGGAAGATAAAATGCCTGAAGAACTTTGGACCGAAGTTTGCAACATAATCCAGGAAACAGCAAGAAAGAATATCCATAAAAGAAAGAAAAGTAAGAAGTCAAACTGGCTGTTTGATGAGGCTTTGAAAGTAGCCCAGGAAGGAAGGAAAGTGAAAGGTAGTGGAAATAAGAAAAGATTTGTCCAACTGAATGCAGAATTCCTGAGGATAGCAAGAAGAGACAAGGAGACATTCTACAATGAGCGATGTAAAGAGATTGAAGAAGATAACTGAATGGGTAAATCAAGAGATCTCTTCAAGAAAATTGGGAACCTAAAAGGCACCTTTCATGCAAAAGTGGGTGTGATAAAATACAAAAATGATAGGGACTTAACGTAAGAAGATCAGATAAAGAAGAGGTGGCAGGAATACACTGAAGATCGATACAGGAGGTTCTTAACATCAGTGATAACTTCAATAATTTGTCCAGTGAGTTTGAAGCCACCATCAGAACTGAACCAGGGACAACAGAATGGTTAAAAATTGGAAAAGAAGTGCCACAAGGTTGTATATTATCACCTTATTTATTAAACTTATATGCAGAATACATCATGCGTAAGGCTAGACTGGATGAATCCTAAGCCGGAATCAATATTGCTGGAAGGCATATCAACAACCTTAGATACGCAGATGATACTACTCTGATAGCTGAAAGTGAGGAGGAACTAAAATACTTATTAATGAGGGTAAAGGAAGAGAGTGCAAAAGTTGGCCTGCTTCTCATTGTTAAAACGGCGAAGATCAATGGCAAACTGCAACTCGCTTCCTGGCAAATAGACAGGGAAGAAGTGGAGGCAGTGACAGATTATATTTTCCTTGAATCCAAGATCTCTGCAGATGGTGACTGTACTCATAAAATTAAAAGATGTTTACTTCTGGGGAGGGAAGCTGGTGAAAGATGTTTGCAGAGGACAGAGTACAAGCTGCAAGAGAAGATAGCCTGGAAGAGGCTGCTGCATGTCTGGGAGAGGCTGCTGCAAAATTAAGAGAGGCCACATAGTGGATGAGACAAGCAGATGAGAGTGCCAAAAGTGACTGCAGAAAAAGCAAGTGAGACTGCAGAGAAAGCAAAAGAGACAGCTGAGGCGATGAAAGAGACTGCTAAAACCGCAGAAGTGTTGGTGAGAGAGAAAGTAGCAGAGGAGGTACAGACAAAGAAGCCCATAGAAGTGGATGCCCAGTTCCAGGAGAATCCAGTGTGTGAGATGGTGAAAGCAGATCCACCATCCCTGAGAGGAAGAAGTCACAGAGATACCAGGCACAGCATGTGTGACCTCTTTGCACAAGCTGCTAAAGACCCTATCGTTGAGCTGAGGGGGAGGGTATGTGGCAAAGCACCCCCTAGTGGCCAATCTGGAGGTAAAATCACAGAAGACCGGCCTGTGTACTTATCTGTTTCAGACGTCTTTAGGGCTCTGCCTTCAGTCTGCAGGGGAGCCATGTCTCCTCCACCTTCCAGGTCGATGAACAATCTTGCCAGTGTCTCTCAGTTTTGCTGTCTGTATCCTCCAGGCTCTCGCTCAATTTCTTAGTTACATAGACATCTCTCTCTGTGTCCACACAGAGCTGTCTCAGGATCTCTATCCCAGCTCAGACTGAGCTCAGACTCCAAACGTTCATACAAATCTCTCCCTGATGAAGCCCTCCATTGCAGAAACACACATGGTTTTTAAGCTGCGTGTTAACCGTCTCACTCCTGGGGAGAAATCGTGAATTGCTCTCTTCTGACCTCTACATAGCACTTCTATTTATATCCTACAATAAATTAATAAAAAATAGACTCCGATTTATATATTTGTCAATCTATTCACAGGTTCCTTAGCTTCATCCAGGTGCATGATTTTATCTTTGTTCCCTTCCACCATGCAGATGACGGTAGCACAGTGAGGGACCTTCATCTAAAAGTGTAGTTGGTGCTTCAAAGAGAAGCTAGGTTTTTTTTTCTGTTTGGTTTATTTTCTTTTTCACAGTGACAAATAATAAACAGCAAAATCTAGTAAACATTAAAAGGGCATTAAAGGGAGTTCTCCATTGTGGTGCGGGCTACAAGGGCATGAATCCCGAGCATGACAGTGGATCTGTCACACTTTATAGTTTTAGAAGTTAGCAAGATTTATCACTTGGGATTCATTTGTACCACACTGATTATATTAATGCACGCTCTTGTTACTTTGATGACTGTGATAACAATAAATGGGATATTTTTCAATAGTTTCAAAAGTTTTGAAATTGATTCACTGTGCCTGCCTCTTTAATTTGTGTGCCCATACACTATTCCAGTAGTGATAAGGTCTGTCCTATGTCACCAGCAGTGCAGGATTGGTGTATGTTTCAGCTTCTGTATTCAGTTCTATTTGATTGAGGCCTGGTGAGTAACTCAATTATATCCATTGTAGTAATGAAGCTGGGCCCAATATGAGTGAACCTGAATACATAAGTGGCCATGTACTGCTATCCTGAACTACTGGTGGACCTAATAGGATAGATGTCAATGTATTAACCATTATGTAACATGTTAAGACTCACAGAAAATGTCACAATACATTAATAAGGTTTAATACTATTTAGAGCATTTCCATTTAATGTAATATGTGGCAGGGTATATGACACAAGGAGGGACAAGCCAATCAATGTACCCCACCTGTTAGGTCCTCTCCTCTGCAGGATTCTGTGTATTGTGCTCAGGATTCCCCTGGAAGGAGTCGTGGTCCAGGATCAGTGGAGAGCAGGGATACAGTTCTACAATGTAGATACAGGATTTATTGGTACCTACACTGGAGCAAGCAATTAAAAAATATATTTCTTACCTTGGAAATACAGCTGAAAAAACTTGTATACTTAGAAAAGGGTAAGGTATTCATTGAAACACACACACAGAGACTTATTTAAATATGAGAACAAAAAGATCTGGGTAATTCTAGATGCAGAGAAACAAAAGCTAACATAGTTAAGGTTGGAACGCCAACTAACCTAATCAATCAACAAAAGGTCTACAATGTGTTATGTTAGTTTCACAATGGCCTCTTAGACATGGTATTTCAAACAACAACTGGACCACAACATATGAACCACAAAAGTACATATAAAAATATACCACAAACCACAAACAGGCTTGTTGACATAGATACTATTAGCAAAGCAAGTAGCTAGCCACACAATGTCCAAAATACACAGACACAAGGGGAATTCACTGGAGATGAGGATCTACATACCTCAGACAATCTAACCAGGGGAACCATTGTTATCACAGTGGTAGCCCTGGGCTGATAAAAACAAATACCAGCGGTGTCACGTCTATCTTGTCCTTATTTTGCAGGGCTTTGCAACATTAGGACTTAACGTTAAAGGGACATGTAATTGACCATAACAGCTGTGCACCATTAAATAGATGGTTGACATTTGTAGTTATTGCTGGTATATCTGTTAAAGCCCTTGTCATGATTACATTGTTTAAGGACTGATATTGCCAGTAATTATGAATATGTCCAAGGGAGCATGACATTGTTGCATTGGAATTATGTATTAATGTGTGTGGTTATATGTTGCCTGTACATGGTTATTATGTATCCTAGTTATAATAAACTAGCGACTCTCCCGTCAAAAAATGATGGTCAATAGAATTTTAAATCTGGAAATGCTGTTTGTGACACAATGTGATTCTCTAACACTCTGAATCTTTTTCTTATCTACAAAGAAGTACAAAAATGTTTAGTTATTTATTTATTATTTTTTTTAACAATGTACTGTTAAATCATATCAATCTTTGTAATTATCATGTATGGAATACTAATATGGAATAATAATATGGAATACTAAAAAATCATTTTTGTAAATGAGTCTCTTCATCCATGACAGAATGCTTTTTAACATACAAACTTGTATTTAAACTCCTGTTAAAACACATAGGTATTGAATCCAGTGGAAGGCACACAGTAAAACCCCCCATTGCAACTTAGCCAATTGTCTCAAAAGGGGAAAAAATGTAATTGCTTCCTGACCCCATTAAATGGCGATCTGATTATTCCCTGGATAAATACTTTCTATTTCATTATACATTGAATTTTGTTAACAAATGTTTCTTCTGCAAATTACATAAATGTTTTTTTAACATTCAATAAATTAATTTTGCAAACTTTTTAACATACAATGCTAGCAATGCAAACATTAACATAAGATAATAACATTTAACCTTAATTTATTTTAAACTATATTGAGCTTGAATATTAAATCCAGAGGAAGTCAAATTTCAATAAATGTAATTTTAACTTTGTAAATTTGTTGAAACATGTGGTGGCATTCCAGATGGGGTTAAATAATTAATAAATTTGATACTAAAATTTGATTCACTGTCTTTATCATCAGCCAGAACTGAATCTGCACTGTAATAATTATTTTGTGGTGCGTTGATGAATTTAAAAATGTCATCATTTAGATTCAAGGCATCTATATTTTTTGAAATAAAAAAATATTGCTTTGTTTGCAATGTCTGAGTAATCGTCATTATTCAGAGTGTTTAGAAAGATTGCTGATATGAGTGATTCCTTGCAAACCATTGTTGATGGAATTTCAGTGGTATAATTGGGTAAATCATGTATTTGTGGATGTTTTCCTTCTCCAATTTGAATGATACAATCATTGAATACATTTTGGCCTTCAGATCTCATATTTAATTCTAATTTGAGATGTGTAAATATTTTCCACAGTTTACTTGTCTTGATACATGTTTCAATGATATCAGTTCTATTTCCATGTGGCACAACAGGTAATGCTTGCCTAAAATCTCCTACTAACAGCATCACCTTTCCACCAAATGGCAAATTATTATCCATCACTTCTTTTAAGAATCTATCAATACATTGCAAAGCAAGACATGACATCATTGTTGCCTCGTCTATGATAATTAATTTACTTTGTTTACATTTTTTGGCTTGTAAAGAATTCAGTCGAATATCTGACACTGATGTTTCCAAAATGGGAACTGGCAGTTTAAATCCACTATACACAGTTCTACCACCATCTAACAAAAGTTCTGCAATTCCACTTGTTGCAAATGAAATTGCTATCTGTCCCTGTGCCCGAATGTATCTCATCAAAGAATTGTACAGATATGTTTCTTGATCCACCAGGGTCTAGATAGAAATACTGGTCTTTGATTTGACGACCATTTCATCATCTTTAGCATTTGTGATGGCATTAAATGCTTTTAACTATAAAGTATTTAAAGTTGCCAGTTTTTCGTCAGTTTTTTGTTTTTTAGCTCAGTGTCATAATCATCAAAGTTGATGCATCTATAAGTCCTGGATCAGGCAAATTTAAACTTGCACAATTTAATACATGAGCAAACAATATTTCTTGAATTTCCATTAATGTTTTTAGCAGTGCTATTGGCTCATTGTAACATTTCAAGAAGTCTTCAGACATATTTAATTTAAATGTTTCCCACAAAGTAAATGCATCAGGTACATTGCAAAAGATGCAAATGAACGCAAATTTTTCTCTCATTTGCTTTGGCATTTGACATAGTGCTGCTTCTTCCAGACACCTCTCCCATTCTGTATCATCAGCTATGAAGTTTTGATGTCTTGCCGCTAATAGGAAAGTATCATAAACTATGTCATTCACTGTGCATAAATATTCAAAACTTTGTGCACAGGGAACATGTAAAAGAAGTAATCTTAAACTGAAACGTATCTCTTGAACTGACGGTATACATTTGTGGTATAATTTTATGTGTATCTCTTCTTCGTTGTCGCCATAGACCATTTACAAATACATAGTGATATGGAATCTCAATGTATAAAAATTGTCTGGCCTGCGTATCCTGGCAGTTTAATTTAAACCATGCAGTAAGTGTTGTATCTCGGTGTTCACTTTGAGCTAAAGCAGTTCTTTCATTGTCTGCAGTAAAGCAAACAAACTGATTTTGTGGCAAATGTACAGCTAAATGATACACAGCATGTGACCGAACATGCATCTCAAATTTCAGCACTGACATAGCGAGCATCTAAATAATTTGAAAGTTTGTCATGTAAAATTGGATTTTCTTTTTCATTTGCAGCACCTTGCACAACATCAGTTGCTTCATCATATCCTTTGTATATATATTTATACACATATTTGATGAATTTAATAGAAGTGCAAGCTTCAACATTTATGTGTGCCTTGTACTTCCTGAGCAATTGTGTATTGTAAGTTACGACAAATCTATTATCAACCTTTTGTCCACGGATAATAGCTGTTTGTCCTTGTCTTCTTGTATACAAAGGGTATCCATCACAATTAGCATAAGTTTGCATTTTAAATTGTTTAGGAAATTATTTTATGAATATTTTATTTTCCATACATGGTGAATAATGATTCATATCTCCACATGAATCATTCTGTGTGTAACAATGTCAAAAAGTTTGGAATATTTTTCTGGATCTGCCAATTCAGCAGTAATGACTGAATCCACTCTCTCTGCAGTATTCAACTTATATTTTTCCTGCAGGATTAAAGGATGTGAGCATGTGGCAGTCCTCTTTTTTGAAATTCAATGGTGTAAACCAAAGCCACACATTTTCCAAATAACTGTGCTTTAGTTATATCATGTATTAATGAATTGAGTTTGATTTTAAATACTCTTGCCACTAAATCTGGTCGGTCAGAAGTAGTTTGTCCCAGATTCAAATTTTCCTTGATCTCTGGCCATTGTGGATTACATGTGAATGTAATGAATAAATCTGGTTTGCCAAATTTTGTGACAATAGCCATGGCATCATTATATCTTTCTCACATATTGCAAGGAGATCCTTGGAAAGTGGATGACAGAAGAATTGCTTTTCCAGCTGGAATGTCTTTGTTGGTAGCCAGTTCAGCGACATAATCCATCAATCCACAATACTGTTCTTCTCAAAGTTTATTTTGTTTACATTTTATGAAATTTAGATTATTTGCTTCGAATTGTAGATAGGAATCAATAATCCATTGTTGGGTGAGTTTGCCCCCAACTTAAAATTGGATTAAATGAATCCTGAATAGCAGTTTATGACACTTTATATTCCAACATAGAAATATTGCATCTAACACAAACTTTACTATTGGGATAACTTTGCAATTGTAATTTTGGTTTCCATCCAGGTTCACCATTTGGAAAGAAAATGGTATATGGCATTGGATCTAAATTACAACTTAATATATTTATGTTTATAAAAGGCTGTTCTTCATTGCGTGGATAAATTCTAATATCTCGCTGAAAAGGTGGTTCACCATCTTCGTTTTTAAAAACCATGGCAACCTCATTGACTGTTGGTAAATTATACCGTCTTTGATCAGTGTTGCGATCTCTTTTTAACATCATATTTACTCTTGGCATTGTCAATTGATGTCTTTGAGCATGTTCCTGTTGTTCTTTTTCAAGCTGTACTAATTGTTTGTATGCTTGAGTGTATGGGTTGTTGGCCATAATTTTATCCAACTGTTCAAAGACTATGCACAAACACTATTTATTTTCTGGAAGCTTCATTCTTTATTCAACAGCTTCCATTGTATCTAAGACATATAACTGTGCAAATTTCCTTTGCTCTCCTTCTTTTGGGTGTGAAGAAATTTGTCCTTGAATTTTAAAACAATATGGACCATGTCCTGGGACATTTTCTGCTAATGTAGCACCCATAGAAGCAAAGGAAATTGCACTGTTATAAGACCTTATGTTTTTTTTTTTATTGGTATAATTTGGAAATGTTGGATCACTCATGATACTTTGTAAGTAATCTGGAAATGGGTGTCTTTGTGGAAGTCTTACCTTTCCTTTCTGACAGCAACTAATAAAATCTCCGTCAATTGGTCTTTCCTTTAGAAAATGATAGGCCCCACAAAACTAACAAACTATATTAAGTAATCCACAATAATGAGTGTCTACTTTTAGTGCTCTAATAAACACATTCTCATGCACTTCCTCAACATAGATATCACTACAACTTTATATATCTACATTGGTGTCATGTGTCTGAACATTTGTGTCAATAGGCAATATAGTATAATTGGGCAATGGTTCACAGACATGTTTTAGTTTACTTTTTCATTTCTTTGAAACCCCAGCACACTCACTTTCTTACTCATTTTTCTTTTATGTAAAAGTCTCTGTCGTTCTTCTCTTAAGCGTTGGGAAGTTTCAGGTGACTGTGCATTTCTCCACCTTTGCTTCCTTTCCCTTGCCAATCTTCTTTTGCGTTCAATGTTGTCTTCTCCACTATCCGCCAATGCAATCTGTAATTGTAAATAGAGGTGTAAGGTTGTTTTTTTTTTTATTTCTGTACATATTGTTTGTAGCTGGTTTCAATCTAAAAGTAAATAGGATTATTTAAAGAATGCAAACATTTTAAAATATTTTAATTTTTTTCGATGCAATAAATGAAACAATTTTTGGAGTTTTTTATTGACATACATTAAATAGCAAAGGACTTCCCATATATATATTTAGCATTTTATTTTATTTTAGGACTACTGAATTATCAATTAATTACTAAATAAATATACGTTAGTGAATTAATCTAAAAATTAGATCAATGTTAAACCTAAAAAGTTACTTACAGTATATTGTCATAAAGAAGATCAAACATAAACAGCTATTATCAAAGTATAGATGTGTTCTAAAAGAATGTTTATTTTTTTTCAAGATATGATGTCTAATTGATGTTCTTTAAAACGTAATTACTTAGGTATATATATATCTTCCTCTTTTTTTTTTCTTGTAATGAGCAATTAAAATATCCAAACCTCATTCATCTTCCTTTTTTTTTTTTTTGCAAAATGACATCCTAAAAACCTAACTTTTTTGCAAGTTGTTCCAAGCAATCTGGCACTATAAAAACACCTTTTTTTTATTTTTTATTAAAACTTTATTTTTTGATAGATATTCATTCCCTAAAATGTTCATTTTAAATAATATGCTATGTAGATATATTGCTCCCTTTGAATCCCTAATATACTTTCCGTAATTTATCATTAAGTATCATCAATCCCAAACCTTAAGGGCATGCTAAAATCATATACCTGTGAACTTGCTGTTGTTTGTGTTCAAATCCTTGCAAATTCACTCTCTGTCTTTAGTCAGGTACAGAGATGAGTAATCTGTGAAATAACATGAAAATACATTTTAATAATTGAATTCCATTCCATCTTGATTGAATGATCTCTATATATTTAAGTGCTTATTTTATTAATAATGAATGTTTCCAAAACAAATGTACATAAATCAGCTGTAGGACAGATATATAAGTGCATGTTAAAAATTGTTCTTACATTTATTGCATTTTTTTTTTAATTATGACAAATTATTAATGAATTAAAATATTATAATACGTTAATTAATCAATAACTGTTATCAATTTTAGCAACATTTAATGTAGCCTTTTTTGTTCCCTTACTCCATAATTAAATGATATACCTGTCAAGGTGATCTTTATGGTGTTCAAAGGCTGCAAACATTACTCTCTGTGTTGGGTCAGCTGCAGATCCCATGAAACTTTGAAATAAGATTAAAATAATTTGTAATATTTTGCTTCATCCCTATCAGTCAATCACCGGCAACACAGATATATTGGCATAGATGCAAAACATAAAAGCATATTCCTCAATGTATTATTAAATCAAACCTTTTTTTTAAATAATTACTAAATATTAATTAATGAATATATTAATATACGTTAATTAATCAATAAGTGTTATCAATTCAAAATAAAAAAAAGTTTATTTTCTTTTTTTTGCTCTACGAATATAATTTAATTACATACCTGTCAAGATTATCCTTATGCTGTTGAATGTCTGCAAACTCTCTGTGTTCAGTCAGCTGCAGTTACACTGAAAATGTCAAATAAGATAGAAAGAATTTGTAATATGTTGCTTCATCAATCAGCAGCAACACAGATATATTAGCATAGATGGAAAACATAAAAGCAATACTCATCAATGTATTGTTAAACAAAAAAAATTCTTGATCCTGATTACTAATTAAGTAATATATTAATATACATTAATCAATAACTGTCATCAATTCCAACTAAGAAGACATACATCCTTTTTTTTGTTGCCAAGAACATAATTTAATGATATACCTGAAAAGGTGTTGCTTATGTTGTTGAAAGGCTGCAAACGTCACTCTCTGTGTTGATTCAGCTGCAGTGTCACGGAAACTGTCAAAAAAATGTAAAGCATTTGTGATATTTAAATTAATCCCTATTAGGCAATCCGCATCATCACAAATATGTCAGTGCATCTTAAAATATACATTGTTTTTGGTCCTTTTTTTCCCTTTTTTAATCTTACTAATTACAAAATAATAAATTAATGTACATTAATAATCAATTAATCAATTTAAAGATGTAAGCATTAATATATTCCTAAACTAAAGGCATTGTAATTTTTTCTTTTTTGGGGGGGTTTATAATGATTACTAATAATTATTAATTAAATAATGTACAATAATAATTAATGAATCAATGTGTAAATGTCTTTGCAATTGTTTTGCTTTAATCATGAATTAATAAACGTTAACCTTTTTTTCTTAATGATTACTAATTAATAATTAATAAAAGTACATTATTAATTCATTTTTCAATGAATTAATATCTTACAAACAGGTAAGCATGAAAGTATTGCTAAACTAAATCAAGCGTCAATTCTTGTTTCCTCAATATTTTATTTTTTTAAATTAATAATTAATTAATTATTTATTAATGATTATTAATATACTGTACATTTTAGAATTTAATATTCATCAATCAGTATCCTGAAGAGCTAACAATCTCTTTTGATTTTCCAGCTGCAGAAAATGTCCAGTCAGACATATAGGCTGCGTGCGCTAGACAAAACCGTTGTTTTAGGCGAGAAATCCACCATTTCACAATGTTAACGTGTAAGTTAGTGTTGAAAGATGGTGCCGTTAGTCAATGTTTTCGTGTTCCGCAGTTATTTTCTGTCCTTCCTATTAGTATTTTTCTACCACATAAGTGGCTGGCTGTGTTTTACGCGGTTCGTGTTCGTGTAGCATCGTTTTCATTTTTTTGGGTGGCCAATTTTTTCCTTGCTTAGGCGATTTTCAAATGGCGAACATTGTCTAATTTAAGTTTAATTCACATTCCACCTCACTCACAGACGTCCTGGCTGTTGCCCCAACCTGTCTGTGATGTTTTTGTAATTTTTTGGGTGTAGTTAGTGTGTTTTTCGGGTATTTGGTTCGAGTCTCGTATTTTTTTGTTCTAAGTCCTTATATGTGCTCCTAGCTTAACGTCTCGCCTCACTATGCACGTCTTTGGAGCTCATTGCCTAAGTGCTCCAAGTTTAACGGCTTGCCCGCGATGAGCGCCATCTCTAAGTCGTACACACCATGCAAACAGCGTGACAACGTCTCATAGTTGGACAATTATAATATGTGATTATAGAGGGAAAATGTGATACAGAACAAATGAGGAAATGGTAAAAATGCTCTGCACAGAAGTTAGCTGCAGAAAATTGCACCCTCGCATGTACAGGCCTTGACAAGTCAAGACAGATGTATGTACTTTAAGTAGTCCTAAGCAAAAACTGGAAATAAACATCAAGATTTTTTTCACTAGCCAGCTATAGATATCTTGTAAATTTGATCTCAAGAGCTCTGATAGTCACCAAGATTGCAAGCCAGATGGGGCTTAATGCTGACATCACATATACACAAATGTACACAAGGTGTGATATTGGAGAGTATAACTATATTGATTCCATAATTCAATAAAGGCTCAGTTCTAGTTTCACATATCCAAGGTGTGAGGCTGTTGTGTTTGTATCCTGAATTGGTGAGTGGTCTTGCCATAGGCCACTAGTAACCTGTATCCAGCATTCTCTGCCTGTACCTTTGGTCCTGGCCCTCTTCAGAAGCCACCTTTTGTGCCACAGAGAACAAGAACTACATTATTCTGCTGGGGTAGGTTTGAACTAGGTTCATATCAAGCCCACTTGAAGAAGCAGATTGTGACAGCCATTTAATGCAAAGCTGTATAGATAATGAAGGTGAAGGTTTAGCCAAATGGCCAGCGCAATGCTTCTTATGGTCAGTTAAGTGAATAAAGTTGTTTTGTGTCTGCTCTACAGGAGCAGTACAGTAGTCAAATGAATGCTAATAGTAGTTTTATAAAATGTATGTCTTTCTTTGTTTATCCTGTGGACTCGATAAAATGTTAAAAATAAACTTATAGAGCTGTCATTGAGATTTGAATCCTAGAACTGCCACCTAAGCAGATGTCTTATATTGAGTCCAAACATTAAATAACAACAAATGCATTCCTGAACCATGTATAGCATGTTACAGTGACTTAGGAGGCAGCTTCATTGTACATAAAGCAGAAAGTGTGGTATTTACATGTTCAAAATATTTCATTCCCCACTAAATTACTATAACTTCAATAATTCAGCAGCAATTTCAAAAAGTAAAACACATTTTGATTTTGTGCTTTAACTTTCTATTTTATGGTGAAGAGCACAACTAGTGAATTTAATAATCCATGAAAGCAAGGGGTTATGAAGACATAAGCTAATATGAACAAAAATATTGTTTTATCCTAATAACATCATCAAGAATAATTTATTAAGAATACCCATATAAATTAGTTGTTTTCAGCTCTGGATACATAGGATTTATAAAAGACATGGATCAAGTATTAATCAAACAATTTAATAAAAACAATCAAACTACCGTATATACTCGAGTATAAGCCGACCCTAGTATAAGCCGAGGCACCCATTTTACCAAAAAATACTGGGTAAAATGAGTGACTTGAGTATAAGACAAAGGGTGGGAAATGTGCTGCCCCCTGTGTCCCTCTTATGCCCTCTGTGTCCCCCACTCTCTCCGTGTCTCTTCTCCCCTCTCCCTTCCCTGTGTCTCTTCCAAACTCTCCCTTCCCTGTTTCTCTTTCCCCCTCCCTTATCACACTCCTCAACCTCCCTCCTCATCCTCAACCTCCCTCCTCAACCTCCCTCTTCAACCTCCCTCCTCATCCTCCCTCCTCATCCTCAACCTCCCTTCTCATCCTCAACCCCCTCCTCAACCTCCCTCCTCATCCTCAACCCCCTCCTAAACGACCCTCCTCAACCCCCCATCCTCAATCCTCCTCCTCAACCCCCCCATCCTCATCCTCTTGCATCAACCCCCATCCTCAACCCCCATCCTCAATCCCCCTCCTCAACCCCCCATCCTCAACCCACCTCCTCAACCTCAACCACCCTCAACCTCCCCCCTCAATTCCCCTCAACCCCAACCCCCTTTCTCAACCTAAACCCCCCTCAACCCCCCCTCCTCCACCTAAACCCCCCTAAATACCTCCCCCCTCTCCCCTCACTTACCTGCTTGTGCTCCGGCCTCCGCTCCTTGACCCGGCGCACATGTGACATCACATGCGCGCCGCTTCACTAGCATATACCGGGTGCCGGCACCCGGTATATGCTAATGACGCGGCACGCATGTGACGTCACATGCGCGCCGGTGCCGAGTCAAGGAGCGGAGGCCGGAGCACAAGCAGGTAAGTGAGGGGAGACGGGGGAGGTATTTAGGGGGGTTTAGGTGGAGGAGGGGGGTTGAGGGGGGTTTATGCTAAGGAGGGGGGTTTAGGTTGAGGAGGGTGGAAGGAAAGAGACACGGGGGTAGAGAGACACACCGGGGGGGTTAGAGACACACGGGGGTTAGAGACACACGGGGGGTTAGAGACACACGGGGGAATAGAGAGACACGGGGGGGGGTAAGAGAGACATGGGGGGAGAGTGACTTGAGTATAAGCCGGGGGGGGGGCCTTTTTTGCCATAAAAAAAGGGATGAAAAACTCGGCTTATACTCGAGTATATACAGTATTTAATATATCCTCTCATAAGATGCTGCAAAGATAATAAGGATGAAGGCTTAGCCACACAGCCAGTGAGCTCCTTCTTGTGGCAAGGTAGTCAAGTGAATGAAGATATGTTGCATTTGTTCCATAGAAGAGATACATTGCGAAGTCTATTAGTCAGAGCTCGCTTTATGTCTCTCAACAGCTACAGTACCAAAGTGAAACTGCTCTGTAAAGCAACCTGCTGCCAAAGAAATGCCAGGATACATTTGGCCAAGTTCCGCTTAAAAACAAAATGTTGATAAAATAGCTATTATATAGATGTGAAGGCAGAAAAGCCCCATTCAAAGTCTCCATAATACTGCCAACTGAACTAGAAAAGAAAAAGAGATCCGAAAATCATTGATTTCCTAATGGTCATTGAGTATTAATCTATTAGAAGCCTGCAAATGTCTCTAACCTGTAATTTTGACTGCAGGTATTATTGTCTCTAAATGTTTAGATGTATTCTATTGACTAGATACTAGACTATTGTCTATGGACGAGATAGAAGTAATGGGGTAGAAAGTGTAGAGGGGGTAAGGTACTTATTAACTAGTCATGGGGAAGAAGATGGGGGGGGAGTTAGTACAGTCAATAGGGAGGTATTGCTAAGTAACTCAAGTACAGTGGCAGGCACTTCAGAACTACAGACTCATAACATAAGGTGTATGCTCGCTAATGCCAGAAGCTTGCCAGGAAAAATGGGAGAGTTAGAATTATTAGCAGTTAATTAAAAATGGGATTTAATAGGCATTACCTAACTGTAGTGGGATGAAGCTCATGACTGGACTGTTAATCTGGATGGTTATAACCTATTTAGGAAAGATAGGGGCAATGGTAAACGAGTAAGAGGGATTTGTCTGTATGTTAAGCTTGAATTTAAGCCCACAGACAGAGAAGATATTTATGCCTGAACTAGCGGTAATGTTGAATATTTGTGGGTAGAGTTAAATAACAGAGCAGCAAATTCTAAAAGAATTCTAAAAGAATAAACCCCCAAATATAATTGAAATGCAATTATTGTTACAGATTGGAAATGCAGCTAATCATGGGCAAGTTCTAATAATGGGAGATTTTAATTACCCTGCGATAAACTGTATAAATGAGACCAGCAGTTCAGCTAAGAGGAGCAGGTTCTTGAGTACATTCAGGGATCATTATCTGGCCCAGGTTATACAAGAACCTACTAGAAATTAGGTTATCTTGGATTTAGTTATCACAAATAATATTGATATAGTATCAAATGTTGAAATAGGGCAACCTTTGGGAAACAGTGATCACAACACAGTCTCATTTGAGATTGAATTAAAAAAACATAACTGTAAGGGGCTAACGAAAAGTCTTAATTTTAAAAGGGCAGATTTTAACAGTCTAAGGGCAGCAATACAATGTATAGACTGAGACAGAGGACTGACAGGTAAAAATACTGTACATAAATGGACAATGTTCAAAACCTTACTAAATAAACATACTTATCACCATATACTGAGTGGAAATAAAAGTAGAAGGAGTAAATCACAACCCATATGGGTTAAAGATGAAGATGAGAATTAAAAAACAAGCATTTAAATTATACAAACAAGAGGGGACAGAGACTGCTTTACGTAAGTACAAGGAAATCAACAAGGCTTGCAAAAGGGCTATTAGACTGGCTTAAATCGAAAATGAAAAGTTAGTAGCAAAGGAGAGTAAGACTAACCCTAAAATGTTTTTTAAATATTAATGGGAAGAAGGCCAGGAAGGAAGCTATAGGAACATTACAATGTGTCACAGGTCGTATGATAATTAGAGACCAGGAAAAGGCAGATGAGTGAAATAGGTTATTTTCTTCGGTATACACAAGGGAGGTACCAGTCGGTGGGACACTGCAACAAAATGGAGCTACATAGGGCTACCTTCCCCAAATAACTGGTTAACGCAGGAAGAAAATAAATATGAATAAAGTCCCAGGTCCTGATGGAATACATCCAAGGGTACTGAGGGAACTGGGCTCTGTAATAGCAAACCATTATATCTAATTTTTGAAGATTGACTCAACACAGGGTCTCTACCAGATGACTGGATAAAGGCAGAGGTGATACCTATATTTAAGCAGGGAGCAAGAGCAAATCCAGGGAATTATAGACCAGTGAGTCTCACTTCGGTAGTGGGACAGCTTTTAGAAGGGTCAATAAGGCATAATATACAGTAATATGTCTATTCAAAAAGGATTATAAGTAGGAGCCAACATGGATTCATGAAGGATAGGTCATGTCAAACAAACCTAATTAGTTTCTATGAGGAGGTCAGTAGGAACTTGGATCAAGGCAACTCAGTGGATGTAGTCTATTTGGATTTTGCCAAAGCTTTTGATACAGTGCATTGTCATTGATAAAATAATTGTCATAATTATTTGTTTATGGGTTGAGAGCTGACTAAAAGACAGTAAGCAAAGGGTTGTTGTAAATGGAACATACTGCGATTGGACTAATGTGGCAAGTGGGGTTCCTCAGGGCTCAGTATTAGGTCCCCTCCTTTTTAACATATTCATTAATGACTTGGAAGTGGGATTGGAGTGTGGTGTCTCCATTTTTGCTGATGACACAAAGTTGTGAAAGGTAATTACATCAGAAAATGGTGTACTTTCCCTCCAAAGGGATTTGCATTAATTAGAGGTATGGGCATCTAAGTGGCAGATGAGATTTAATACGAATAAATGTAGTTATGCATCTGGGAAGGAAAATAGCCATGACAGTTATCGTCGTAATAGAGCAAATCTAGGGGTATTAGATATTGAAAGGGATTTAGTAGTACTTGTGGACAACCGCCTAGGTAACAATGCCAAGCAGCATCTGCAAAGGCAAGTAAACTATTATCATGTATTATTAAGGGTATAGTAGCAAGGGAAGCAAATATAATTTTCCCACTATACAAATCCATAGTACGCCCTTTTTTGGAATATGGAGTACAATTTTGGGCACGACTTCATAAAAAGGACATTTTAGAGCTGGAAAAAGTAAAGAGAAGGGCAACAAAGCTAATAAAGGGAATAGAGGGGCTAAGTTATGAAGAAAGATAGATTTAAAAAGGGATTGTATATATTATTAAATAAAAAGGGCATTAAGGGCTATCCTGGATAAATCGAGAGGCAGTATTGATCCAGGGATGAATCTGATCGCCAGTATCTGGTGTCATGAAGGAATTTTATATTACTTTCCCTGTTGAGACAATTGGCAAGGTTTCACTGTTTTTTTTGTTTTTTTTCTGTTTGCCTTCCTCTGTATCAATTAACAATAAATCAGCGTATTGCAGATCAGAGAAGGTCTGAAAAGGTTGAATTTGATGGACTAAAGTCTTTTTTCAACCTAAATTACTATGTAACTCTATAAAGACTCCAGTTTGCAATTTTCTTCCTGAAGCCTAAACTCATAAACCCTGCCGTTTTAGGGAGCGTGATCATATGATCTGACAATATTTTAGAAAGCCCATAATGTACTTCTTAGACACAGCCAATAGTAAATAAGTATATTATCATGACATTGGTAAAACATAGAAGTTACACGTAATCTGCAAACAGAGGTTACAAATTAATTAGTACCAATAAGTAATATTTGAGGATGAGGCTCACAATCAAGCAATCTAGCACTATATAAAGTGAATTAGAGCATCTGTTCTAGTCCATATGGGTTTCAGGTATATTTATCTACCCCTTGAGTCCCAGGATCGATATTACTCGGAAATAACATTTACATTTTTTTGGCATATTTCTGGGTTTGAGACTGTTGTGCTATTAATTCTAATGTGTTTTCAAGCCTTCCCATGCTTTTAAAATACAGTTTTGTGTGTTTAATTGCTGCTATAACTCTAATAAGTGTATGAAAAGTGCCTATTTAGTTCTCTATAATATTTTCATAGAAAATTGTTGCTTTTTTTCAGTTGCAGGTCAGACTTTATTTGCGATCTAGAGCTACGGGCCAAATAGAATATTGATTTTGTGTAACTTGAATTATTCAGAGCTTGTAATATTCAAGTTGTGCTTAAACCAATGGAGTTCTATGGCCCGTTTTGCGTCTTTAGCTGGATCGTATAGAACAGGTGGGTAACTCATAATGGGATGATGGGTAGCTAATAGAGTATGTGGCAATATTAATTATGATTTTAAGTGTGTATACATTTGGGCAATAGAACATGGCTTGTTGTCTGCAATTTAGAGTGAGTTTATTATGATTTAGGTGAGATCTTCCAATTTCCTTATATGAAATATTGAAATGGCTAAATGAGTAACACGTATTGAAAAAAAAATATTGGGTCATTTTTTGGCTTTACATTTTATGTCAACATGAGAAGTGAAATCATTCTTAATTCCAGTATGTAAAAGTTGATAACAGTAGAGTATCTGCAAGGAATAATTAAAAAAAAAAATTTTTTAAAGTCATTTGAAGCATGTACATTTATTTACTTCGCGACTTGAAATAATCAACTTTTTACAAAGTTTCAAAAATTGCCTAGAAAATAAACATTTGTAATAGAACAGCTAAAACTCCAGGGGGTTAATACTGCAGTTGTGCTTGAGGATATGAAGCTATTTCTAACTTCAACCTCTTCTTTCTCTAAAGAAAAAGTCAATTCAAGTTTTTTTCTCCCTTCTTTTTTAGCCAGAGGCAAAAACATAGAGCAATTCCATCCAGATTAAATCCCAGAGTTGTACAAGGAGTCAGGACTAATGGGGAAAAAACAAATAAATAATAATAAAAAAAAGATTACCAGCTTGGAAAACGCTCTGCTAACAGGTGAGGGCAGTGGAGTTTGGTTTTTAAAAAGCCTGTTTCCATAGTAACGGGGAAGAAATGATAAGCCTGTGAACTAAATGTACCACAGCCACAGAACTTGATTTAACTCACTTTACTGATGCTGTCTGACATTCATTTCCCAATCCACTATAGGCAGAATATTTTTACTTCATCCCTCCCAAGACAATAGATTAGTTGAGTTCAGTTGATCTGGGTATACAGTTGTGAGAGAAATGCATTTCAATAATTAGAATTGTAATGTCATGACAATAGAATTGATGTGGTAAACTATCATTCACTCACTTATTAGAAACTAATCAATTCATTGGTTTCAATACTCACTTATTAGACATGAATCAATTCATTGGTTGCAATACTCAGTAGAAATTAATAATTTCATTGATTGCAATAATCACCTATTAGAAATGAATCAATTCATTGGTTGCAATACTCATTTATTAGAAATGAATCAATTCATTGGTTGCAATACTCAGTAGAAATTAATAATTTAATTGGTTGCAATAATCACCTATTATAAATGATTCAATTCATTGGTTGCAATACTCACTTATTAGAAATAAATCATTTCATTGGTTGCATTACTCACTTATTAGAAATGAATTAATTCATTGGTTGCAATACTCACCTATTAGAAATAAAGCAATTCATTGGTTGCAATACTCACTTACTAGAAATTAATTAATTAGTTGCAGTACTCATTAGAAATGAATCAATTCATTGGTTGCAGTCCTCATTTATAAAAATGAATCAATTCATTGGTTGCAGTATTCACTTATTAGAAATTAATAAATTCATTGGTTGCAATACCCAGTTTATATTCTAGCAATAACTTATCAATCTTGTTTGGATTCTGGACCATCCACTCTGTAAACTACTTTACATGTTCAAAGTCAAGGAAGCAAAAAACCTTATAGAACAGCTGATAAGAAAAACCACTTGAGTACTAAAAACTGTCTTTATTAAATTTTACAGGTATAAAAAAAGGCGGGCTAGCAAGAAAGAGCAGGCCTGTGACCTTGGTGGGTCTTCCTTCTGGAGGGCTAGATTTGGGGTATCTCTTAGAGAGCCATTCAGGAAGGAGGACCCACCAAGGTCACAGGCCTGCTTTTTCTTGCTAGCCCTATTTGAAAAATGTTTGCATAAAAAGAAAAACAAAGAAAATAAATAAAACATTTTTTTTGAGAAATGTAAGATTCTATTGTAAACCTGGAAAAGCATATTTGAAGTTCACTCTCCTTTTTTTTTATACAGGCAAAAAATTTTCAATTGTTTTTTCTTATCAGTTGTTGTATACGATTATACGGTGTTAAGCAACAACAGGGAGGTACATTTCAAAGTAATTAAAACTGTTGTTGTCCATTAAAAGGTATCACAACATTCTAGTGGAACCTACTTTTTCCGTCCAATATGCGTTCCAATATCTTGGATCTCTTTCATTAAGTGTAAGGTATGGTATGGCCAATTAATATGAGGGTATATGAACAAGAAATTGCATTCTTTGTAATTTGGGACACAGATATGTGAGCAATACATGTGTTTTAATTAAGCATTTTCTGCTCATTTGCAATAGATCAATTTTTAAAGTCACTCTGTGTACCCGCATAGCCTACGGGCTTGAAATTCGAATGTGTTACAGAGCTGTTACATTAGACCATGGAACGAGTAACGTGCTTGAGACGCAAGCCCGTAAATCCTTTCTGCGCATGTAAGCTGTAAAGGGCCAGACGTGCCGCGATCAGCTGTCAATAACGAATTGCAGTATAACGTAGTGCGCCACAGACATCTCAGCCAATAAAAAGCGGTATAGCCACAGATGATTGACAGAAGGAGATTATAAATTTGCGTTCCACCCGCCCATGCGTTGACTGTGTTCTATCACCCTTCAAAGTAGCACATACGTAGTTTGCAGTTTTATTAAAGGTATATTAAGGTGAGCTGGGTTATTAATGCATCTGACAGAGGAGAATTTATAGTGTCTGAAAAAAATATATTGCATGAAAAAACGGTTAAACCATTAGCCTGAAGTTTGCTGATTTTCTTGCTTTTGCAAACAGTTTTCTCTCAATGTTGACACCCCCTGAAATTCCCAGGGTAAATTAGCATATCTTATACAATGTTACTATTTTGCCTGGGGATTTTGAAGACATGCTCAGTTAGCACCTGAAGTCTGCCCTACTGTGGGAAGTCACATGATATCAGACACTTTACTTTCCTTTAGATTCCTGTCCCTTCATTCACTGACTGTTTTATCTACATCCCAGGTGATACTCCCCCCCCCAGCCCCAGATAATTCCCCCCAGTCCCAGAGAATTGCCTAGTGAACTCCCCCAACCCCAGTGAATTGCCCCCCAGCCCCAGAGAATGGCCCCACGGCCACAGAGAATTGCCCTGTGACCTCCACAAACCACAGTGAATTGCCCCCCAGCCCCAGAGAATTGCCCCCCAACCCCAGAGAATTTCCCCCTAACCCCAGATAATTGCCCCCCAGCCCCAGAGAATTGCCCCCCAGCCCCAGAGAATTGCTATACGCCTCAGAGAATTGCCCTGTGGCCCTAGAGAATTGCCCCACGGCCCAGAGAATTGCCACATGACCTCCCCCAACCACAGTGAATCCCCCCCAAGCCCCAGAGTATTGCCCCCCAGCCCCAGAGAACTTCCCCATGGCCCAGAGAATTGCCCTAGGGCATTCCCCAACCACAGCGTATTGCCCCACAGCCACGGTGAATTGCCCACCAGCCTCAGAAAATTGCCCCCCAGCCCCAGAGAATTGCCCCATGGCCAACAGAGAATTGCCCCACTGCCTCAGAGAATTGCCCCATGACCTCCTCCAACCACAGCAAATTGCACCGCAGTCCCAGTGAATTGCCACCCAGCCCCAGATAATTGCCCCATCACCTACCCCAGCCCGAGTGAATTGCCCCCCAGCCCCAGTGAATTGCCCCCAATACCAGAGAATTGCCCCACAGCCCCAGAGAATTGCCCCATGACCTACGTTAACAATAGTAAATTTCCCCCTCAGCCCCAGTAAATTGCCCACCAAACCCCCGAGAAATGCGCCCCAAAGAATTGCCTTCTGACCTCCCCCAACCATAGTGAATTGCCCACCAGCTCCAGTGAATTGCCCCCAGCCCCAGATAATTTCCCCCCAGCTCCAGTTAATTGCCCCACTGCACCAGCCCCCAGTACATATATAAAAAATATACACTGTGTGTATGTATGTGTGTGTGTGTATATATATATTTGCAGGGGAACCATGGGACGGTTGCTGTGGTCCCTAGCTGATGCTGGGCAACAGGTGGCCAAAGGGGGGCCGCCGCAGCCACAGGGGGGCCGCGGGAGGTCAGCAGGTGCCCCTCAGAGGTGCAAAGTATCTCCCTCCTACCCCCCCCCCCTCTGCTCCCTCTTCTCCCTCACCGTCTGCTTCCTCTTCTCTCTCCCCATCTGCTCCCTCTTCTCCCTCCCCCTCTGCTCCCTCTTCTCCCTCCCTCTCTGCTCCCTCTTCTCCCTACCAATCTGCTCCCTCCTCCCTCCCCATCTGCCCCCTTTTCTCCCTCCTACCTACCCCTCGGCTCCTTCTGCTCCCTACAGCTTTCCAAAACCTCAGAGCTGTGCTTGGAGATAATCGGAAGGGGCGGTGATGTCACCGCTGGGTGCTGATTGGATGAAAAGCCAATCAGCATGCACATGCTCTGTGTGCTAGGGTACACAGCAGGGACTGTGTACCCATGATGGCGGCTTACTGCACCCGCTGAAGCAACTACATGAAGCTGCTGGGGGTGTAAACAACAACCCAAGGACATTTTTTTTTTTTTTTTTAAATGGTTTGCATGTTTTCATGCAAACCTTTTTGCTAGGTGGGTTATGTTGCATTCTACAGAATGCATTCGTAACCCACCTCACTTTAATATACCTTTAATTTATATTCTATTTCATATGATTTTACACTAAATACGTGCAACACATATTAAAAAATTTCCTATATTTGTAATACACATAATTTAAAGAACACACATAAAGACATATAATTAGGTCCTCCTCTCTGCTATGGATGACCCGTGATTCTTGCAGGGGGGGAGGGAAGTTAACCTATTCCCTAGGGCTCAGGCTTGCAAGGAGGTAGCGTCTGAGGTTACTTCAGTAGGCACAGCGCCAAGGGATGTGAGGGGTGGGGAGGAAGGAAGAGGATCTGAGGGCCCTGGCTCGGAGGAGGAGGATGTAATATGGGTGGTGGGGTCACTATCCGGACCTCCGGCAACCCCACTATTCCCCTCCTCCAAAGACTGAAAATCTCACCAGGGCCCTCCAACTGGACATATGGTGACAAGACCAGACAGCCACCACCTCCTTCCCCACACAACAGTGTGCTTGTCTGGCCACCACCACCAGGCCCACCCACACAACCACAAGTTCCATACCAGGCACCAACCAGGCCCCAGACCCTCCCCACTCCATCACCGCCACCTCCATACCTGGCCACGCCCCACAGGCCTTTATCCCCCACATCAGGCAAGGCAGTGCAGGCAGAGATGCTGGCCCTCATGCAGCAGCAGGTGGACTTTCTTCTGGGTATCCAGGCCAGCATCTCTGCCAATCATGCAGGGCTCATGCACATCCTGGCAAGGCGCAATATCGAGGAAAGGAGGCATCATCTAATGATAGAGTCCTATCTGGCTGGGCTGCTGAGGATTGGATTTGTCACCAGCCCTGCCTCCTCTACCCCGGAGATATTCCCAGGACACCCACAGCCCAGCCCCTCCTCTCCGCCCACCATGCCTCCACCACTGTCACTTATTGTGCCTTTGCCTCCCAGGGGGTTGCCTCCACCCACCACCACCAGCAGGGAGACAGTGGCTGGCCGTGGAAAATGTGGTCCCTGTGGCTAGGCAGAGGAGGATATAGGGGCTGTGCATACTGTATGTTTGTGCCTTCTCAACAGCACTCTTCAGTGACAATCTATTGGTCACAATATTAACCTAATCTGGCCTGGCTGCAGAGTTTTGGATCTTGGCCTATGTGATGGTTATATTTTGTATGCAGATGGCTACCTCCAATCACATGGTTTATGACCCTTTTCTCTGTGGACAAGTAGGGTTCTGTTTGATGGTCACAGAGGAATGCTGTTGAGTAGAGGTGCTGCAGTCTCTATGATTTTTCAAGCCTTAGTTTGTATGTTTAGCTTTTTTTTTTACATTTAATCTAGCTGCTGACCTTTGCGTCCTCTCCGTATTAATGGGTATTTTCCCATATTGCTGATTATCCAGAGGGCTAGCTAATAGATTGTAATGCTTGCAGATGGGAATAAGGTGAGTTGGTATATTGTTACAGTTACAGTATTTAGCACTGTACTGTACATGCATGTTGATTAGTTATTGTTGTCCTTTTTTAATTTACCACTTTTTTTTTTTGTTTTTTTTTGTTTGTTTTTGTCACCACAATGTATGAGTGAAACTGGATTGGATTACACAGTCCAGAGGTTGAATCATCTGTTTCATTGAGCAGATCTAGACAAGTTGTAAGTGCTATGCATATTAATGGTTTCTTCAGTTAAATGAAGTGATTTGTGATGATCCTTTTTTTTATCAGATTCCGGTTGCAGTGGTGTAGTGACCACATGTGACCCTTGTAGGTGCTATGCATCATGCTTATTCTAGACTATGACATTACCCCCTGTAGGTAACCCCTTTTTCCCCCAAGCCTCTTGCTCTCTCGGGATCTGTTCACACCACCACCATGGTATTAATGCACAGTCTTGACCATTTCTGATTGTGCTCTGTGTATGAAAGAAAGCTTTGTTATACTGTTCTAACTGTGTCAGAGTGTTTTCAATAGATTGTTTTATGGGATATCCAGATACATCACATTAGTGTCACATTCCTACTGTATATCTGTGACCTAATGAGCCCTAGTTACCATGCAATAGATCAATACATATAAAAATAATAATAGTCATAATAGCATTAGATATCATATAATACTACAGGGAGTGCAGAATTATTAGGCAAATGAGTATTTTGACCACATCATCCTCTTTATGCATGTTGTCTTACTCCAAGCTGTATAGGCTCGAAAGCCTACTACCAATTAAGCATATTAGGTGATGTGCATCTCTGTAATGAGAAGGGGTGTGGTCTAATGACATGACATCAACACCCTATATCAGGTGTGCATAATTATTAGGCAACTTCCTTTCCTTTGGCAAAATGGGTCAAAAAAAGGACTTGACAGGCTCAGAAAAGTCAAAAATAGTGAGATATCTTGCAGAAGGATGCAGCACTCTTAAAATTGCAAAGCTTCTGAAGTGTGATCATCGAACAATCAAGCGTTTCATTCAAAATAGTCAACAGGGTCGCAAGAAGCGTGTGGAAAAACCAAGGCGCAAAATAACTGCCCATGAACTGAGAAAAGTCAAGCGTGCAGCTGCCACGATGCCACTTGCCACCAGTTTGGCCATATTTCAGAGCTGCAACATCACTGGAGTGCCCAAAAGCACAAGGTGTGCAATACTCAGAGACATGGCCAAGGTAAGAAAGGCTGAAAGACAACCACCACTGAACAAGACACACAAGCTGAAACGTCAAGACTGGGCCAAGAAATATCTCAAGACTGATTTTTTTAAGGTTTTATGGACTGATGAAATGAGAGTGAGTCTTGATGGGCCAGATGGATGGGCCCGTGGCTGGATTGGTAAAGGGCAGAGAGCTCCAGTCCGACTCAGACGCCAGCAAGGTGGAGGTGGAGTACTGGTTTGGGCTGGTATCATCAAAGATGAGCTTGTGGGGCATTTTCGGGTTGAGGATGGAGTCAAGCTCAACTTCAGTCCTACTGCCAGTTCCTGGAAGACACCTTCTTCAAGCAGTGGTACAGGAAGAAGTCTGCATCCTTCAAGAAAAACATGATTTTCATGCAGGACAATGCTCCATCACACGCGTCCAAGTACTCCACAGCGTGGCTGGCAAGAAAGGGTATAAAAGAAGAAAATCTAATGACATGGCCTCCTTGTTCACCTGATCTGAACCCCATTGAGAACCTGTGGTCCATCATCAAATGTGAGATTTACAAGGAGGGAAAACAGTACACCTCTCTGAACAGTGTCTGGGAGGCTGTGGTTGCTGCTGCATGCAATGTTGATGGTGAACAGATCAAAACACTGACAGAATCCATGGATGGCAGGCTTTTGAGTGTCCTTGCAAAGAAAGGTGGCTATATTGGTCACTGATTTGTTTTTGTTTTGTTTTTGAATGTCAGAAATGTATATTTGTGAATGTTGAGATGTTATATTGGTTTCACTGGTAAAAATAAATAATTGAAATGGGTATATATTTGTTTTTTGTTATGTTGCCTAATAATTATGCACAGTAATAGTCACCTGCACACACAGATATCCCCCTAAAATAGCTAAAACTAAAAACAAACTAAAAACTACTTACAAAAATATTCAGCTTTGATATTAATTAGTTTTTTGGGTTCATTGAGAATATGGTTGTTGTTCAATAATAAAATTAACCCTCAAAAATACAACTTGCCTAATAATTCTGCACTCCCTGTATATATCATATATAATAATAATAATAAAAATAATATTAATAATAATAATAATAATAAAAGGGTTAATACACATGCAAAGTCCAATTACTGATACTGTGGAAAATGAACATTCCCCTGAGAGCCTAAAAGGATTATGACAGGTGACACTGGAGTGGGTTGCCAGTTCCTTCTCTAGTGGACTGAGATTTTTCTTTTTTTTTCTTTTTATTTCTTTTATATTTTTTTTCCAATGAATCATTAAAAAAACATACATGATATAAATACTATAAAAGTATACATTCTACAAATATAAAACATCCAATACCAATTAACTTGCTACATCTTATCCACGTACATAACATCCAGGGGTAACAATTCCAGATCTTAATATAGTAAAAACATAATTACATTTCAGTGTCTTTTTACATAAAATACTTTTTAGAGCTCCTAATTGTGACATTTAAAATTATTTTTTACCCACACATGGGCCCTCATTCAATTGCGATTTGGCCAATTGAATAGTGCTCTAAATAAGTACATAACATATTTTTTTTTAAAACGTTTTTAGGTAGTGAAAACCTTGCTTTTGGATAGATGTTTACGTAGTAAAAACGTATTTAAAAAAATATGTTATGTGCTTATTTAGACCACTATTCAGTTGGCCAAATTGCAATCGAATGAGGGCCATGGTGTTTTATCACTTGGTACCTCTAATGCCTTATGCCTCTCCATGATAAGTTTAACTACGTTCAACGTGGGGATACTTCTCTGCTTCTAGTTTTTAATTAAAAGCCATTTTGCTACCAACAGATAATGGGCAATAACTTTTATTATATTTTATGATTGACTACTATTAGGTTCTAATATATGAAAGAGAGCCACTTTAAGTTCAACAGTCAAATTTACCTTTACCATTTCTGTCAAATGAGAAATACATTGTTTCCAAAATAACTGAACCAAACCACATTCCCACCAGATAATGGACATGGGTGCCTATAGCACCACATCCCCTCCAGCACATATTTGAGCAAGATCCATCGCATTTATTTAGGTCAACCAGCTCCCAATACCATCTCTGGACCATCTTAAAAAACAATTCTCTAAATGAAACACATTGAGATGCCATTTTAGTCAGTCTAAATCCCTCCCACCATTTATCTTCTGGTCTAACACTCCTAACACTCCTAGTTCTTTATAATGGATCTCCTTCAAAATGTTCTGACATTTAGAAACTTTATGTGATAATTTGTTCAAAACCTGTTAAATCATGATAAAGCACATCTAAATAACCCAACATGCATAATTCCCTATTTAATTTGAGCAGATCCAACCGTGTGACAAACTCCCGAAAAGGATTTTTTATCCCCAAGAAAAAGATTTACAATATAGTTCTTTCCAACCTACTATAAATAAGATATCACATATTCCGCATCTTTAGATCCTAAGATCTCTATTGGTGAAGCTAATGACAGAAAGCATAGGTATTTTAATCTGAATACCAAAAATATGCCAGCTGGTAGAGGTTTCAGATATTTTAAATTCATCTTAGGGAGCCACAAATAAAGAATCTTGTTAATATTCGGGATCATATCATCCTTAATACCCATCCACTTGGAATTAGTTGACCTACTATTCCATCCTAATAAGTATCGATTCATGAATATCCATGATTGAAAGGATATTCAAGTCTCCCCTTACAAAACTTATTTTTAAAATTTCCAGTCTTATTCTAGATCTCATTTTATTGTATATAAACTTATTTAGCAAGACCTGAATTTTTTTCTAAAATGTGCCTATGCACTACTTGCGAGATACATCTCAATATGTATGTGAATTTCAGGACGATAACCATATTTACAGTTGAAATTTTCCCCGACAGTGAGAGGGGTATTTGATACCAATCAGCCAAGATATTCCTAATCTGTATATAACCCTTTACCAAGTTCTTTATCAAAATATATTTAGTTCTATAGGAAAGATCCACCCCCAGGTGTAATGATATAGGAATCCCAAGGTTTTGGAGACCAGCAGCCTAGGTCAGCAATAATCCAATTCAGCAAGTTGTAGGTGAAACAGGAACAAGCTTTATTGAAGGGAACAGGAACCACAATAATCTGGCAAGGTACATTGACAGGAAGTGCCTTATATAGGCCAAGGACCAGACACCTGACCAGGCACAGCTGAAGAGACTTAGGCACTGATACTATTGCTAGCAGAGTCAAGGTTATCAGATCTCAATGAAATTCACAAAGGCAGGCTGACGCAGTGGTAGGGAAGAGTCTCAGCAGCCTGGGGACCAGGGTTCAAAACCCAGCAGAGTCAATTCCTCACACAAGGGGCATCACATGTTTATGTTTATAATTAAAATCATAAAGGTGTTGACATTTTACCACTCGATCATATCCAATATTGGAATAAATTATATTGGATTTGCTAGTGTTAACCTTAAAGTATGATACCCGACTATAGGCATAAAGGATCTGCTGTAATTCCAAAAGAGAATTATCAGCACCAGTTAATATCAATATCACATCATCTGCAAACACTGATATTTTATACTCCTTTAATCCTAAAATTACTCCCTTTACATTTTGCAATCTTCATATCAACTCTGCTACGGATTCAATTGTCAGAATTAATAATATGGGGGAAAGTGGACAACCCTGTCTCGTACCATTGCCCAGGGGAAACTTGTTTGATTCCACTCCCTGACCACTTATCAGAGCTGTGGGATTCTTATACAGGACCATAACAGACCTGGATCCAAAAAGACCTAAGCCAAATGTGTTCAACACTTCTTCAATCAAATCCCAGCTCACCCTGTTGAACGCCTTTTAAGTATCCAATGACAGGGTCAGCGAGGGCAAATTAATTCTATTAAACCAGGACAATAAATCTATAATTTTTCTCACATTGTCACGGACCTGTCTCCCCTTCACAAACCCTGTTTGGTCATCTTTGACTAACTTAGAGATTCATTTATTTAATCTGTTGGCCAAAACAGTCGCATTTAATTTCATATCCACATTAATCAATGAGATTGGCTGATAGCTCTTGAAATCTTTTGGATTTTTGTCTGTTTTCAATATATTAATACTTAATTAATCTTAATAAAATCTGTCAATTCCTGAGAAATGTGGCCACTCTCCCTAATCTCATTGAACAATTTAACCATGTTTTTTTTTATTTCCTTGGCAAAAATGCTATAAAAGCAATTTAAATAGCCGTCTGTTCTAATGCTTTGATAGAATCTTCTATTTCTTCCGAGGTAATAGGTACTAACAAACCTAAATATTCCTCCTCAGTTAATTTTATCTAAGAAATCTCCTATTTCTAATTTAGATGGCTTTTCAAAATGTAATACCTTTTCCGCATTATACAAGGAGCAATAGTAATAGTAATAGTACGATTGCTTTTGGTTGCGAATAGACTAAATTATCTTGGCCTCTCAAAGTCAAGATTCTTTTTTGACTATTTTGTTTTTTTAACTGACTTGGCAAAATTTCTCCAGCTTTATTCCCCATCATATATTGATTGCGTTGGAATTTCTAAATAATATTTTTTGTTTGGAGTTGGATTGTGATTTTTCTGACCTCTCTGATATGACCTGTCCACCTACACTGGCCCTACATGGTATAGCTCACAGCTTCATTGCAGTACACAAGAGCCTTCACCACCAACACTCAGCAATGCTAAAGGGGACCAGGGGAACATATACCACACTAATCTACTTTAACCGATCAGGCCTCAAAAACACATGGGGGCTTTGCAGAGGCACGTAGATCAACAGCCAACTCATCTCCATCAGGGATAATCTCCACTACGCCCATCCTGGAAAGTCCCACGACATTGCTGGTGGCCATGTGCCAAGATGTATACCCATTATCATTTGATGACCTCCTATTATGTTCTGCTATTCATCAATTAACATTAGTTTGGATTGCTAAGTGGTGGTGGTGGTTAAGGTGCTTGTGTACCTGAATGAACTTGTGAGCTATAACATGTAGGGTCAGTGTACATGGGCAGGTGACAGCAGAGAGGTCAGACAAATGACAGTCCAGTAGAGAAGCAACTGGCAACCCACTCCAGTATCTTTGGCATGCAAACCTTGTGGAACAGCACAGGTAGAGACCTAGCTAAATGTGCTGCAGTCCATATGGTCACAGAGAGTCGGACATGACTGAAGGATTAACCAACAAATATTAAAATGTTTCCCAGGTACTTGATATATGTGATGTTTGTTTTCCCAAATGTAGATGTGATGAGCGAGATATATATGCAATAATATTTATATTTCAGGATCCACATTAGAGCTTCTGTGAGCGAGAAAGGGTTAATATGGCATGAGTTTCTTGTTTTCGTGTTGCTATTTAATCAAGTGGTGTGTTTTCAATTTTTTTCTGCATGTTGCAGCATAGCTTTTCATATTGACATATGCATGACCATTCCAAAATATGATTAAAAAATATATTTTTTAAATGCATTGTTGTTATTGGGGGATTATTGTGCAAGTAAATGTAATATCTTTCCATATTCTAATGTCCACTGGTGTGTTTCTATTGTCTTTTACAGTGTTTGCAGGTCCTATTTGGAGGCCGTAATGTTTTTGCCTCCATTTGCAGGTTACGGGCTTGAATGCCATGGCGTCTTTGGAAATTTGTTGCAATTTAATAGCGAAATTAGAACGTAGCAGTTACCGGCTTGAGAGAACAAACGGTTTGCAGGAGTGCAGTTCAAGTTTCCACGTCCCTTAGCCTTTTTTCGCCCTTAACCCGCAGATCATGAGCAGCTTGCTTTACGGGGCCAATTTAATAGCCCCAAGTCTTGTCGGCTACGTTACGGGCTACGGTTTTACACTTTTCAGGGAAATTAATAGGGCTGCAAGTGCTTATATGAGAAAAGAAAGCGATGAATGTGAACAGAGATTTGGAAAATGCAGGGGTAATTTTTTGTATTAGTTGAATTACTGTATTTTGACTAGGACTTTGATCTCATGACGGCTGTTCTTTTCTGCAACCAGCCTCTAACCTTTCCTTGTTTCTGGGATTTCTCTGTCAGTACCTGACCTCTTTCCTGTATGTACCCTGAACCAATTACCAGCCAACAGCTCTAACCTTGGTTGATTTTCTGGATATTCTACTGCAGTTGCATGGCCCGCTGTTCTCTACCTCTGTCCTGTGGTGTCGCCGTCTCTTGTATGAAATCACCGGAGAGTACAGGAACAAGTTATGTAAAAGAAAGCATTTGGAAATGGGAAAGACTAAATGGAATATTATTATCATTTATTTGTGAAGCTCCAATATATTCTGCAGCACTCATACATCCAAGCACTAAGGGAATACATCCGAGGGTAGTGAGGGCGGTTGGTTCTCTAATAGCTAAACAATTGTATCTCATTTTTCAAGACACACTCTTCAGAGGCTTGGTACCAGTTGACTGGGGGAAACAGATATGATATATTTATTTAAAAATGTAGCAAGAGCAAATCCAGGTAACTATAGACCTGTAAGACTCACCTCTAGAAGTGTTGCTACAGGAGAGTATACATGAATATATCTATGTTAACTATGTATTAAGTAAGAGCCAACACTGAGTTATGAGGTAGGTCATGCCAAACCAATCTAATTAGTTAACTTGAGGAGGTAAATAGGAATTGGAGCCAAGGAAATGTATTAGATGAAGGCTATTTGGATTTTGCAAAGGCTTTTGATGCAATTGATTCGATTTTAGAAATAGGTTGGATATATTTTGAATACAATTGCATATAGTTTTATATTGGTTAACTAGGGGTATTGATTCATGGATTGATCGATTGCCAATATCTGAGGTTAGGAAGGATTTTTTTTCCTTTGTGAGAAATTCACAATGTTTCAATGGCTTCTTTGCCTGCTTGTTAATAAGTTAATAATTAGCAGTTCACATAATTCAAGAGTCAAAGGAGATATAAAAGGTTGAACTTGATGGACCAAAAGTATTTTCTCAACCTCAATTACTATGTATAAAAAGACACAGATTTAAAATGATTAAAGTCTGGGTGTGGAAGAGGTGGGGGGGGAATAAGAGGGGAAAGGTGAGCGGAAGGGATAATGGAGAGAGGGACAGAACAGATGACAAATGTATGGGCAGAACTGGAAAGATTAAGACTAGGTTAAATATGAGGAGAGAAAATAAAACCAACGGCAGTCAGTGTGCACCACGCAATCATTCAGCAGACACACAGAGGAGAAAGACACAGGGAAGGGACAGGGAGAGATAGTGGAAAGAGACACATGGCATTCCCATGCACAAAACTTGCAAGTTGCCGAGGCCTGTAATGAGCAGTGAATTCGATGGGAGGAGAGGCTCGCAATGAGCGCCAAAGGCACTCATTGCGAGCTGCGAGATGAGCGACAAAGGCGCTTAGCGCGGGGCTTGCAATGGGCCCTGAAGGTGCTCAGAGGGGGCAGAACGTCGCATTGTGTGGCAAACAGCATTGCCAGGCTTCAAATTTTATTGCCGTCATTTTTGACAGGAAAGTCGCAAGTTAGTTATAATTATGCAAATATTACACAGTTACATAGTAATTGAGGTTAAAAAAATACTTTTAGTCCATCAAGTTCAACCTTTTTAGATCTCCTCTGATCTGCAGTATTCTGAGAGCATGGTATTAACACATTGACATGGTAATAACCACAGCACCTTGTATTTAAACGCACAGACAAGTTATTCCTTAAAACTTATATGGCACTCAAATGATATGAGAAAAATTTACGCTTTATATATTTTTCAACATGGCTTGATCTGGCCTGGAAGTTGTTACCTAATTAATATGTAAATATTATCCACAGCCGCACAAAAGCTAAATAATAAATACAACAAAATACTGACAGATCAGGATATGGAGTACATGAGTGGATCATGAACATCAGATCAGTTAAAATCTTGTGTTGACTCTGAAATTAATATTGAAATTAATATTGCTGGAGAGCTTTGTTTTATATATATGTATATAACATATATATATATATATATATACATCTATATATATATATATATATATATATATATATATATATATATATACACAGTGGGGGGAAGAAGTATTTTATCCCCTGCTGATTTTGTATGTTTGTCCACTGACAAAGAAATAATCAGTCTATAATGTTAATGGTAGGTGTATTTTAACAGTGAGAGACAACAGAATAACAAAAAAAACAAACAAGAAAAACGCTTGTCAAAAAAGTTATACATTGATTTGCAGGTCAGTGAGGGAAATAAGTATTTGATCCCCTATTAATCAGCAAGATTTCTGGCTCCCGGGTGTCTTTTATACAGATAACGAGCTGAGATTAGGAGCACTCTCTTAAAGGGAGTTCTCCTAATCTCAGCTTGTTACCTGTATAAAAGACACCTGTCCACAAAAGCAATCAATCAGATTCCAAACTCTCCACCATGGCCAAAACCAAAGAGCTGTCCAAGGATGTCAGGGACAAGATTGTAGACCTACACAAGGCTGGAATGGGCTACAAGACCATCGCCAAGCAGCTTGATGAGAAGGTGACAACAGTTGGTGGGATTATTCGCAAATGGAAGAAACACAAATTAACTGTCAGTCTCCCTTGGTCTGGTGCTCCATGCAAGATCTCACCTCGTGGAGTTTCAATGAACATGAGAACAGTGAGGAATCAGCCGAGAATTACACAGGAAGATCTTGTTAATGATCTCAAGGCAGCTGGGACCATAGTCACCAAGAAAACAATTGGTAACACACTACCCCGTGAAGGACTGAAATCCTGCAGCACTGGCAAGGTCCCCCTGCTCAAGAAAGCACATGTACTGGTCCGTTGAAGCTTGCCAATGAACATCTCAATAATTCAGAGGAGAACTGAGTGAAAGTGTTGTGGTCAGATGAGACCAAAATTAAACTCTTTGGCATCAACTCAACTCGCCGTGTTTGGAGGAGGAATGCTGCCTATAACCCCAAGAACACCATCCCCATAGTCAAAGATAGAGGGTGTTTTTCTGCTAAGGGGACAGGATAACTGCACCTCATCAAAGGGATGATGGACACGGCCATGAACAGTCAAATCTTGGGTAAGATCCAGCATGACAATGACCCAAAAAACACAGCCAAGGCAACAAAGTAGTGGCTCAAGAAGAACCATATTAAGGTCCTGGAGTGGCCTAGCCAGTCTCCAGACCTTAATACCATAGAGAATCTGTGAAGGGAGCTGAAGGTTCAAGTTGCCAAACATCAGTCCCAAAACCTTAATGACTTGGAGAGGATCTACAAAGAGGAGTTGGACAAAATCCATCCTGAGATGTGTGCAATCCTTTTGCCCAACTACAAGAAACGTCTGACCTCTGTGATTGCCAACAAGGGTTTTGCCACCAAGTATTAAGACAAAGGGGTTAAATACTTATTTCCCTCATTGACCTGCAAATCAATGTATAACTTTTTTCACATGCGTTTTTCTTGTTTGTTTGTTTTTTTTTATTCTCTCTCTCACTGTTGAAATACACCTACCATTAAAATTATACACTGATCATTTCTTTGTCATTGGACAAACGTTAAAAATCAGCAGGGGATCAAATACTTTTTCCCCCACTGTATATATATATATATATATATATATATATATATATATATATATAGACGTCTAAAGGAAGTTAAAAAACATACTTCCTGCTCAGAATTCTGAGAAATACTGTTATTACACTGCACTCTGGGGACCTGGGCAGGGACATGCAAATGTGCCCACAAAGGCTTCACTCTTGCAATCCATAACCATTTTCAGCATGTGCCTGCTTTATTACACAGCTTTTTTGCAAAGCTCGTGATGGATTATACACAAGCCAGGAATAAAATTTACTAAACAGGCCAGGATCCAGCTCCACACTGATGAGGCAGTAACCTTGAAACAGCTGGGATACCTGGCTTGTGGGTCAGATCATAGCAGAGAGGTCAGACAAATCGCTGTCCACTGGAGAAGGAACTGGCAACCTACTCCAGTGTCTTTGTCAAGATAACCTTATGTATAGGCACAACCAGACACATAACAATATATGTGCATGGGGTGCTGGTATCCATAGGGTCACATGGAATCAGACACTACTGAACTACTAAACAACAACAATGAAGGGTAGGAGCTTAGGACTCATCTGTACCCATCTACACTTGTGTGGCTCCGCTTCACATAAGCATCCAAGCTCCAGAAGAAAAAAATCCAATTAAATTATATGTTTACCTTTCTATTTGATTTAGTCATCTGGTCCTGCTTAAGACGGTTATGTCAAGCAATGAAAGCTCCCTATGCCCCGTTTACTCATGATCACATTTCAGATGCTATTCTTCATTCTTCTTCAACACAGAGGTTCAAAAGAGCTCATCTAACTGGAGAAGAAAGAGGACTTAAACTAGTCTAACAAGTGACAAGCAAGCTGATAAATGCTGACATTTCAGTTTGGTGTTGTGTAGTTGGCAGAGACACATTCACTACCTCCTATCTGTTTCTAAGCACAATAGAAATAGGCTTATGTTTCTGCGTCTAAATATTCTGTTCAGGCCTTGATGTTAGTCAGCTTAATATTGCTTTGTTTCTCGCAAACCCTTAGAGATTTTTTATTGTTCTCATTGGGATTTGTTATATCCTTTATAGCACACTGTTTATTTGACTTAGCTTAGCACAGATTTTGTATTGTCTGATTTTTATGTTCTTTCCTAAAACTAAAAAAAAAAAATGTTATCCTTTGAAATATTACTGAAAATGACAATGTTACGTTTTTAAAGTGATTTTATAATAGTGATTATAATGCTGCGATTCTGCATTAGCATTTGTGAATTTAAGACATTACAAAATGCAGATATAGATCGGATTAGTGTAATTTCCTCTTAGAAATAAGAACTGCTGAATAACTCTCTGCACTATTACTGACACTTAAAGGGCCACTGCAGTGATCATATAATATTATTTATATTATATTAACTTTGCCAATTGTCTCAAAAGTGAAAAAATATAATTACTTCCTGACCCCATATACTGGCAATTGGATTGTTCCCTGGATCAATATTCTCTCTCTAATTATCCAGGATAACCCTGAATTACCTTTTTATTCAAACATATATTCCATCCCTTTTTAAAGTTATCTATTGAATCTGCTGTCACCACCTCCTTTGGTAGCAAGTTCCACAGATTAACCACCCTTACTGTGAATAACCCTTTTCTTTCTTTAAGGAGAAATCTTTTTACTTCTAACCTCAAGGGATGTCCTCTTGTCAGTTGAAAAGCTCTTGGCAAAAAAGTTAAACTTGACAAATCTTTATACTGACCCAGGACGTATTTATATCAGGTAATCATGTCTCCTCTTAGACGCTTTTTTTCTAGAGAAAATAAGTTTAATTTTGTTAGTCTTTCTTTATAACTTAGTCCCTCCATTCCCCTTATTAGTTTTGTTGCCCTTCTCTGTACCTTTTCCAGCTCTAATATTTCCTTTTTATGAAGTGGTGCCCAACATTGTACTCCATATTCCAAATTAGGGCGTACTAGAGATTTGTATAGTGGCAGAATTATATTTGCTTCCCTTGCTTCTATACCCTTCTTAATACATGCTAATAATTTATTTGCCTTTGCAGCTGCTGCTTGGCATTGAGCACTGCTACCTAAGTGGTTGTCCACAAGCACTCCCAAATCCCTTTCAATATCCGATACCCCTATATTTGCTCCATTAAGATTATTTTTCCTTCCCAGATGCATAACTTTACATTTATTCATAATTAAATCTCATCTGCCATTAAGTTGGCCATTTCTCTAATTTATGCAAATCCCCTTGTACTTCACTATCTGGTGGCTTGTGCTTCTCTCTTCCACATCCATTTGTATTTTTCTATATATAAGAGCACACACATGAACGGTGCTTAACTTTAAAGGAGCTGCATATCATTCCAGAAAACGCATGCACATATATCTAAAATAATATAATAGATATATTTATTTACACACAATTTTAAATATAATTATTATTGTATGTTTATGTATTTTAAAAGTGTGATATGTGTGTGTGTGTAAGGGTTTATATATACTCACATAATTATATGTGTAATAAACACACACATATTAATAAATCTTACACCATTAACATGGATTCCACATCACTGCCCTTCACCACTTCTTAAAGCCATGGTATATTGAAATATACGGTACACATACATGCACACAGACTTTACATATTCACATACAGCCATCATCATATAATACAATCATATAGACCTAATCACAGGAATCATTTTTAATATTGTTATGTGATAATATAAAGAGAGCACCAAATAAATATAAATAGATAATAAAGAGAGTGCATGATGCTAGGCATTACCTCCTTGCTGTGCTGACCTAATGAGGCTTCCCTAGCTCAGTGTCAGGAAGATGCATAAGTACATGTCATAAGCACAGGGAGCATGCAGACAAGCAAGCTGCAATCTGCCTCTGGACCATCACTGGTATTTATAGAGAGTCTCCCATCCAAGTACTGACCAGGCCCAATCCTACTTGTCTTCAGGGTAGTGTGACCTTTTGGTTCCCTGAATGGAATCAAACCCAGGTCCCAGCAGTGACAGCACCAAATTCTAATTCTGGACCACCAGGGAGATACAGATAGCCAATTTCTCCCCTCTTGACATTATCTATTTCAATCATGAATTGCTTCAGTTGTAAACATCTTTGCCCCATTTGTTAATATTATGAGCACCGAAAACTGCCTAATGTTGTAAACATTTGGCCTACCTACAATTCAGCTGTTTTTGAGAGCGAATGTAACAATTTTACAATAGTTTGTTTTATTAAAATAAGCAAAGCAGCCGCTGGCCACAAAAAAAGTTAAAAATTGAAATAAAATTATATTAGCTATCACTGTTTCCATGGCAATGCCATTTTATTTACACAATCATTCTTTCAAAGGGCTTAATTAACTGTACACCCATCAGAAGATGAATGAATAGAATGTATTAGACATATTAATTATACATGCTTGCTCAGGGGGCTCTTTCTATATACTTATTTTTAATACACAGTCTTGGAACAGGGAATTAAAAAAGCTCATCTTAGTATTTAACAACTTGAAAGGCCTTTCAATGCTGTACGTGTATTCTAAGAAGCTACATATTTACCTTCAGATTCTGTAAACATCTCTTATTTTCTTGTGAATTTTCTTGATCTTTAAAAGTAAACAGTGAAGTTTAATGTTATTTTTTTCACTGTTATTATTTGATCTAGAACTTAAAATGCTCAATTATTTGGAGCCCATAAGTAACATAATTCTATTTATCTTAAATGTACTGGAAGGAAAATCCAATTTGTTAATATTAGCATTAGCATCTTCAGACTAATCCCATTATGTACAGTTCTTCTTTGCCATTTACAATATAGAAAACATCATCCAAGAAATGCTGTTTTTTTTCATAAAAAATAGCAATAAGAAAAGTATATATATATATATATATATATATATATATATATATATATATATATATATATATATATACCAAATATATTTGTAAGTTCAGCTGCATGTCTAAAAGGCAGGGACATGCAGATGAGAAGACAATGTACCTTACTCTTTGGATCCAAAAAATAGCAATTTTATATATTGCTCCCTAAAAGCATATTGTCACGATCTGCTTCTTCTAGGGGTCTTGATATGAACCTAGTTCAAACCTACCCCAGCAGAATCATGTAGTTCCTGTTCTCTGTGGCACAAAAGATGGCCTCTGAAGAGGGCAAGGCCCAACCGCTACAGGCAGAGGATACTGGATCCAGGTTACTTAGTGGCCCATAACAAGACCACTCCCCAAGTCAGGATACAACACACAGAAATAGTCTCACACCTTGTTTATGTGAAAACTATCTCTCAACCACCTTTATTTTGGAAAACACCATCTTTTAAACATGCATACAAAATTACCAGGAGGGGCTACCTTTAGCCAGCCCCTAACTGCCTCTGGCCAATCAGGCAGGGTCCCTACGTGGGAACCATGAGACTCCTCCCAGGTCCGCCCACTAGGCGTGGTTACCTAATTTATTTGGTCACTGGCTTTCAAGGGAGAAAATCAAGTGTTTACTTTAGGTGATAGCTGGAAGGCAGATAGGTGATCAACTCAGGTTACATATGCAGTCAATATGGATGACTGCACACAACATGGCTCCAACATTCCAATACAATATATTTACAGATATTACCACTACAACATTTTATAACCCACATGTTATGAGGCAGTACTTCCCATGTCAGTCCACTTAATGCGTTATGACGACTTTATTAGTGGTGACGTGGTAAACTGCCTCTTCTCTCAATGCATAACAATAACAGTGGGACTCTGCCCTGACTATATTACATTATAACAGTGGCTCTGGGAACCCAAAACCTTCTGTTCAATAACATGTGGCAGATAACAGTTCCAAATCCAAGATGGTCCCTGGCTGATTCATGACACATATGCTTGCTGTATTTAAACAGCTTTTAAGCCAAGCATGGGTTTAGATTTTTGTACAAACGAAGAATCACTCACATACAGAACTGTTACTGTCAAGCTTACTGGCTATCATCGTTGTGAGGCAGATTCTGTTTTGTGCAGTAGATCTTGTGGGACTGAGTTTTCCGCAACATCAATTTAGTATATGGTGAGCATAAGAATAAGATAAACTCTCCACCATACAGAGTACAGACAACAAAAACATTTGTAAGCTCATCTGCATGTCTAAAAGGCGGAGACATGTAAATGAGAAGACAATGTATCTTACTCTTTGCATCCAAAATATTGCAATTTTATACATTGCTCATTTAAACATATGTCCACTGCATTTAAACAACGATTCTCTTCTTCTTATGCTCACCATATACTAAACTGATGTTATATATACAGTATCTCACAAACGTGAGTACACCCCTCACCTTTTTGTAAATATTTTATTACATCTTTTCATGTGACAACACTGAAGAAATGACACAGCCTGTATAACAGTGTCAATTTGCTGTCCCCTCAAAATAATTCAACACAAAACCATTAATGTCTAAACCGTTAGCAACAAAAGTGAGTACACCCCTAAGTGGAGATGTCCAAATTGGGCCTAAAGTGTCAATATTTTGTGTGGCCACCATTATTTTCCAGCACTACCTTAACCCTCATTGACATGGAGTTCACCAGAGCTCAATAGGGTTTAGGTCTGTAGACATGCTTGGCCAGTCCATCACCTTTACCTTCAGCTAGCAAGGCAGTGGTTGTCTTGGAGGTGTGTTTGGGGTTGTTATCATGTTGGAATACTGCCCTGCGGCACAGTCTCCAAAGGGAGGGGATCATACCCAGACCATGACACTCCCACCACCAAAAGTATACATCTATACTGAGCAAAGGTAGTTGAAATAAACCATAAATGAAAGATAAGCGGATAGGAGACAAAGAGCACAAAAACACTGATATGAGGTGAAACCCTCAGTTTGAACATTAACAGAGATGCAGAGAGAGTGGGGTCAGCCTCTGGAATCAGCAGGTAAATGCATATAGGGGGAATCAACACAACATATTATAGAAAACATATATAAACATATAGACATATGTGTATATCTGTTTAATCTGGGCCTGCAAGAGTGCTGCCAGCACTGGGGAGCTACATTTCATTGAGGGAACCATGAATGCCAACATGTTACTGTGACATACTGTAGCAGAGCATGATCCTTTCCCTTCGGAGACTGGACCGCAGGGCAGTATTGCAACATGATAACGACCCCAAACACACCTCCAAGACGACCACTGCCTTGCTAAATAAGCTAAAGGTAAAGATGATGGACTGGCCAGGATGTCTCCAGATCTAAACCCTATTGAGCATCTGAGGGGCATCCTCAAATAGAAGGTGGGTTGGTACTTGGCAAAACCCTAGTTGGCAATCAAAGACGTCGGATATTTCTTGTAATTGGCCACCAGGTTTGCACACATGTCAGGACGGATTTTGTCTCACTGATTAAGGTTTTGAGGCTGATGTTTGGCAACTCAAATCTTCAGCTCCCTCCACAGATTTTCAATGGTATTAAGGTCTGGAGATTGGCTAGGCCTCTCCAGGACCGTAATGTGCTTCTTCTTGTGAAACTCCTTTGTTGCCTTGGCTGTATGTTTTGGATCATTGTCATGCTGGAATACCCATCCACGACCCATTTTCAACGCCTTGGCTGAGGGAAGGAGGTTCTCACCCGATGGCCCTGGTCATCCTCCCTTAGCAGTAAAATACCCCGAAAGCATAATGTTTCCACCTCCATGTTTGACGATGGGGATGGTGTTCTTGTGGTTATAGGCAGCATTCCTCCTCCTCCATACATGACGAGTTGAGTTCATGCCAAAGAGCTTGCTTTTGGTCTCATCTGACCACAACACTTTCACTCAGTTCTTCTCTGAATTATTCAGATGTTCATTGGCAAACTTCAGACAGGCCTGTGCATGTGCTTTCTTGAGCAGGGGAACCTTGCGGACGCTGCAGGATTTAAGTCCTTCAAGAAATAGTGTGTTACCAATTGTTTTTTTGGTAACTATGGTACCAGCTGCCTTGAGACCATTAACAAGATCTTCCCGTGTAGTTCTGGGCTGATTCCACACCATTCTCATGATCATTGAAATTCCACAAGGTGAGATCTTGTATGGAGCATCAGACCGAGGGAGACTGACAGTTATTTTGTGTTTCTTCCATTTGCGAATAATCCCACCAAATGTTGTCACCTTCTCACCAAGGTGCTTAGCAATGGTCTTGTAGCCCATTCCAGCCTTGTGTAGGTCTACAATCTTGTCCCTGACATCCTTGGACAGCTCTTTGGTCTTGGCCATGGTGGAGAGTTTAGAATCTGATTGATTGATTGCTTTTGTGGACAGGTGTCTTTTATACAAGTAACGAGCTGAGATTAGGAGCACTCCCTTTATAAGAGTGCTCCTAGTCTCAGCTCGTTACCTGTATAAAAGACACCTGGGAGCCAGAAATCTTGCTGATTGATAGGAAATCAAATAATTGTTTCCCTCACTGACCTGCAAATCAATGTATAACTTTTTTGACATGCATTTTTCTTGTTTGTTTTTTTTTCGTTGTTATTCTGTCTCTCAAAAATATACCATTAAAATATACCATTAAAATTATAGACTGATCATTTCTTTGTCAGGGCGACAAACGTTCAAAATCAGCAGAGGTTCAAATAATTATTTTCCCCACTGTATATTCCAATATAGTACAGTTAATTACAACTGTTAAACATAATTAACTGGTTTGAGAAAGTCCTAGGCAATATTCAAGTGATTGTTTTTTTAAATAAAAGCATTGTCATCTCACAATGTACAGCAAAATAGGTATAATAGACTGTTATAAAAGTAAAAAAATCATGCTTCAGAAACCAGGGGGTTGTAGAAACAAAATGTATATAGGCATATGTCCTCTAATGACTGGTGCCATTATGATTTTATGTGAAGTAATATACTTGTCCTCACCAGTTGAATAGTTAAGTAGTTAATATGTATTTAGTCATTTGTTTTGATATGCTCATTACTAGCTAATTAATTGTTTTTAAAAAGTGAAGCAGAACTAATGATTTCTGTGAAACAGTAGCAAATTGTTACTCTATGCCAGTTACCACCTGGAACTGGTCAATTATTAGAATAACTTCAGCATATAATCATTATCTTTATTTTTCCATCGTGTTTTCTTTCTTTCCAATGCATCAAAGGATTCTTGTGACAGTTTAAAATCAATTTGAAATCAAGGTTGTTAGATGCATACAATCCATGCAGCAACATATGAGAGGTTAATAAACTAGGTTTTTCTATCTGACAGCCCTAATTAATTTCAGTGTGCTTGAAAAGTCCAACTCATTCTGTATCCAGAAGAGGCTTCAGCTAAGTTCAATATGCAAACTAAACTGATCTTTACACTGGAGCCAGGCCATCCTAAAGCTACAGGTCTTTGTTGGTATTAACATGGTGGATTTTACTATAAGGACTCTATTTGTATGATCATTTAAAGGGATACATGAATCAGAGCAGGGGTAGAAAATGTCCGGCCTGCAGGCTTTATAAGGCCCACAAAATCATTTGGTCTGGCCCTGCTTACTGCACAGGCATCAGACATTGTTAAAGATAGCAATGCGATAGGATAGAGGAGAGTGTGCAGGACAATTAATGACACGATTGCCGGGATGTACATGGAGAGAGACACATCGTCGGGAGGGAGAGAGAGACAGGAGAGAGAGACAGGAGAGAGAAAAAGGGAGATAGGAGATAGAGACAGGAGAGAGAGACAGGAGAGAGAAAAAGGGAGAGACAGGAAAGAGAGAGAGACAGGACAGGACAGAGACAGACAGGCCAGAGAGAGAGAAAGAGGGAAGAGAGTTGCACGCGAGATAGAGAGAGAGAGACACAGGAGAGATAGACACAGGACAGAGAGAAGGAGAAGAAGAGAGAGGGAGACAGGACAGAGGGAGAGAGAAGAGCAGAGAGAGAGAGGCACACAAGAGAGAGACACATGAGATAGAGAGAGAGACAGGGGGAGAGAGAGAGATACAGAATCGAGAGATAGACAGATACAGGACAGAGAGAGGGAGGTGGGGAAGTGAACAAGAGATGGGGAGAGAGAGAAACAAGACAGAGAGAGACAGAAGAGAGAGACAGAGGAGAAAGAGAGAGAGAGAGAGGAGAGAGAGAGTGGTGTTATTAAGACTTGAGTGGTGTGACACCCTACAAATGGTGACTACAAAGAAAAGAAAAGTTGATGCAGAGTGTTAATCTTTCCAAGAGAAATGAACAAACATGGAGTGAGTTAATTAAATGTTTGACGAAATATAGTCGGTTAATTTTTAAGTTGATCATTTTGTATGGCCAGCACATAATGTTATAAATTTCCAAATGGTCCTTGGCATAAAAAAGGTTCCACACCCCTGAATTATAGAGATAGAGGGATTCTTTAGAAGACTGCATGGGAGAAGAAGCTTATCTTCAAAGGCAAGATTTACTTACAGTGTTTTCATTGATCTTTCAATTTCTTTGTTGGTAAATTAATTTTGTAAAGAAATCATGATTTATGTTTGATTTTTTTTATACCTTCCATTTTACTATTAAAAAGATATATATATTTTTTTGTCTGAATACTATTTTATTTTATGTTCAGTGGATGCCACTTCTAAATCTATGTTTCCTTCTATTCAGTATTATATTTCTATGTTTGTTTTGTCCTTCTTATGAAACATATATTGATTTTTTTTTTATACAAAACTTATACATCAAAAGTCAAACAGAAAAAGCAATATAAACTTGTTCAGCATATAAAATATAAAGCAATCCGTTATGTTTAATTTTTATCATGTAAACACTTTGTGAGGAGCCTCCTGTTCTATTTTATCCACAAGCACTTTAGTCAAACACATTTATATTTAGATACTTGAGCGTTAAATATGATAGCCGCTGGATGAGTTCCAATATGCAATAACTATAATCATAAGTAATCATAGGGTGAATAAGAAATAAAATGAACAAAGAAAGGCTTCAGCATATTTAGAATGTGTTAAAGCAATTGTAGTATAGAAAAAAATATATATTTTCAGATTTAATGGATATGCTTAATCATAAGCACAAATAATTGGACAACACAATTATAGGGACGTTATAGGACTGGCCTAGATGAAAAAAATAATCTGTTAACCAGTGTTGATTTACTAAATGTCTGCACACATAATATTTGATCATGCTAGTGTCATATTTCAAAGATAAATAACATGTAGTATGTCAGTCCTAACTCATCCACAAAGACAGTCCTGCCCTGAACCAGCCGGTAATCCTTGAGAAAAGAAATTGCTAGCCCCAGACATGTTTCACCTTCTTGGGATCTCAAGTGTTCCTGTTGATGGGTTTAAATACTCTAGAACAGAAGTGGGCAAGTTCGGTCCTGGAGGGCCAAACACATCATCAAATCCAGGCATGCGGGTTGCCCTCCAGGATGGACTTGCCCACTCCTGCTCTAGAATATGTATTCTTTGTATATGAAACTAAAAACTAAACGTTGCTTTGGGTAAGCATCCTAGATCTCATATATCAAGGGACAGAAATAGCTTTGCCCAACCCCAGTATATCTCTAATAAGAGTAGCACGTTGTTTCAGCTCCTGAAAGAATGTTAGGTATATACAAAATGAACGAGACACATACTGAAACAATAATCTCTAAAAAATCAACACTGGTCCTCAAAGACTTGACAGGATTTCATATTTGCAGTGCAGTTACAATATATATTCTCAGACAAGGAGCAAGAATTAAATACATTTAACACTTTGGTGGGGTCCTCTGACTTTGGCTAAGGCAGGAAGCATTTTTAGCACTCCTTTTCTTATCTCCTTTTATCTCCTCTTATCTATTATAATTCTCACTAAGTTTAATATTTGACTTCATTCTGAAACAATCTGTATTTTTTAAATGTTAAAGTTTTTTCTAGGTTGTCTCTCGAATGGTTTCTCTTTCTCCTTTCTCATACCTATGTATTAATTGTATTGTACTGAGTAGGGAAAGTGTTATTCAATAAACAAGATAATTGATTGACCCTATTGCCTAAAGTGCAGTTGAATGCAGATAGGAGATATAAAGGTGTATGACAAGAGAACATGATAGAAGAGCTGTGGAAAGGCTGTGCACGTATTGCATAAGCAGCCTTACCATATAATGAAGACCAACTTGTCTCATGTTCCCAGTTTCCACCTCAGCCAAGGCTTATTTCTATCTTTGCTTCTGCGAGGAAAGCTTTGGCAAACTTGTACAAAGTAGTCAAAAATTAAGGATATTAAACTATCAGCAAAGGTCTACATAGTTAGAACTATGTTATTCTCAGTAGTAACATACAGATGTGAGAGCTAGACCATAAAGAAGGCTGAGGGCCGTAGAACTGACAACTTTGAATTGTAGTGTTGGTGAAAACGACTTAGAGTCCCTTGTATTACAAGAAGATCCAATAAAGCAGTATTTCAGAAAATATAGACAAACTGTTCACTAGAAGGTTTGATCATGAGGATGAAACTCAAATATTTTAACCTTATCATGAGACAGCAGTAATCCCTAGAGATGACTCTGATGCTGGGAAAGATTGAAGACACACAAAAAAGGGGACGACAGAGGAGGAGATGGATAGATGAAGCAATGAGCATGAACTTGATGGAGCTCAAAAGGTCAGTGATTGAGAGATGTACTTGTCATGCTGCAGTCCATAGGGTCACGGAGAGTCAGACATGACTAAACAACTAAACAACAACAACAATAAAGATCTATCTAAATGTATACTATTGTGTAACAAATGATTGTATACAATGTCACTCAATGGGAAAGGATCCATGTATTTACAGTATCTCACAAAAGTGAGTACACCCCTCACATTTTTGTGAATATTTTTTTATATCTTTTCATGTAACAACACTGAAGAAATTACACTGCTACAATGTAAAGTAATAAGTGTACAGCCTGTATAACAGTGTAAATTTGCTGCCCCCTCAAAATAACTCAACACACAGCCATTAATGTCTAAACCATTGGCAACCAAAGTGAGTACACCCCAAAATGTAAATGCCCAAACTGGGCCCAAAGTGTCAATTTTTGTGTGGCCATTATTATTTTCCAGCACTGCCTTAACCCTCATGGGCATGGAGTTCACCAGAGCTTCACAGGTTGCCACTGGAGTTCTCTTCCACTCCTCATTGATGACATTATGTAGCTGGTGGATGTTGCACTCCCTCACTTTCCATTTGTGGATGCCCCACAGATGCTCAATAGGGTTTAGGTTTGGAGACATGCTTGGCCAGTCCAACATCTTTACCTTCAACTTCTTTAGCAAGGCAGTACTCGAAGCTAAGCAAGCAGTTGAGGCATTGCAGCACCCAGGACTTAACCTGCAAGTTGCTAAGAAACGCAAGACTTACTTAGGGCAAAAAAATTACCTCGAAAAAATATTACTTTAACGGCCAAACCGCAGAAATCGAAAAAAACACACGAAAATCAAGAAAAAAAAAAAACAAAAAGAGAAAAAAACACTCACACACAGCACGGGGGGAACGCCAGAATGCCTGGGAGTGAGGTTGCACGCAAATTTAAGCCGAATTTGGTGAGTTTTTGCACTCAAAAATCGGCTAAGCAAGAAAAAAAATTGCTGACGAAAAAAATTACAACAAAGCTAAAGGAGACCGAAGTGCAAGAATCAACACCAGGCACGTACAAGATACAAAATATACCCTTGCCACAGATGGAAAATGCTTGCAAGGCAAGTAAGACATAGAAAATCGCTGACATTTTACAACACTAAGTTGCAAATAATAACATTACGAATCTGAAATGGTGTTTTTTCCTCGCGCACGCAGCCTATATATACTGCACACTTGGCACATTACTGACACTTTCTCCTCAAGTGATGAACAGTCTGACTGGACATTTTCTGCTGCCGCAAAATCCAAAGAGATTACTAGCTCTTCAGGATATTGATTGCTGGATATTACTTATAATAAATAGGTAAAGTATATTAATTAATTATTATTATTTAAAAAAATATGCTAAATTTCTTATTTTATATTGCCTTTATTTTATGAGGACATAAATGCTTTGCTCTTTCAAATACATTTCATTGATTAATTATTCACGTCTATTAATTTATTAATTACTAATTTAAAAAAAAAAAGGATAGTTTCCACTGCACTAAAAATTTTAAGTTAAATATTTCAATAACTTTATTATGCTTTGAGACCTGCAAAAATGTATATTTTACACTGCACTAAAAAAATGCTATATTTTACACTGTACTTATATATCTGTGGGAATGCTAATTGCCGGGGGTTATAGGACCCTCAAAGCAGTTAAATATTTAAATCAGTTTATTATGCTCTGACACCTGCTACATTTTATATCCATGCTTAGTCCTTTGCATTTTGCATGCTTTCCAATTAAACATCATTCTTTCAGTGATTAATTAATTAATTGAATGCAAACATTTAAAATGCTTTTCATGTCATTTGACAGTTTGCTCCTCTCTGCGAACACTGGACCTGCTTGAACACAGACTGTGAGCTCTGCAGCATTTCATCTGCAATTACATCACCATTACAGGTATATGATTTAATGATGCCCTTCTTTAGGAAAACATGATTAAGTATTTTTGTTTTGCATTAATCACAGTTATTGATTAATTAATTAACGTATTTTAATTTAATTAATTAATTAGTAATTACTAATTTCAAAAAAAGATTTTTGGACAATGACCTTATTTATTAATACATAGATGCATAGCTATTTACCTTTTAATGTATTCCAATTAAACATCAAGCATTGATTGCATAATTAATTAATTAAATCAAAAAATTTAAAATCCTTTTCAGGTTATTTCGAAGTTTGTTCATACCTCTTTGTGTTTGGATATTAAATTTATAGTTCAATTAAGTTGCTCTTTAGGAAAACATTATTAGCTCTTTATGTTTTGCATTGATGGCAGTTATTGATTCATTAATTAAGGTATATTCATTTTTAAATTAATAATTAAAAAAATAAAATCCTATTTTACACTGACCTAATTTATCAATACATATCTGCTTAGCTCTTTATATTTTTATGTATGCCAACAAAAAATCAGAGAATGATTAATTAATGAATGAATTTAATGAAAAAATTACAAATGCCTTTCAGGTAATCTTACTGTTTCATTACAGCTACTTACGTTTTGCATTGATGACCGTTAAAAACAATATGTACAATAACAAAATAAATTATATCTTACAGATAGTGATGTCCCAAACAGTTCGCCGGCGGACTATTCGCGGCGATTTTTGCATGTTCGCGTTATCAGCGAACGGCAAACACATGCGCTTTTGGGTTCGCCCCCTATTCTTTATCATTAAGGAAACTTTGACCCTGCACCTCACAGTCAGCAGACACATTCCAGCCAATCAGCAGCATACACTCCCTTCCAGAGCCTTCCATCTGAAGGACAGCAACCCAAAAAAACCTTTTTAGGGCTAGAACATCATTTATTTTATTTTATAATTTTTTTCTGTGTAATCTAATTGCATATGCCTGCCTGCCAGCTTGTGTGTGTGACAGGCTAACACCTAACAGCATATATTGTGCTCAGTGAAATAAAACAACACTTTTTTGACTGTAATAGATTGAATATCAGTTGCCTGCCTACAGGCGTGTGTGTGAAGCCTATTGCATCAATTCTGCCAACTTTTGCAGTGCACAGTGACACTCATATCTGGTGGCACCTTAGATTGCAGGTGCAGTGCCCCAAATTTGAAGTGGGAGGACCGACCAAGCATCTTTTTCCATCTTCCGCTTCCAAAAATGCATGCCATATACACGTCCCCTGATAGTGGACGTAACAGGGATTAAACCGATAGGAATAGTACTACTTAACAGTACACACCTTATAATAACGCAGACAGAGGCAACGCGTATAATCTTCCATGCTGTGCAGTGGAAGCCCCCAGACTCTGACCTTTGTATAATATTCCATGCTGGGCAGTGGAAGCCCCCAGACTCTGACCTGTGTATAATATTCCATGCTGGGCAGTGGAAGCCCTCAGACTCTGGGAGTCTGAAAAAGAGGAGTCAGAGGAGGAAGGTGGCTTTGAGGAGGTGGAAGACCAAACACAGCAGGCATCCCAGGGGGCTTGTTGTCACCTTTCGGAGACCCATGGTGGCTGAGTGGAGGAAGAGACCTTCAATGACATCAGTGAGGACAAGGAACGGGACATGGCTAGCTTGGTATCCAACCTTGTGCAAATGGGGAGTTTGCGGTTGTGCAAAGGGACTGTTTGTGGTTGTTTGCGATGCATTAAACGGGGAAATTGGTCTGTTACTGTGAAGCAGGTGTAACCCTTACACTACCTGATCGATACAACATCATACCTGATGTTTTAAAGCATGTTATTCCAAACAATTTAGGAATGTTAGGTGATTGAGTTTTGCCATGGATCCTCCTCCGGCATGCCACAGTCCAGGTGTTAGTCCCCTTGAAACAACTTTCCCATCACTATTGTGGCCAGAAAGAGTCCCTGTGGGTTTTGAAATTCGCCTGCCCATTGAAGTCTATGGCGGTTCGCCGATGTTTGCCCGTTCGCGAACATTTGATGAAGTTCGCGTTCGCTGTTTGCGAACCCAAAATTTGATGTTCGCGACATCACTACTTACAGATTTGAAGGAATAAAATGGCCATAGCTACAAGAACATCACAAAGTGTAAAATAACTTAATCTATTTATACTTCAGGTAAGTAAAAAATAAATCTTAGTAATGCTATGATTGCCATTGTTTGTTATATAAGAAAACATTACAATTGAAAGTAAAATGCCTGTATTTACAATTACAGATTACAATGGTGGACAACGCAGAAACAAAGTAAGAACGGAAAACAAGAATGGCAAGGGAACAGAAGCAAAGGTGGAGAGATTCACAAGGATTAAGAGAAGAAGAATGCCATAGATTTGCCAATAAAAGAAAAAAATAGCCAAAAAGGACAAACTGAGTGTGATGGAGCTTCAAAGAAAAGAAAAAGTAAACAAAAATAGTATGTGAAACATTGCTTAGTGACCCAATATGGCTTCATGACACAAATGTTGATATACATGACACCAATGTTGATATAGAAATTGGTAGTGATAGGTATGTTCAGGAAGCTCAGAATAGTCCTTTATTTACAGCACTAACAGTAGACACTCATTATTGTGGATTACTCAATGTGGTTTGTCAGTTTTGTGGGGCCTATCATTTTCTGAAGGAAAGACCAACTGATGGAGAGTTTATTAGTTGCTGTCAAAAAGGAAAGGTAAGACTTCCAGAAAGACACACATTTCCAGAATATTTTAAAAGTATAATGAGTGATCCGACATTTGCAAATTATAGCAAGTTTAAAAAAAACATTAGGTCTTATAATGGGTGCAACATTTGCAGAAAATGTCTCAGGACATGGTCTTTACTGTTTTAAAGTAAAAGGACAAATTTACCACCAGACTTCACATATACACCTACAAGCAGTAGTCCAAAGGAAATTTGCACACTTATATGTCCTAGATACAATGGAAATGGAACGAATGGCACTTCCTGAAAATAAACAATGCTTACCCATCATCTTTGAACAGCTGGATAACATTATGGCCAACAACTTATATAGTCAAGCATACACAAAATTAGCACAGGTTGAAAAAAAGAACAACAGGCACATGCGCAAATAAATCAATTGCCAATGCCAAGAATAAATATGGTTCTCAAAAGAGATCAACATACTGATCAAAGACATTAGAATTTACCAACAGCAAATGATGATGGTGAACCACCATTTGAGCAGGATATTAGAATATATCCACGTAATGAAGAGCAACCTTTTATTAATATACATATATTAAGTGGTCATTTGGATCCAATGACATAACCCATTTTCTTTCCAAATGGTGAGCCAGCATGGCAACCAAAATTACAATTGCAAAGTTATCCCAATAGTAAAGTTCGTGTTAGAAACAATATTTTCATGCAGGAATATAAAGTGGCACAAACTTCTATTTGGGATCATTTTAATCCTATTTTAAGTGGGGAAAACACACACAACAATGGATTATTGATTCCTATCTACAGGTCGAAGCAAATAATCAAAATTTTGTCAAATTTCAACAAAACAAGCTTCAAGTAGTACAATACTGTGGATTGATGGATTATGTCACTAAATTGGCTGCAAACAGAGACATTCCAGCTGGAAGAGCAATCATTTTGCCATCCTCTTTCCAAGGATCTCCTCGCAATATGCGAAAAAGATACAATGATGCCATGGCTATTTTGACTAAATTTGGAAAACCAAATGTATTAATTACATTCACATGTAATCCACAATGGCCAGAGAAACTTGGCCAAAATATTTCTGATAGACCAGATTTAGTGGCTAGAGTATTAAAAATAAAACTAAATTCATTAATACATGATATAACTAAAGGACACTTATTTGGGAAATGTGTGGCATTTGTTTATACCACTGAATTTAAAAAAAGAGGCCTGCCACATCAATACATACTGTTAATCCTGTAAGAAAAATATAAGTTGAATACAGCAGAGTGGATTTAGTAATTACTGCTGAACTGACACATCCAGAAAAAAATATTCAAAACTTGATGACATTGTAACACATAGAATGATTCATGGTCCATGTGGATATATTAATCCAAATTCACCATGTATGGAAAATAAAAAATGTACAAAAGAGTTCCCAAAACAATTTAAAATGCAAACTTATGCTAGTTGTGATGGATACCCTTTGTATAAAAGAAGAGGACAATCTACTATTATACTGGGCCAAAAGGTTGATAATAGTTATGTAGTTCCATACAATCCACATTTGCTGATGAAGTACAATGCACACATAAATGTGAAAGTGTGCACTTCTATCAAATCCATCAAATATGTGTAAAAAAATATATACCAAGGATATGATGCAGCAAATGTTGTTGTACAAGGTGCACAAAATGAACAAGACAATCCAATTGTACATGATGAACTTTCATGTTATTTATATGCTCGCTATGTCAGTGCTCCAGAAGCAATGTGGTGTCTTCCGAAATTTGAGATGCATAATCGGTCAGATGCTGTGTATCGATATGCTGTACTTTTGCCATAAAGTCAATTTGTTTGCTTTACTGCAGGGAATGAAAGAAATGCCTTAGACCAAAATGAACATAGAATAACAACACTTACTGCTTGGTTTCAATTAGATTGCCAGGACACTGAGGCCAGGTCATTTTTATATATTGAGATTCTATATCACTATGTATTTGTTAATGGTCAATGGCGATGTCCTAGAGACATTAAATGTTTCAGTTTTAGATTACTTCTTTTACATGTACCCGGTGCACAAGGTCATGAACACACAGTGAATGACATAGTTTATGATACTTTCCAAATAGCTGCAAGACATCAAAACTTCCTGGCAGATGATAAGGAATGGGAGAGATGACTAGAAGAAGCATCACTATGTCAAATGCCAAAACAAATGAGAGAAACATTTGTCTTTATTACCATCTTTTGCAATGTACCAGATGCATTAGCTTTGTGGGAAACATTTACATTTAATACGTTTGAAGACTTTTTGAAACGTTAAAATGAGACCATTGCGCTATTAAAAGCATTAATGTAAATTCAAGAAGTCTTTCTTTGTCATGGATTACATTGTGCAAATTTTACTCTGCCAGATCCAGGATTTATAGATTAAATTAACTTTGAAGAGTATGACACTGAGATTGAATACCAAAAATTCACAAGAAAAAAATTGCAACTTTAAATGAATTACAATTGCAAGCATTTAAAGCCAATACAAATGCCCTAGATGATGACATGCTCAAAGAGCGTTATTTCTATCAAGATAGCCCTGGTGGATCAGGAAAAACTTATCTCTACAATTTATTGATGAGTTGCATTCGAGCACAGGGTCAAATAGCACTGCCAGTTGCAACAACTGGAATTGCTGCACTTTTGTTAGAAGGTGGCAGAACTGTGCATAGTGGATTTACACTGTCAGTTTCCAATCTAGAAACATCAGTGTTGGATATTCAAAATAACTAATTACAAGCAAAATTTTTAAAAAATGTAAATTAACTATAATAGATGAGGCAACAATGATGTCATGTCCTGCCCTGCCATGTATTGATCGATTATTAAAAGAAGTTATGGATAATGATTTTCCATTTGGTGGAAAGGTAATGTTGTTAGGAGGAGATTTTAGGCAAACATTACCTGTTGTGCCACATGGAAATAGGACATTGTTGAAACATGTATAAAGACAAGAAAACTGTGGAAAATATTTACACACCTTAAATTAGAACTAAATATGAGATCTGAAGGCCAAAATCAATTCAATGAGTGGCTAATTAAATTGGAGAAGGAAAACATCCAAAAAAACGAATCTACCTGATGATAACATTGAAATTCCATCACAAATGATTTGCAAAGAATCACTAATATTGGCAATCTTTTTCAATATGATCAAGAACAAGGAATACTCAGACTTGAAAACAAAGTGATATTAACATAAAAAAATATAGATGCCTTGAATCTAAATAACGAAATATTAAAATTAATCAATACACCCACAAAATATTATTATAGTGCAGATTTGGTTCTGGCTGATGATGAAAACAGTGAACCGAACTTTACCATGGAATTTATCAATTCTTTAACTCCCTCTGGAATGCCACCAGATATTTTGCAATGTAAAAAAGGGGCAATTGTCATGCTGCTGAGAAATATGAATATCTAAAAAGGACATTGTAAGGGGACCAGATTAATAGTGCAGGATTTAAAAGATAATCTAATACATGCAGAAATTATGAATGGTACCCATAAAAGGTGAACAAGTTTTTATACCAAGAATTGATTTGGCTCCAAGTGAGAGTGGTTTGCCTTTTGTCCATCAAAGGAGACAATTTCTTATTATCATGGCATTTGCCATAACCATTAATAAATCACAAGTAGTGATGTTGCGAGCATAACATTTTCAGTTCGCGAACCGCAAACGCGAACTGCTGCAAATGTTTGCGAACCGGCGAACCCGGCGAACCGCCATAGACTTCAATGGGCAGGCGAATTTCAAAACCCACAGGGACTCTTTCTGGCCACAATGGTGATGGGAAAGTTGTTTCAACGGGACTAACACATGGACTTTGGCATGCCGGAGGGGGATCCATGGCAAAACTCCCACAGAAAATTACATAGTTGATGCAGAGTCTGGTTTTAAGCCATAAAGGGCATAAATTACCTAACATTCCTAAATTGTTTGGAATAACGTGCTTTAAAACATCAGGTATGATGTTGTATCGATCAGGTAGTGAAAGGATTAAGCCCGCTTCACAGTGACAGACCAAACTCATCGTTTAACGCACAGCAAACAACCACAAACAGTCCATTTGCACAACCGCAAACTCCCCATTTGCACAAGGTTGGATACCAAGCTAGCCATGTCCCGTTCCTTGTCCTCACTGATGTCATTGAAGGTCTCCACCCAGCCACCAAGGGTCCCCGAAAGGTGACAACAAGCCCCCTGGGACGCCTGCTGTGTTTGGTCTTCCACCTCGTCAAAGCCACCTTCCTCCTCTGACTCCTCTTCTTCAGACTCCTCTCACTGTGTTGCCTCTCTCTGCAATATTATAAGGTGTGTTAAGTAGTACTATTATCAGTTTAATACCTGTTACAGCACCTATCAGGGGGCGTGTATAAGGCCTGGATTTTTAGAACCAGTAGATGGAAAAAGATGCTTTGTTGGGCGTATCACTTCAATTTTGGGGAACGGCACGTGCAGTCAAAGGTGCCACCAGATAGGAGTGGCATGTTTGTAAGTACTACTCTTATCAGTTTAATACTTGTTACGTCACCTATCAGGGGGCGTGTATAAGGCCTGGATTTTTAGAACCAGGAGATGGAAAAAGATGCTTTGTTGGTCGTATCACTTCAATTTTGGGGCACGGCACGTGCAGTCAAAGGTGCCACCAGATAGGAGTGGTGTGTTTGTAAGTACTACTCTTATCAGTTTAATACTTGTATCACTTCAATTTTTAGGCACTTTGTGACATTAGCTTCTTACGCTCAAACATGTCCTTTACAGGCACCTGACTATGGGCAGATAAGAAGGAACTGCTCAAGGCGAGAGACGGAGTGGCGGATGGTTGAGAGGGGGCAAGGAGGATAGCAGTGGTTGATGTGGCTTATGATGCTGCACCAGGAGGAGGATGGCTGCTTTGAGTTTGTGTGCTGCTTGTACTCATGTGTTGGTCTGGAGTCACCCAAACATTAGGTCTCAACCTGTAGAGGATAAGGGAACCAGGCTACTCTAGACCTCATTCATCATTACAGGTTTTGACAGATCGGTACTATGCGTGCAAGCTACTGTGACAACAGATATGAGTGGCACTGTGCAATGGCAGAAGTTGGCAGAGTAGATGCTGTAGGTCTGACACACACGCTTGCAGACAACTTACTGCTATGCAATCTATTACAGTAAAAAAAAAAATTTTGTTTGATATGTACACTACTGTTACACCAGATATGAGTGTGATATGATATGATCAGTTTAATCCCTGTTATGTGCCTTTTTTGGGGTTTGGTTGTTGAAGCCACAGTGCAGCACCAGAGGCCAGAAAAATTAGGCATGTACACATGCCTGAAAAATTAGGTATTGTTGATCTTGCAGCGAGCAGAGAAGAAGGTAGGCCTGATTCAACGTCCCATCCTCGCATATCCACACTCAGAGATTCAGGGGGCGACCCTTACAAGGTCACGGGCCGGAGATATAAAGGGAAGCCAACCCAAATAAGCACACAAGTGGGGACAAAGGTAGTGAAGTTGACATAGAGGCCCATGGACTGACGGTCGCCATCTTGGCAGGAAAAGGGCCCAGCAATTAAGCCAAACTGACCCAGCACAGGCAGATACTTGAGTCAAATGCTGTACAATTACACCATAATAAAGCTGAAACATGCAGCAGCAGGGATTCTAAATGGGAGGAATGGCCATATATGTACAAAATGCTAGATAAGTTTGGATTTGAGGGACGCTTTCTCAACCTGCTCAGAAGGTACTACGACTCACCAGTAGCTAACGTAAAGATACCAGGGGACCATAAGGCCAAAATCCAAGTACAGAGATAGCCCAGGCAGGGATGCCCACTCTCCCCACTTCTCTTTGCTCTTGCCATTGAACCCCTAGCGCAGGCAATCAGAACCAACCATGCCATCCAGGGGATTGAAGTAGGACACCATCAGTTTAAGTGTTCACTTTTCGCGGACGATATGCTTTGCACCCTGACCAAGCCCCTTCTCTCTATACCAGCACTCATGTACACTATAAAAGACTTCAGCAAAATCTCAGGCCTCCAATCCTTGCAAAAAGATATTTCTCTTTCAATGGAATCCTGCTTACTGGGGATACACATAAAAAAAACTTATCTCAATCCTAGAACAAGATATTCCAATTAATGGCTTTAGCAATCAAAATACACATAGCTACCCGGGCCCGGATGGATTTACAAATCTCTATTACCAAACTTTTATAGACTTGTTATTACCCCACTTAGCCACACTTTTGAATCAAATTTTAGAAGGTTCTCCCATGCCACAAGAACCATGCAAATATGATATGTTTCCCGAAAGAACGACGAGACCCATTAGAACTTAAAAATTACTGCCCCATATCACTCCTAAACGGGGATATAAAAATGTTGTCCAAATTAATGGCAAACAGGATTTTACGATTTCTCCCCTCCATAATCCATAAAGACCAAACAGGGTTTATCCCCCATAGACAAACAGGGGACAATATCAGACAGACACAAAATTTAATCTCATGGTCATCCCAACATCAAATACCCACATGCCTTTTGGCGTTAGATATAGAAAAGGCCTTTGATACGTTGGAATGGCCTTATTTAAAAGCAGTATTACAGAAATTTGGGTTTGCAGGCAAATTTATGAACTTGATAGATACATACTACAAATCCCCGTCAGCCAGATTAAAATTCCCGGGAGATCGCTTACAACACATAAAGATTCAAAGGGGAAAAAACAAATTTTTTGATTTATTTGGAATCATAAAGCCCCGAGGATCTCAAAAAATAATATGTATAGACCAAAAGGGAAAGGGGGCCTATCGTGCCCGAATCTCAAACTGTATTACAAAGCAGCGCAGCTGGCTTTCATTCCTCTGGCGCATTCTCCAAAACACATCAGCCGCTCTGGGTATTTATGGAAAATGTAAGCATGTCACCTTATACATGGGTTACAGTAATATGGATTCCAGGCCTGTATACTTTTTTGAGAAACTTGAAAAACCCGTTGATTAAGCACTCATTAAAAATATGGATGGAGATGAACTGGACACAAAAACTGGACACTCGGGTATCAGATCTTACCCCTATCGTACCCAATCCCCACTTTAAGATACATCTTCCGGAAAGCTCTCTCAGTTGATGGAAGTCTCAGAACCTACTAAGGGTTGGTCCATGGTGGCATGACGACAAAATAATGACCTTTGAGCGGGTGAGAGATAGATACAATTTACCCCTGGCTGAAAACTATAATTTTTGCAGGATACATCATTTTATATATACAATAAGTGGTAGGGGAACCCCCCAAAGAAACACCTGGCTACTCAAAAAATGAAGGGATTCCCCCTTTCAGCCTGGTATTATTAGCCTCATGTATGAACTATTTAATGAAAACTCATGGGCAAACAAACCAGACTATACCAAAGCCTGGGAGAAGGATTTGGGCACTGAGTTGGCAGACAGCACATGGGATAAAAGTTGGCAAGGCTTAAGTAGGGGATCAAATTATAGTCTGCTTGAGACTTCAATAAAGGTCCTACACAGGACATATATTACTCCTTTTAAGCTAAATAAATGGGTTCCAAAACGGAGCAGCTCATGCTTTAGGAACAGTGGTAATGAGGCTACATTTATTCATGTCTGGTGGGAGTGTTCGGCAGTCATAAGACTATGGGAAGAAATATGCTTACTAGCTTCTAAAATGTTTAAGATTCAGATTTCTGCTAATATAGAAAACTGCATGATGGGTGTTCCGCATGTCTGTTTCTGGCCCGCTCAAAATAGGCTATTAAAGTTCATCATGTTGGCCACAAAGAACCATATAGCCAGACAATGGAAATCGGATACCCTACACTTTCAGGTGGTTAAAAATAAATTAAACTGTATCCTTATAAATGAACGCCTTACCCATTTAGTAGACAACTCCATGGATACATTTTGAGATATATGGTCTCCGTGGCTGCAATTAAGGGATAGCATATCATCTGGAGACAATTAAAGAAATTTAGGTCCGGTATAGGGGCTCCCCTAAATGGGAGAGGAAATTCTCAAGAGAACGGGATGGATGGAGGTGTGTGTGGATCCTTAGAGGGCGGAGGACGGAGGTAAGTGCTATATTTTACATCATATTTATGTAAAAAAGGAGGATGTTTGTGGACCTTGCCCTTTCCCAACATGTTAAATGTTAAAACTAGTTATTTATTTTCCCAATTATAGTCGGATTCAAGACTTAAAGGGAATCAACTTAAAACAAACTGAATTAAAGCTATATTAATAACTGAAAAGTAAAAAAAATATATATTTTTAGGCTACAGGTACAACCAAATCCATATAACATACTAGCCCTGGATATGGTATAAGCTCCAAGATTATGGAATGGAAAGGGGTAAACTGAGTATTAATAGAGATAAGGTAACTCATTGATGTATTAACATGAATGGATATATATGTAACATGGAAATGGTTGTTTGAATATGATATATTACCTGACCTAATAAAATATTTTTTGAAAGAAAAAATACACATAGCTAGTAGTTGGAAAACCCCAAATTAAAACTTTCAGGAATTAATAAAAAAAATCAACTATTTACTGCTCAACGAGAGATTTAACCATGTAGTCTTGGATAGAATCACCCAGTTCCAGACAATTTGAGATCCCTGGATAACATCCCCATTTAGTGCCCCCCTAATATAATAAAACATTTGTTAATGGTTGAAGCGACTCGGGGGGGAGGACCGGAGTGGGGGAGCCCTGGAGGAGACCCTTCAGAAGCAACCGGCGGCAAAATCATCCGAGGAAAGGAGAGATCGCCTACTGAAGCCTGCCCTAGGGTAACCCAAGGGCGATTGAGCAGGTTAGATATTGTAAAAAATAAGCTACTGCAGGAGTGATGATAGATAATAGGACTTTGGTGTTAACTGCTGATATACTCTTTACTATTGTCTGTTTTACCATGTCTTAGGTTTCTCTTAAAAATTGCAATCACAGTAAAAAAAAAGAAAATGTATTAACCAAAAAAAGTAAAAATAAGAAGGCCTAGCCACCTAATTTTAACAAAATGTCTTCATTGTAAATATGTATTTTTGCACAACTGTTGTGTTATGCAAGACTGTTCAATATGCTTTCTTTTTCATTACAGGCCGTACGCCTTCTGACATAAAAATTGAAATTCAAAAATTAGGTATTGTTGCAGCCGCTGCTGTTGCAGCGGCCAGAAAAATTGACCTTTGTTCCCCAGGCAGAAAGAGCCATAAAACATTGCATCTTCTTGAACCCTAGTTAATGGCAGATAATTCACGCAAGTCATCCGACATTCACAGATAACATACAGCAGCGTGTGGACCATTTTTAGCTGAAGGCAGCTCATCTCATCAGGCCTTTTTCAGTCAAATGTATCGCCCACTGTCAGTCCCTTCGGGATCCATCCCTCATTCATCTTTATAAAGGTAAGGCAATCTAGACTTTTTTGCCCTAGGCAACTTCTCTTCTCAGTGACAAAACCTCCTGCTGCACTGAAGGTCCTTTCTGACAGGACACTTGAAGCGGGGCAGGCCAGAAGTTCAATTGCAAATTGGGATAGCTCATGCCACAGGTCTAGCCTGCATACCCAGTAGTCAAGGGGTTCATCGCTCCTCAGAGTGTCGATATCTGCAGTTAAGGCGAGGTAGTCTGCTACCTGTCGGTCAAGTCATTCTCTGAGGTTGGTTTCCGAAGGGCTGATGCGATGCGTAGGACTGAAAAAGGTCCGCATGTCCTCCATCAACAACACGTCTTTTAAACGTCCTGTCCTTGCCGGCGTGGTCGTGGGAGGTGGATTACTTTCACCTCTTCCCCTGTTATATTGCCCTTGTGCTGTGACATCACCCTTATATGCTGTGTAAAGCATACTTGTTAATTTGTTTTGGACCTGCTGCATCCTTTCTGACTTGCGGTAATTTGGTAACAAATCAGGCACTTTCTGCTTATACCGGGGGTCTAGTAGCGTGCACACCCAGTACAGGTCGTTCCCCTTCAGCCTTTTTATATGAGGGTCCTGCGACAGGCACTACAGCATGAAAGACCCCATTTGCACAAGGTTGGATGCCGAGCTAGTCATGTCCCGTTCCTCGTCCTCAGTGATCTCGCTGAAGATATGTTCTTCTCCCCAGCCACGTACAACACCACGGGTACCAGATAGGGGACAACGAGCACCCTGGGATGCCTGTTGTGATTGGTCTTTCTCCTCCCCCACAAAGCCACATTCCTCCTCTGACTCCTCTTCCTCACAATCCTCTTCCAGCATTGCCGCAGGTCCAGCAAGCGATGCAGATAAGGCTGTTTCTGGTGGTGATGGTGACCACAACTCTTCCTCTTCCTCGTCACGCTCATCTACGGCCTGATCCAGCACTCTTCGCAGGGCACGCTCCAGGAATAAAACAAATGGTATGATGTCGCTGATGGTGCCTTCGGTGCGACTGACAAGGTTTGTCATCTCCTCAAAAGGACGCATGAGCCGACAGGCATTGTGCATGAGCGTCCAGTAACGTGGCAAAAAAAACTCCAGCTCCGCAGAGGCTGTCCTAGCACCCCAGTCATACAAATACTCGTTAATGGCTTTTTCTTGTTGGAGCAGGCGGTCAAACATTAGGAATGTTGAATTACAACGTGTGGGGCTGTTACAAATCAAGCACCTCACTGGCATGTTGTTTCGCTGCTGGATATCTGAAAAGTGCGCCATGGCCGTGTAGGAACGCCTGAAATGGCCACACACCTTTCTGGCCTGCTTCAGGACATCCTGTAAGCCTGGATACTTATGGACAAATCGTTGTACGATCAGATTACACACATGTGCCATGCACGGCACATGCGTCAACTTGCCCAAATTCAATGCCGCCAACAAATTTCTTCCGTTGTCACAAACCACTTTGCCAACCTCTAGTTGGTGCGGAGTCAGCCATTGATCCAACTGTGCGTTCGGGGGCGGCCAGGAGTGCTGGCCCGGTGTGACTCTCTGCTTTGAGGCAAGTCAACCCCAAGACGGCATGACACTGCTGATGTGGAATAGTATCTGGGGAGCTGGGGGGGTGCCGTTGATGTGGAGCAAGACACAGCAGCAGAAGAGGACTCAGCTGAGGAGGTTATGGAAGAGGATGGAGTAGGAGGAGTAGAGGAGGTGGCAGCAGGCTTGCCTGCAAGTCGTGGCGGTGTCACCAACTCCTCTGCAGAGCCACGCATTCCATGCTTGGCAGGCGTCAGCAGGTTTGCCCAATGCGCAGTGTAGGTGATATACCTGCCCTGACCATGCTTTGCAGACCAGGTATCAGTGGTCAGATGGACCCTTGCCCCAACACTGTGTGCCAGAGATGCCATTACTTCCTTTTGCACAATCGAGTACAGGTTGGGGATTGCCTTTTGAGCAAAGAAATTTCGGCCGGGTACCTTCCACTGCGGTACCCCAATCGCTAAAAACTTTTTGAACGCCTCAGACTCCACCAGCTTGTATGGTAAAAGCTGGCGGGCCAAGAGTTCAGACAAGCCAGCTGTTAGACGCCGGGCAAGAGGGTGACTTTGTGGCTTTGGCTTCTTACGCTCAAACATGCCCTTGACAGACACCTAACTGTAGGGAGATGAGCAGGAACAGCAAGACCCAAGAGACGGAGTGGTGGATAGTTGAGAGGGGGCAAGGAGGACAGCAGTGGTTGACGTGGATGAAGATGCTGGACCAGGAGGAGGATGGCGGCTTTGAGTTTGTGTGCTGCTTGTACTCATGTGTTGATCCCATTGGCATTTGTGATGTGACATCATGTGCCTTCGCAAAGCAGTTGTACCTAGGTGGGTGTTGGACTTCCCACGACTCAGTTTATTTTGGCACAGGTTGCAAATGGCATCGCTGTTGTCAGAGGCAGACACACAAAAAAAATGCCACACTGCTGAGCTCGGCGGTGACGGCATTCTGGTGGTGGCAACAGCATGCGTTGATTGGCATGCTGTCTGGCTGACCCCGGGTGCTGATGCATGCTGTCTGACTGTGCCACTAGCTCGTTGCGATGACCTCCCTCTGCTTCCAACTCGTCTCCTCCTCCTCTCTGTCTCCCCATCTGAACTTTCCCCCTGTTCTTCTTCTCTTCTAGCGGGCACCCACGTGACATACACGGACGCATCGTCATCATCATCACCCACCTCACTTGTATATGACAACTGAACAAAGGAAGCAGCAGCGGGTACATCATCATCATCATCACATCGTACGTACATGTGTGTAATGCTGCCTGACTGAGACATATCCCTGTTATCTACATCCTCTGACAATAATGGTTGCGCATCACTAATTTCTTCAAACTGATGTGTAAATAACTCTTCTGACTGATAAATTGAATTGGCTGTGGTACTAGTGTTGGTGGTTGCGGCAGGCGGGTGAGTGGTAACTTGAGAGGTGCCCGAAGCTAAGCTGGAGGAGGATGGTGCGTCAATGTTCCAAGCTGAAGCTGTAGAAGATTGGGTGTCCTGTGTTAGCCAGTCAACTACGTCCTCTGAACTTTTCAGGTTCAGGGTAACTGGCCTCTGAACACTGGGCATTATTGCGGGGTGTCCTGCCTCTGCCTGTCATTTTTTTTTAAAATGTGGACTGTTGGTACCCCAAATAGATTGGATTGGTTGAACTTGGCACAGTGTATTTTGACATTATGAGAAACATGATCTGTAAACTAAATAAAAATCATTTTAGGAGGTTAAGAGAAAAAGAAACCGAATGGGGGGATACCGAGCAGAGCACACCATCTACAGCCCACTGGGAGACAAACTCATTCATTCCCCCAGTGGACAAAGCCAGGTGGTACTCTGCCCGGATACGGGAGCGCACCAGCACCCGGAACATGGCCTCAGGTGACAAGGGAACCCCCCCTATCAAACACTGCTTCCTGGACTTATATATAGCCAATTTGGCTAATGCCAGGAGCAGGTTGACGAGGAGGTCCCTGGCCTTATTGCCCCGGGACACTGGGCGCCCAAAAATAAAAATGTGAGGGGAGAAATGCAGCCAGAACTGCAGGAGGAGGCCCCTCAAGAGTGACAAGAGGAGCTGCAGTCTGGCGCAACTAAAATAAATATGATACACGGACTCTCCCTTGCCACAGAATGGACAAGTGGAGGGAGAGTCCGTGAATTTAGCTAAGTACTCTCCCATGCTCAGTGCACCATGGAGCACTCTCCAACTCAAGTCCCTTGCCCTCGTCAGCTGGTAGGACCCGCCTCCAGATGGTATCGGGACGGGTCATGAGGGCAAGGAAGTGCACTGTATGGAGCACGAGAGAATATAAGCTCTTCCTCTGCATGCGCGAAAGCATGCCGAGGGTATGTCCCTCAACTTCGAGAGGTTAGGGACAGGAGGAGCCTGAGGGGAAACACGGGGCTTGTGTCCAATGCAAACAGCCGGAGAAGGGGTGTTGAAAGGTGCATGTGGCACTCCGGCCTGCAAAGCCCCGCGAAGGAAGGTGCACGAGTCGGGGGAGATGGCATCCCTAATCTCCTGGAGCAAGCGCCCTGAGACTTTGGGCGTCACATATCCCAAACGGAGCGCAAGCTCCTGGGGTGACACCCAATCAGAACGCCCGTATTCCAAGAGATCCCCGACTCGGGTCATCCGTGCATGACTAAGGCGGCGGATGATACTGGGGGACTGTAACATTGGAGCCCCCACTGCTGGATTAAATAGCAGGGGCTCCGTGAATATTTCATCCCCCAAAGACACGCCCTGCCTGGTCACGGAGACCATGCTCCAGGCCTTGAGGGTTTCCTGGTAGTATGCCGGCAACACAGAGAGGTCTCTCCCAAACCCCTCGGGCCTGATCAGAAATAATTGCCGGTCATACCCCAGGTTGCGCAACTGGCGATAAAAGCTGGATGCCAGTGCGCACCACTGCGGAGAGGGATCTGCATATAGGTATCTCTGCAGGTACTGAAGGCGGAAGGTGGACAACTGGGAGCACACACAAACTACTCCCTGTCCACCCTCCACCAAAGGCAGACTTGCCACCCCTGCAGAGACCCAATGCCTTCCCATCCAGAGGAAATCTAACAAATTCCTCTGGATATTGGTGACAAACTTGGGGGTCGGACTCAGACAAATCAGCCGGTGCCAGATCTGAGAAGCCACCAGCTGATTCACCACTAGAGTCCGCCCCCTAAGGGAAAGCATTTTTGCTAGACCCCTCCATCGTCCCAGACGAGAGAGGACACTGCCCTCTAACTCCCTCCAGTTGTCTGGGACGGAAGCGTCCGCAGCGGACAGGTAGACCCCCAGATATTTAATGACATCTGCCTCCCACGTGATGTCACGAAACGTGGGAGGCAAAGAGTCTACCTGTAAATTACCCTCTAAAAGGCCTGTGCATTTGGACCAGTTGATCTGAGCGGAGGAGGCAGCTGAATATACCTCCTGGCACTGTTTTGCCAGCTCAAGATCAACTGGATCCTGGGCCACGAGGAGCACATCGTCAGCATAAGCTGAAAGGACAATCCGCATGTCTGGATCTTTTAGCACCAGCCCTGTGAGCCTTTTCCTCAGTAGGCAGAGGAAAGGCTCAATGGCCAGTGCATATAACTGTCCAGACAAGGGACATCCTTGACGCACCCCTCGTCCAAATACCAAAGGTGCTGTTAGGGACCAATTGATTTTAAGTAAACACTCTGCAGAGGCGTACAGCGTTCTTATAAAGCCCACAAACTGTGGGCCAAAGCTGTTCGCTTGCAGAGTGGCTATGAGGTAACCATGGTCCACCCTGTCAAACGCCTTCTCTTGATCTAAAGAGAGAAAGGAGAGTGACAGACCAGTCCTGCGAGAATAATGCAATAGATCCCGGACCAGATAGATACTATCAAAGATAGTCCGGCCCGGGATCGCATAGGACTGGTCAGGGTGAACCAATTCTGCCAGCACAGACCCAAGTCTAAGCGAGATGGCTTTAGCTACAATCTTGTAGTCCGTGCTGAGCAGAGAGACCGGTCGCCAGTTCTTAATAAGCCGGAGATCCCCCTTTTTGGGCAGCAGGGCAAGTACTGCCCTGCGACAAGACAGGGGCATCTCCCCGGTCTCCAGGGCTTCCCCAAGGACCAGATGGAAATCAGGTCCCAGAGTCTCCCAGAAAAATTGGAAAAACTCTACAGTCAGTCCGTCCAGTCCTGGAGACTTCTCACAGGACATGGCACGGAGGGCTTCAGAGAGCTCTTGAAAAGATAGTGGTATATCAAGCCGCTCTCTTACACCCTCACTGACTGTGGGGAGCCCCTCCCATAGCACCCTGCAGGCGTCTGGAGAAATGGGATCCGGAGAGTAAAGATCTTTATAAAAGTCCTGGGCTCTATCCCGGATACTCTCCGGATCTGTAAGGGGGGCACCGTCTTCATCTAGAAGACAGGTGATGTGCCTACTGTTACCCCCCTTTTTCTCCAGTGAGTAGAAGAGGCGCGAGCCGCGGTCTAGATCTTTGAGAAAACCTAAGCGGCTGCGCACGTATGCCCCCTTGGCCTGGTGTCGTTCCAGGTCACAGAGGACACCCTTCCTCTCTACATACTCGCTCTGCAGGGTTTGGTCCCTACAAGTGAACAGCCTCTGCTCCAGATGGAGTACCTCCCCCCGGAGTGACTCCAACTCAGCTTCGCGCTGCCCACTCGCACCCTTGGTATATTCCTGACACAGAAGTCGCAAATGAACCTTGCCCACGTCCCACCACAGTTTTAACGTGGCAAAGTCCCCCTTGCAACCCCTCCAGTCCGTCCAAAACTCCCGGATCAATGTCACGAGCCCCTGGTCCTTCAACAAAGCATTGTTGAAGTGCCAATAGGCGGCTCGTGGCGCTGTTGGCGTTAGCGCCACCGTCACAGACACACAGTTGTGGTCTGTGAACGGAGCCAGCCTAATGGCACAAGAACCGACTCGTGACATATAGTGACTAGATATATATAGTCTGTCGATCCGGGAGTGGGACACCAGACCGGCTCTCACCCTGACGTAGGTGAAACCGTCTGATGCCCCTGGGTTCTGCTCTCGCCAGATGTCCTCCAGGGAGAAGCGTGAGATTATCCCCCCCAGGGCTGACGCAGAAGGCGGGTACGGCTCTGGACTATTCCGGTCCAGAGCATCGAGGGTGCAGTTGAAATCACACCCGAGTACCAAACCCTCATCTGCGTCAAACGTCTTAAAAAACTGGGACAGTCTGGCGAGGAACCTCACTCTCTCGGGCCCTCCAGCAGGGGCATATATATTAACTAGGTTAATGATGTTACCCTGCTCTCGGACCCGGAGGTGGATTAGACGGCCTGGGATAACAGCTTTCACAAGCAGCAGCTCTGGCTGAAAAGACTCTGAGGAACAGGGTCACCACTCCACATGACGCCGATGTGAAGTGGCTGAAGAAGACCCTGCCTCTCCACTCCAGTTGCCACGAGGCCTCAGCCTCTGGAGTGGTGTGAGTTTCCTGCAGGAAGCTCACAGAGTACCCTCCCTGATATAAATAGGAATGTACCTGGAACCTGCGGAAACTGTCTTGACAGCCATTGGTATTTAGCGTGCTGATGTGCAAAGCCATTACTGCGTGTCAGGAATTGTGCGTTCCTCAGACCCTTGAGACTGCTGATAGGACACGCACATTTTATAGAATTTCCGGACGCGGAGATGCTCCGCAGTCCCAGAATTCTTGGCCCTAGTGCTGACCACTAGATATTGCTGGAGAGAGTGGAGAATAAACGACATATTCTTCCACCTCTCCAAGGCCAGCCGCACCTTCCTTTTCTTTTGTCCATGAAGGGTGCTCTCAAGGAATAGATCTATTTCCTTGACAGGGATAACCCACCCAGAATCTGATGTTCCTTCTAGTGGGTCACCCCTGGGCTCCTCTTGGCTGAGGGCTTTTACTCAATCCTCCCCAGCTGGAGTCAGTTTCCTCAGCTTTATTCTCAGGGACCCCCTCTTAGATGATACAGAAGGAGTCCCTTTAGCACCCTTCAAGGTAAATAATGGACCCTTGGATTGCTGCTGCACCCCTGTAGCTTCAGGAGTGCATTCAGGGGTAGCTGGCTGGACAGCAGTGGCTGGCATGGCTTCCTTAATGGAAGCCTTGGAGGCTTTATATGCCTCCTCTGCCAGTTCCACCGCTGCTTGCTCAGCTTGGATGGCACCGATGTTAGGGTCAGTGGACGGCTGAGGAGGGTAGACAGGCCCTCCCATGATGTTAACAGGAAAACCTGTTTTATCACCCTCCCCCAGTTCCACTTCCCCTTGTGCCACATCCCCCCTGACAGACAAATCCATGGGGTCCTGAATGGGGGTCATGCCTATATTCCCCCCCTCCAGTAGTGACTCGGCCTGGGGCTCTAGCAAAGCCCGAGGTACGTCACTAGAGAGTGACACTGGAGGAGGAGACTGACTGGTGCCCCTGAAGCTCAGCACCTCAGGGACACTGACTACCCATTCAGCAGGGGCTTTGTTGGGACCCCCCTCAAAGGCCAGAGGCAGAACCTGATCTTTCTTGTCTACCCCTGCCTCACTTGGGAGACCCTCTTGCCCCTGCTTTTCCTCCAGACCCTTTTCCACATTAACCCCTATAGGGTCTGGAGAGAGAGATGTGTGGTCTGGCACCGGCTGGCTGAGCTTAATAACCGGGCCAGACAATGTCACCGGATGAGGAGGAGATGTTTTGTTCCTCTTCTTGCTTTTAGAGGGAGGTGCTCCACTATAGAGCACTTCCCACTTATCAGCAACCTCCCTGTTGGTTTTATTCTTCCTCTTCCTGGGGACGTCACTCCTGGAAGAGGAGCTGCCACTAGCTGCCTCCCCTGCAGAGGGCTTATTATCCCTCTGCTGACACTGTGCCCCCACACTAACTGATGTAATTATGGTGGGGGCAGATTGGGACTTGGGAGATGCAGCTGTGACACTGGGAGGACCGCTGACATTCTTCCCCTTTTTCCCCGTGTCTGCAGTCTTGCTGGAGACCACAGACACAGATGGCTTTTTTGGGGAAGAAGGGGGTATGGAGGCCGTGGTGGTGGCTTGAGGAACGGCCTCCTTGCCTGAGCTCTGTGGGGGGGCTATGACCCTTGAGGTCCCCGCTGTTATGGGCTCAGCGGGGATGGGTGCCGTACTGACGGAGGTGCCATTTGCTGGGACTGGGGCATGATGCTTTACATTAGGACAATTCCTACGTGTATGCCCCAACCCGTTGCAATGATAGCACTGCACCTCCGTAGTGCTGTAAAAAATCCTGTACAGCACCCCCTCAAATGGAACCCCAAAAGACCCCTCTATGTTTTCTGCGCCCTGAGGCAGGCACATTTGTACCTGCCTCTTGAAAGAGAGCACATGACGAAGTGCTCTCTCTCTGCACCCCAGGGGAATTTTAATAAATGGTGTTTTTACTTCCCCTAGGGTTAGCAGGTGGGGGCGCAGGAAGGAGTCTGGTAGGAAGGGGGGCACATTAGAGAGTGTTACTTTCGTGCCCAACCCTTCCAGGGGTTCTATTGGGACATATAATCCCCCCACTGTGATGCCTCTCTGTATAAGAATGTGTGCAGCAGCCAGAGTACGGGTAAAGAAAACTGCTTTCCCGTATATTTTGCTGGCTGCTACTATAACAGAGGGGCTGATGACATTAGCTGCAGCACGCAGATAGATATCAATGCTGTAGACCCCAGACATCTGACATTTAACCCCATGCTTCCTGGTGATCTGCCCCTCAGCCCCAGCGGTGGTATTACTGGGGCCAGCAGAAACCACCTGTGACCAGGTATTAGCCACAGGGGTAGGTCTGCTGGCAGAACCACCAGGAGCTGGGGCTGCCTTATCTGCCTGGGGCCTATGCTGTGCAGTGCTGCAGCTAGGATTTTCAGGGGCCATTATTCCCCCTTTTGACCCCTGAGGCTTCTTAATGGTCTTATCCCTCATGTTTAGACCTTTTTTTTTTTTAGTTGATTTGTTTTATTTATTTTTATTTTTTGTTTTATGATTTTCTACTTTTTTCTTTTTTTAAAAATATAAAAGTGAGAAAAAGAAACAAAAAGACAAAACTAAGGGAGACAAAACTAAGGGAGAGAGAGAGAGGTGATGCTTGGCAGTGGAAGGGTTAATGGCCTTTTGCGAGGTGTTGCTAATTGCAACAACACAGAGGCTTTTTAACCCCTCTGTGTCTCTGTGTCAGATGTAAAAAAAGCCTTTTAAACAAAAACTTCAAATTGTTTTCCCCCCACTGCCTACAAAGATGTTACTCGTCTTCTCTCCCCCCAAAACATAAAACCCAACACCAAACAAACAAAACTTTAACAAAACCTGAAAAACTTTAAAAAAAAATCAAAGTAAAAAAAGCTCCAGGAGTGCAGGTTAAGTGCTAAGGGAGGGGTGTGGCAAAGTATCCAGGAGACAGCTAACTCTCCTGGGATAGAGGGCTGAGCCTGGCTCCCAGAAAACTAAAACTTAAATTAAACTAAGAAAAATACCACAAAAACTACCAAAAATTAACAACACCGTGCACAAAGTGCTTATAAACAGAACAGTGTTAAAATAAAACTTGTATTTGAGGGACTAAGACCCTAAAAAGCCTTTTGTTTGGAGCTCAAGCATGCACACAACATGCTCTCTTGCACAGTACTTGAAAGCAGGACACACACTCTGGCTAGCGGTCAAGCAAATGAACTTTGATTGGCGTTCAGGCAAATGTACTTAGATTTAAGAAAATAAAATTATTTGTTTTTTAAATGTGGACTGTTGGTACCCCAACTAGATTGGATTTTTAACTTGGCACAGTGTATTTTAAAATGATGAGAAAACATGTTCTGTAAACTAAATAAAAATCATTTTAGGAGGTTGAGAGATAAAGAAACCGGATGGGGGGATACCGAGCAGAGCACACCATCTAAAGCCCACTGGGAGACAAACTCATCCATTCCCCCAGTGGACAAAGCCAGGTGGTACTCTGCCCGGATACGGGAGCGCACCAGCACCCGGAACATGGCCTCAGGTGACAAGGGAACCCCCCCTATCAAACACTGCTTCCTGGACTTATATATAGCCAATTTGGCTAATGCCAGGAGCAGGTTGACGAGGAGGTCCCTGGCCTTATTGCCCCGGGACACTGGGCGCCCAAAAATAAAAATGTGAGGGGAGAAATGCAGCCAGAACTGCAGGAGGAGGCCCCTCAAGAGTGACCAGAGGGGCTGCAGTCTGGCGCAACTAAAATAAATATGATACACGGACTCTCCCTTGCCACAGAATGGACAAGTGGAGGGAGAGTCCGTGAATTTAGCTAAGTACTCTCCCGTGCTCAGTGCACCATGGAGCACTCTCCAACTCAAGTCCCCGGTGGGTCGTGGAACTAAATCAGAATAAAGTTCCCTCCACCAGGGCCTCTTGCCCTCGTCAGCTGGTAGGACCCGCCTCCAGATGGTATCGGGACGGGTCACGAGGGCAAGGAAGTGCACTGTATGGAGCACGAGAGAATATAAGCTCTTCCTCGGCATGCCGCGAAAGCATGCCGAGGGTATGTCCCTCAACTTCGAGAGGTTGGGGACAGGAGGAGCCTGAGGGGAAACACGGGGCTTGTGTCCAATGCAAACAGCCGGAGCAGGGGTGTTGAAAGGTGCATGTGGCACTCCGGCCTGCAAAGCCCCGCGAAGGAAGGTGCGCGAGTCGGGGGAGATGGCATCCCTAATCTCCTGGAGCAAGCGCCCTGAGACTTTGGGCGTCACATATCCCAAACGGAGCGCAAGCTCCTGGGGTGACACCCAATCAGAACGCCCGTATTCCAAGAGATCCCCGACTCGGGTCATCCGTGCATGACTAAGGCGGCGGATGATACTGGGGGACTGTAACATTGGAGCCCCCACTGCTGGATTAAATAGCAGGGGCTCCGTGAATATTTCATCCCCCAAAGGCACGCCCTGCCTGGTCACGGAGACCATGCTCCAGGCCTTGAGGGTTTCCTGGTAGTATGCCGGCAACACAGAGAGGTCTCTCCCAAACCTCTCGGGCCTGATCAGAAATAATTGCCGGTCATACCACAGGTTGCGCAACTGGCGATAAAAGCTGGATGCCAGTGCGCACCACTGCGGAGAGGGATCTGCATATAGGTATCTCTGCAGATACTGAAGGCGGAAGGTGGACAACTGGGAGCACACACAAACTACTCCCTGTCCACCCTCCACCAAAGGCAGACTTGCCACCCCTGCAGAGACCCAATGCCTTCCCATCCAGAGGAAATCTAACAAATTCCTCTGGATATTGGTGACAAACTCGGGGGTCGGACTCAGACAAATCAGCCGGTGGCAGATCTGAGAAGCCACCAGCTGATTCACCACTAGAGTCCGCCCCCTAAGGGAAAGCATTTTTGCTAGACCCCTCCATCGTCCCAGACGAGAGAGGACACTGCCCTCTAACTCCCTCCAGTTGTCTGGGACGGAAGCGTCCGCAGCGGACAGGTAGACCCCCAGATATTTAATGACATCTGCCTCCCACGTGATGTCACGAAACGTGGGAGGCAAAGAGTCTACCTGTAAATTACCCTCTAAAAGGCCTGTGCATTTGGACCAGTTGATCTGAGCGGAGGAGGCAGCTGAATATACCTCCTGGCACTGTTTTGCCAGCTCAAGATCAACTGGATCCTGGGCCACGAGGAGCACATCGTCAGCATAAGCTGAAAGGACAATCTGCATGTCTGGATCTTTTAGCACCAGCCCTGTGAGCCTTTTCCTCAGTAGGCAGAGGAAAGGCTCGATGGCCAGTGCATATAACTGTCCAGACAAGGGACATCCTTGACGCACCCCTCGTCCAAATACCAAAGGTGCTGTTAGGGACCAATTGATTTTAAGTAAACACTCTGCAGAGGCGTACAGCGTTCTTATAAAGCCCACAAACTGTGGGCCAAAGCCGTACGCTTGCAGAGTGGCTATGAGGTAACCATGGTCCACCCTGTCAAACGCCTTCTCTTGATCTAAAGAGAGAAAGGCGAGTGACAGACCAGTCCTGCGAGAATAATGCAATAGATCCCGGACCAGAAAGATACTATCAAAGATAGTCCGGCCCGGGATCGCATAGGACTGGTCAGGGTGAACCAATTCTGCCAGCACAGACCCAAGTCTAAGCGAGATGGCTTTAGCTACAATCTTGTAGTCCGTGCTGAGCAGAGAGACCGGTCGCCAGTTCTTAATAAGCCGGAGATCCCCCTTTTTGGGCAGCAGGGCAAGTACTGCCCTGCGACAAGACAGGGGCATCTCCCCGGTCTCCAGGGCTTCCCCAAGGACCAGATGGAAATCAGGTCCCAGAGTCTCCCAGAAAAATTGGAAAAACTCTACAGTCAGTCCGTCCAGTCCTGGAGACTTCTCACAGGACATGGCACGGAGGGCTTCAGAGAGCTCTTGAAAAGATAGTGGTATAACAAGTCGCTCTCTTACACCCTCACTGACTGTGGGGAGCCCCTCCCATAGCACCCTGCAGGCGTCTGGAGAAATGGGATCCGGAGAGTAAAGATCTTTATAAAAGTTCCGGGCTCTATCACGGATACTCTCCGGATCTGTAAGGGGGGCACCGTCTTCATCTAGAAGACAGGTGATGTGCCTACTGTTACCCCCCTTTTTCTCCAGTGAGTAGAAGAGGCGCGAGCCGCGGTCTAGATCTTTGAGAAAACCTAAGCGGCTGCGCACGTATGCCCCCTTGGCCTGGTGTCGTTCCAGGTCACAGAGGACACCCTTCCTCTCTACATACTCGCTCTGCAGGGATTGGTCCCTACAAGTGAACAGCCTCTGCTCCAGATAGAGTACCTCCCCCCGGAGTGACTACAACTCAGCTTCGCGCTGCCCACTCGCACCCTTGGTATATTCCTGACACAGAAGTCGCAAATGAACCTTGCCCACGTCCCACCACAGTTTTAACGTGGCAAAGTCCCCCTTGCAACCCCTCCAGTCCGTCCAAAACTCCCGGATCAATGTCACGAGCCCCTGGTCCTTCAACAAAGCATTGTTGAAGTGCCAATAGGCGGCTCGTGGCGCTGTTGGCGTTAGCGCCACCGTCACAGACACACAGTTGTGGTCTGTGAACGGAGCCAGCCTAATGGCACAAGAACCGACTCGTGACATATAGTGACTAGATATATATAGTCTGTCGATCCGGGAGTGGGACACCAGACCAGCTCTCACCCTGACGTAGGTGAAACCGTCTGATGCCCCTGGGTTCTGCTCTCGCCAGATGTCCTCCAGGGAGAAGCGGGCGATGATCTCCCGTAGGGCTGACGCAGAAGGCGGGTACGGCTCTGGACTATTCCGGTCCAGAGCATCGAGGGTGCAGTTGAAATCACACCCGAGTACCAAACCCTCATCTGCGTCAAACGTCTTAAAAAACTGGGACAGTCTGGCGAGGAACCTCACTCTCTCGGGCCCTCCAGCAGGGGCATATATATTAACTAGGTTAATGATGTTACCCTGCTCTCGGACCCGGAGGTGGATTAGACGGCCTGGGATAACAGCTTTCACAAGCAGCAGCTCTGGCTGAAAAGACTCTGAGGAACAGGGTCACCACTCCACATGACGCCGATGTGAAGTGGCTGAAGAAGACCCTGCCTCTCCACTCCAGTTGCCACGAGGCCTCAGCCTCTGGAGTGGTGTGAGTTTCCTGCAGGAAGCTCACAGAGTACCCTCCCTGATATAAATAGGAAAGTACCTGGAACCTGCGGAAACTGTCTTGACAGCCATTGGTATTTAGCGTGCTGATGTGCAAAGCCATTACTGCGTGTCAGGAATTGTGCGTTCCTCAGACCCTTGAGACTGCTGATAGGACACGCACATTTTATAGAATTTCCGGACGCGGAGATGCTCCGCAGTCCCAGAATTCTTGGCCCTAGTGCTGACCACTAGATATTGCTGGAGAGAGTGGAGAATAAACGACATATTCTTCCACCTCTCCAAGGCCAGCCGCACCTTCCTTTTCTTTTGTCCATGAAGGGTGCTCTCAAGGAATAGATCTATTTCCTTGACAGGGATAACCCACCCAGAATCTGATGTTCCTTCTAGTGGGTCACCCCTGGGCTCCTCTTGGCTGAGGGCTTTTACTCAATCCTCCCCAGCTGGAGTCAGTTTCCTCAGCTTTATTCTCAGGGACCCCCTCTTAGATGATACAGAAGGAGTCCCTTTAGCACCCTTCAAGGTAAATAATGGACCCTTGGATTGCTGCTGCACCCCTGTAGCTTCAGGAGTGCATTCAGGGGTAGCTGGCTGGACAGCAGTGGCTGGCATGGCTTCCTTAATGGAAGCCTTGGAGGCTTTATATGCCTCCTCTGCCAGTTCCACCGCTGCTTGCTCAGCTTGGATGGCACCGATGTTAGGGTCAGTGGACGGCTGAGGAGGGTAGACAGGCCCTCCCATGATGTTAACAGGAAAACCTGTTTTATCACCCTCCCCCATTTCCACTTCCCCTTGTGCCACATCCCCCCTGACAGACAAATCCATGGGGTCCTGAATGGGGGTCATGCCTATATTCCCCCCCTCCAGTAGTGACTCGGCCTGGGGCTCTAGCAAAGCCCGAGGTACGTCACTAGAGAGTGACACTGGAGGAGGAGACTGACTGGTGCCCCTGAAGCTCAGCACCTCAGGGACACTGACTACCCATTCAGCAGGGGCTTTGTTGGGACCCCCCTCAAAGGCCAGAGGCAGAACCTGATCTTTCTTGTCTACCCCTGCCTCACTTGGGAGACCCTCTTGCCCCTGCTTTTCCTCCAGACCCTTTTCCACATTAACCCCTATAGGGTCTGGAGAGAGAGATGTGTGGTCTGGCACCGGCTGGCTGAGCTTAATAACCGGGCCAGACAATGTCACCGGATGAGGAGGAGATGTTTTGTTCCTCTTCTTGCTTTTAGAGGGAGGTGCTCCACTATAGAGCACTTCCCACTTATCAGCAACCTCCCTGTTGGTTTTATTCTTCCTCTTCCTGGGGACGTCACTCCTGGAAGAGGAGCTGCCACTAGCTGCCTCCCCTGCAGAGGGCTTATTATCCCTCTGCTTACACTGTGCCCCCACACTAACTGATGTAATTATGGTGGGGGCAGATTGGGACTTGGGAGATCCAGCTGTGACACTGGGAGGACCGCTGACATTCTTCCCCTTTTTCCCCGTGTCTGCAGTCTTGCTGGAGACCACAGACACAGATGGCTTTTTTGGGGAAGAAGGGGGTATGGAGGCCGTGGTGGTGGCTTGAGGAACGGCCTCCTTGCCTGAGCTCTGTGGGGGGGCTATGACCCTTGAGGTCCCCGCTGTTATGGGCTCAGCGGGGATGGGTGCCGTACTGACGGAGGTGCCATTTGCTGGGACTGGGGCATGATGCTTTACATTAGGACAATTCCTACGTGTATGCCCCAACCCGTTGCAATGATAGCACTGCACCTCCGTAGTGCTGTAAAAAATCCTGTACAGCACCCCCTCAAATGGAACCCCAAAAGACCCCTCTATGTTTTCTGCGCCCTGAGGCAGGCACATTTGTACCTGCCTCTTGAAAGAGAGCACATGACGAAGTGCTCTCTCTCTGCACCCCAGGGGAATTTTAATAAATGGTGTTTTTACTTCCCCTAGGGTTAGCAGGTGGGGGCGCAGGAAGGAGTCTGGTAGGAAGGGGGGCACATTAGAGAGTGTTACTTTCGTGCCCAACCCTTCCAGGGGTTCTATTGGGACATATAATCCCCCCACTGTGATGCCTCTCTGTATAAGAATGTGTGCAGCAGCCAGAGTACGGGTAAAGAAAACTGCTTTCCCGTATATTTTGCTGGCTGCTACTATAACAGAGGGGCTGATGACATTAGCTGCAGCACGCAGATAGATATCAATGCTGTAGACCCCAGACATCTGACATTTAACCCCATGCTTCCTGGTGATCTGCCCCTCAGCCCCAGCGGTGGTATTACTGGGGCCAGCAGAAACCACCTGTGACCAGGTATTAGCCACAGGGGTAGGTCTGCTGGCAGAACCACCAGGAGCTGGGGCTGCCTTATCTGCCTGGGGCCTATGCTGTGCAGTGCTGCAGCTAGGATTTTCAGGGGCCATTATTCCCCCTTTTGACCCCTGAGGCTTCTTAATGGTCTTATCCCTCATGTTTAGACCTTTTTTTTTTTTAGTTGATTTGTTTTATTTATTTTTATTTTTTGTTTTATGATTTTCTACTTTTTTCTTTTTTTAAAAATATAAAAGTGAGAAAAAGAAACAAAAAGACAAAACTAAGGGAGACAAAACTAAGGGAGAGAGAGAGAGGTGATGCTTGGCAGTGGAAGAGTTAATGGCCTTTTGCGAGGTGTTGCTAATTGCAACAACACAGAGGCTTTTTAACCCCTCTGTGTCTCTGTGTCAGATGTAAAAAAAGCCTTTTAAACAAAAACTTCAAATTGTTTTCCCCCCACTGCCTACAAAGATGTTACTCGTCTTCTCTCCCCCCAAAACATAAAACCCAACACCAAACAAACAAAACTTTAACAAAACCTGAAAAACTTTAAAAAAAAATCAAAGTAAAAAAAGCTCCAGGAGTGCAGGTTAAGTGCTAAGGGAGGGGTGTGGCAAAGTATCCAGGAGACAGCTAACTCTCCTGGGATAGAGGGCTGAGCCTGGCTCCCAGAAAACTAAAACTTAAATTAAACTAAGAAAAATACCACAAAAACTACCAAAAATTAACAACACCGTGCACAAAGTGCTTATAAACAGAACAGTGTTAAAATAAAACTTGTATTTGAGGGACTAAGACCCTAAAAAGCCTTTTGTTTGGAGCTCAAGCATGCACACAACATGCTCTCTTGCACAGTACTTGAAAGCAGGACACACACTCTGGCTAGCGGTCAAGCAAATGAACTTTGATTGGCGTTCAGGCAAATGTACTTAGATTTAAGAAAATAAAATTATTTGTTTTTTAAATGTGGACTGTTGGTACCCCAACTAGATTGGATTTTTAACTTGGCACAGTGTATTTTAAAATGATGAGAAAACATGTTCTGTAAACTAAATAAAAATCATTTTAGGAGGTTGAGAGATAAAGAAACCGGATGGGGGGATACCGAGCAGAGCACACCATCTAAAGCCCACTGGGAGACAAACTCATCCATTCCCCCAGTGGACAAAGCCAGGTGGTACTCTGCCCGGATACGGGAGCGCACCAGCACCCGGAACATGGCCTCAGGTGACAAGGGAACCCCCCCTATCAAACACTGCTTCCTGGACTTATATATAGCCAATTTGGCTAATGCCAGGAGCAGGTTGACGAGGAGGTCCCTGGCCTTATTGCCCCGGGACACTGGGCGCCCAAAAATAAAAATGTGAGGGGAGAAATGCAGCCAGAACTGCAGGAGGAGGCCCCTCAAGAGTGACAAGAGGGGCTGCAGTCTGGCGCAACTAAAATAAATATGATACACGGACTCTCCCTTGCCACAGAATGGACAAGTGGAGGGAGAGTCCGTGAATTTAGCTAAGTACTCTCCCGTGCTCAGTGCACCATGGAGCACTCTCCAACTCAAGTCCCCGGTGGGTCGTGGAACTAAATCAGAATAAAGTTCCCTCCACCAGGGCCTCTTGCCCTCGTCAGCTGGTAGGACCCGCCTCCAGATGGTATCGGGACGGGTCACGAGGGCAAGGAAGTGCACTGTATGGAGCACGAGAGAATATAAGCTCTTCCTCGGCATGCCGCGAAAGCATGCCGAGGGTATGTCCCTCAACTTCGAGAGGTTGGGGACAGGAGGAGCCTGAGGGGAAACACGGGGCTTGTGTCCAATGCAAACAGCCGGAGCAGGAGTGTTGAAAGGTGCATGTGGCACTCCGGCCTGCAAAGCCCCGCGAAGGAAGGTGCGCGAGTCGGGGGAGATGGCATCCCTAATCTCCTGGAGCAAGCGCCCTGAGACTTTGGGCGTCACATATCCCAAACGGAGCGTAAGCTCCTGGGGTGACACCCAATCAGAACGCCCGTATTCCAAGAGATCCCCGACTCGGGTCATCCGTGCATGACTAAGGCGGCGGATGATACTGGGGGACTGTAACATTGGAGCCCCCACTGCTGGATTAAATAGCAGGGGCTCCGTGAATATTTCATCCCCCAAAGGCACGCCCTGCCTGGTCACGGAGACCATGCTCCAGGCCTTGAGGGTTTCCTGGTAGTATGCCGGCAACACAGAGAGGTCTCTCCCAAACCTCTCGGGCCTGATCAGAAATAATTGCCGGTCATACCCCAGGTTGCGCAACTGGCGATAAAAGCTGGATGCCAGTGCGCACCACTGCGGAGAGGGATCTGCATATAGGTATCTCTGCAGATACTGAAGGCGGAAGGTGGACAACTGGGAGCACACACAAACTACTCCCTGTCCACCCTCCACCAAAGGCAGACTTGCCACCCCTGCAGAGACCCAATGCCTTCCCATCCAGAGGAAATCTAACAAATTCCTCTGGATATTGGTGACAAACCCGGGGGTCGGACTCAGACAAATCAGCCGGTGGCAGATCTGAGAAGCCACCAGCTGATTCACCACTAGAGTCCGCCCCCTAAGGGAAAGCATTTTTGCTAGACCCTTCCATCGTCCCAGACGAGAGAGGACACTGCCCTCTAACTCCCTCCAGTTGTCTGGGACGGAAGCGTCCGCAGCGGACAGGTAGACCCCCAGATATTTAATGACATCTGCCTCCCACGTGATGTCACGAAACGTGGGAGGCAAAGAGTCTACCTGTAAATTACCCTCTAAAAGGCCTGTGCATTTGGACCAGTTGATCTGAGCGGAGGAGGCAGCTGAATATACCTCCTGGCACTGTTTTGCCAGCTCAAGATCAACTGGATCCTGGGCCACGAGGAGCACATCGTCAGCATAAGCTGAAAGGACAATCTGCATGTCTGGATCTTTTAGCACCAGCCCTGTGAGCCTTTTCCTCAGTAGGCAGAGGAAAGGCTCGATGGCCAGTGCATATAACTGTCCAGACAAGGGACATCCTTGACGCACCCCTCGTCCAAATACCAAAGGTGCTGTTAGGGACCAATTGATTTTAAGTAAACACTCTGCAGAGGCGTACAGCGTTCTTATAAAGCCCACAAACTGTGGGCCAAAGCCGTACGCTTGCAGAGTGGCTATGAGGTAACCATGGTCCACCCTGTCAAACGCCTTCTCTTGATCTAAAGAGAGAAAGGCGAGTGACAGACCAGTCCTGCGAGAATAATGCAATAGATCCCGGACCAGAAAGATACTATCAAAGATAGTCCGGCCCGGGATCGCATAGGACTGGTCAGGGTGAACCAATTCTGCCAGCACAGACCCAAGTCTAAGCGAGATGGCTTTAGCTACAATCTTGTAGTCCGTGCTGAGCAGAGAGACCGGTCGCCAGTTCTTAATAAGCCGGAGATCCCCCTTTTTGGGCAGCAGGGCAAGTACTGCCCTGCGACAAGACAGGGGCATCTCCCCGGTCTCCAGGGCTTCCCCAAGGACCAGATGGAAATCAGGTCCCAGAGTCTCCCAGAAAAATTGGAAAAACTCTACAGTCAGTCCGTCCAGTCCTGGAGACTTCTCACAGGACATGGCACGGAGGGCTTCAGAGAGCTCTTGAAAAGATAGTGGTATAACAAGTCGCTCTCTTACACCCTCACTGACTGTGGGGAGCCCCTCCCATAGCACCCTGCAGGCGTCTGGAGAAATGGGATCCGGAGAGTAAAGATCTTTATAAAAGTTCCGGGCTCTATCCCGGATACTCTCCGGATCTGTAAGGGGGGCACCGTCTTCATCTAGAAGACAGGTGATGTGCCTACTGTTACCCCCCTTTTTCTCCAGTGAGTAGAAGAGGCGCGAGCCGCGGTCTAGATCTTTGAGAAAACCTAAGCGGCTGCGCACGTATGCCCCCTTGGCCTGGTGTCGTTCCAGGTCACAGAGGACACCCTTCCTCTCTACATACTCGCTCTGCAGGGATTGGTCCCTACAAGTGAACAGCCTCTGCTCCAGATGGAGTACCTCCCCCCGGAGTGACTACAACTCAGCTTCGCGCTGCCCACTCGCACCCTTGGTATATTCCTGACACAGAAGTCGCAAATGAACCTTGCCCACGTCCCACCACAGTTTTAACGTGGCAAAGTCCCCCTTGCAACCCCTCCAGTCCGTCCAAAACTCCCGGATCAATGTCACGAGCCCCTGGTCCTTCAACAAAGCATTGTTGAAGTGCCAATAGGCGGCTCGTGGCGCTGTTGGCGTTAGCGCCACTGTCACAGACACACAGTTGTGGTCTGTGAACGGAGCCAGCCTAATGGCACAAGAACCGACTCGTGACATATAGTGACTAGATATATATAGTCTGTCGATCCGGGAGTGGGACACCAGACCAGCTCTCACCCTGACGTAGGTGAAACCGTCTGATGCCCCTGGGTTCTGCTCTCGCCAGATGTCCTCCAGGGAGAAGCGGGCGATGATCTCCCGTAGGGCTGACGCAGAAGGCGGGTACGGCTCTGGACTATTCCGGTCCAGAGCGTCGAGGGTGCAGTTGAAATCACCCCCGAGTACCAAACACTCATCTGCGTCAACCGTCTCCAAAAACTGTGACAGTCTGGCGAGGAACCTCACTCTCTCGAGCCCTCCAGCAGGGGCATATATATTAACTAGGTTAATGATGCTACCCTGCTCTCGGACCCGGAGGTTGATTAGACGGCCTGGGATAACAGCTTTCACAAGCAGCAGCTCTGGCTTAAAAGACTCTGAGAACAGGGTCACCACTCCACATGACGCCGATGTGAAGTGGCTGAAGAAGACCCTGCCTCTCCACTCCAGTTGCCACGAGGCCTCAGCCTCTGGAGTGGTGTGAGTTTCCTGCAGGAAGCTCACAGAGTACCCTCCCTGATATAAATAGGAGAGTACCTGGAACCTGCGGAAACTGTCTTGACAGCCATTGGTATTTAGCGTGCTAATGTGCAAAGCCATTACTGCGTGTCAGACCCTTGAGACTGCTGATAGGACACGCACATTTTATAGAATTTCCGGACGCGGAGATGCTCCGCAGTCCCAGAATTCTTGGCCCTAGTGCTGACCACTAGATATTGCTGGAGAGAGTGGAGAATAAACGACATATTCTTCCACCTCTCCAAGGCCAGCCGCACCTTCCTTTTCTTTTGTCCATGAAGGGTGCTCTCAAGGAATAGATCTATTTCCTTGACAGGGATAACCCACCCAGAATCTGATGTTCCTTCTAGTGGGTCACCCCTGGGCTCCTCTTGGCTGAGGGCTTTTACTCCATCCTCCCCGGCTGGAGACAGTTTCCTCAGCTTTATTCTCAGGGACCCCCTCTTAGATGATACAGAAGGAGTCCCTTTAGCACCCTTCAAGGTAAATAATGGACCCTTGGATTGCTGCTGCACCCCTGTAGCTTCAGGAGTGCATTCAGGGGTAGCTGGCTGGACAGCAGTGGCTGGCATGGCTTCCTTAATGGAAGCCTTGGAGGCTTTATATGCCTCCTCTGCCAGTTCCACCGCTGCTTGCTCAGCTTGGATGGCACCGATGTTAGGGTCAGTGGACGGCTGAGGAGGGTAGACAGGCTCTCCCATGATGTTAACAGGAAAACCTGTTTTATCACCCTCCCCCATTTCCACTTCCCCTTGTGCCACATCCCCCCTGACAGACAAATCCATGGGGTCCTGAATGGGGGTCATGCCTATATTCCCCCCCTCCAGTAGTGACTCGGCCTGGGGCTCTAACAAAGCCCGAGGTACGTCACTAGAGAGTGACACTGGAGGAGGAGACTGACTGGTGCCCTTGAAGCTCAGCACCTCAGGGACACTGACTACCCATTCAGCAGGGGCTTTGTTGGGACCCCCCTCAAAGGCCAGAGGCAGAACCTGATCTTTCTTGTCTACCCCTGCCTCACTTGGGAGACCCTCTTGCCCCTGCTTTTCCTCCAGACCCTTTTCCACATTAACCCCTATAGGGTCTGGAGAGAGAGATGTGTGGTCTGGCACCGGCTGGCTGAGCTTAATAACCGGGCCAGACAATGTCACCGGATGAGGAGGAGATGTTTTGTTCCTCTTCTTGCTTTTAGAGGGAGGTGCTCCACTATAGAGCACTTCCCACTTATCAGCAACCTCCCTGTTGGTTTTATTCTTCCTCTTCCTGGGGACGTCACTCCTGGAAGAGGAGCTGCCACTAGCTGCCTCCCCTGCAGAGGGCTTATTATCCCTCTGCTGACACTGTGCCCCCACACTAACTGATGTAATTATGGTGGGGGCAGATTGGGACTTGGGAGATGCAGCTGTGACACTGGGAGGACCGGTGACATTCTTCCCCTTTTTCCCCGTGTCTGCAGTCTTGCTGAAAACCACAGACACAGATGGCTTTTTTGGGGAAGAAGGGGGTTTGGAGGCCGTGGTGGTGGCTTGAGGAACGGCCTCCTTGCCTGAGCTCTGTGGGGGGGCTATGACCCTTGAGGTCCCCGCTGTTATGGGCTCAGCGGGGATGGGTGCTGTACTGACGGAGGTGCCATTTGCTGGGGCTGGGGCATGATGCTTTTCATTAAGACAATTCCTACGTGTATGCCCCAACCCCTTGCAATGATAGCACTGCACCTCCGTAGTGCTGTAAAAAATCCTTTAGAGCACCCCCTCAAATGGAACCCCAAAAGACCCCTCAATGTTTTCTGCGCCCTGAGGCAGGCACATTTGTACCTGCCTCTTGAAAGAGAGCACATGACGAAGTGCTCTCTCTCTGCACCCCAGGGGAATTTTAATAAATGGTGTTTTTACTTCCCCTAGGGTTAGCAGGTGGGGGCGCAGGAGGGAGTCTGGTAGGAAGGGGGGCACATTAGAGAGTGTTACTTTTGTGCCCAACCCTTCCAGGGGTTCTATTGGGACATATAATCCCCCCACTGTGATGCCCCTCTGTACAAGAATGTGAGCAGCAGCCAGCGTACGGGTAAAGAAAACTGCTTTCCCGTACATTTTGCTGGCTGCTACTATAACAGAGGGGCTGATGACGTTAGCTGCAGCACGCAGATAGATATCAATGCTGTAGACCCCAGACATCTGACATTTAACCCCATGCTTCCTAGTGATCTGCCCCTCAGCCCCAGCGGTGGTATTACTGGGGCCAGCAGAAACCACCTGTGACCAGGTATTAGCCACAGGGGTAGGTCTGCTGGCAGAACCACCAGGAGCTGGGGCTGCCTTATCTGCCTGGGGCCTATGCTGTGCAGTGCTGCAGCTAGGATTTTCAGGGGCCATTATTCCCCCTTTTGACCCCTGAGGCTTCTTAGTGGTCTTATCCCTCATGTTTAGACCATTTTTTTTTTAGTTTCTTTGTTTTATTTATTTTTATTTTTTGTCTTGATTTTTTACTGTTTCCTTTTTTTTAAAATATAAAAGTGTGAAAAAGAAACAAAAAAAAAAAAAAAACCAAGGGAGACAAAACTAAGGGAGAGAGAGAGGTGATGCTTGGCAGTGGAAGGGTTAATGGCCTGTTGCAAGGTGTCTAATTGCAACAACACAGAGAACACAGAGGCTTTTTAACCCCTCTGTGTCTCTGTGTCAGATGTTAAAAAAAAAAAAAAAAAATTTCAACAAAAATTCTAATTGTTTCTCCCCCCACTGCCTACAAAGATGTTACTTGTCTTCTCTCCCCCAAAACATAAAACCCAACACCAAACAAACAAAACTTCAATAAAACCTAATAAACTTTTTAAAAGAAAAAAAGTCAAAAGTAACAAAGCTCCAGGAGTGAAGGTGCAGAGTATCCAGGAGACAGCTGAACTACTTAAATTAACTTAAAACTTAAATTAAACTAAGAAAAAAAAACACAAAAACTCCCAAAAATGAACAACACTGTGCACAAAGTGCTTATTAACAGAAAGGTGTTAAAATAAAACTTGTATTTGAGGGACTAAGACCCTAAAAAGCCTTTTGTTTAGAGCTCAAGCATGCACACAACCTCTTGGCACAGTACTTGTAAGCAGGACACACACTCTGGCTAGCGGTCAAGCAAATGAACTTTGATTGGCAGTCAGGCAAATGCACTTCGATTTAAGAAAATAAAATTATTTGTTTTTTAATTGTGGACTGCTGGTATTTCAAATAGATTGGATTGGTTGAACTTGGCACAGTACTTGTAAGCAAGACACACACTCTGGCTAGCGGTCAAGCAAATTAACTTTGATTGGCGGTCAGGCAAATGCACTTAGATTTAAGAAAAAAAAAATATTGTTTTTTTAAATGTGGACTGCTGGTACCCCAAATAGATTGGATTGGTTGAACTTGGCACAGTACTTGTAAGCAAGACACACACTCTGGCTAGCGGTCAAGCAAATGAACTTTGAATGGCGGTCAGGCAAATGCACTTAGATTTAAGAAAATAAAAGTTTGGGTTTTTTAAAAGTAGACAACTAGTAAACAATATTATATTGTATGCGTTGTGCACACACAGTATAAGCTGTGAGCCTGACACACACACTTGCAAGCAGGGGCTAGCAGGGAGACAGGCAAATGAAGTTAGAAGAAATGATGTTAAAGCCCTAAAAAGGGCTTTTTGGAGTGCTGTGTTTACAGCAGAGATCTGATGAGTCCTTCAGCACTGCACTGGACACTGAATAAACTTGCCTAGCTATTGATTTCCCTATTCAATCAGCAGCACCTACACTCTCCCTCCTCTCAGTAAGACTGCAAGTTAGTTATGATTCCAAAATGGCTGCTGTCCATGAGGTAGATGGCTCTGGAAGGGAGTGTATGTTGCTGATTGGCTGGAATGTGTCTGCTGACTGTGACATGCAGGGTCAAAGTTTGCTCAATGATAAAGTATTGGGGGCGGGTCGAATCTCGCATATGTTCGCTGTTCGCCGCCAACGCGAACATGCTTTGTTCGCCGGGAACAATCCGCCGGCGAACTATTCGCAACATCTCTAATCACAAGGACAAACTTTTAAGTATGTGGGCAATTTTTACAGGAACCTGTATTTGGCCATGGACAATTCTATGTTGCTTTTTCCAGATGCAACAATCCAGAGGAAATTAAAGTTCATATTGAAGAAAACTAAAGTTAGGGTGATTTATGAGACGATGGCCAAATTTTTACAAAAAATATTTTCTACTATTAGGTTCTGTAAACATAGAGAACAGTGGTTTTATTTTCAGGTCACTTACTTTAGGTCTCTGGGACTCTTTTTAGAGGACCACTTTTACACATAGGAAACTCTTTGTGCCATTTTCAAGAAATACAAAAATAACAAAAAACAAGTGGGAAAAAAATCACAATAAGCAGTGTCTAGGAAGTGGCCTTTCAATAGGATTGGCCCCACAAAACACTTACGTTGTTTTTTCTGACATTTACAGTTTAAATGTTAGTATATTAACTTACTGTTTGTAATGTTACAATTGTATTTTAAAAGGTGTCAAAAGTTGATTTGTTGCATGTAATTAAGGTTTCATGTTAGTAAAAGGATGAACGTTTCTTGGAAAATGTAAATATATATTTAAATACTGAGTACTGATCCAGGGAGTAATCTGATCGCCAGTTACAGGGGTCAGGAAGGATTTTTTTTCTCCCTTGTATACAATTGGCTAAGTTCCAATGGGGTTTTTTTCTGTTTGCCTTCCTCTGGATTCAATATTCAAGATCAATGCATTTTCATAAAAATCAGCTTTAAATGTTATTACATTACGTTAATATATGCACTGTTAAAATTGTATTTTGCAAGGTGTGGAACATGTTTTATTGTATATAATTAAGGGTTTATGTCAGTAGGAGGATGATTATTTCCTGCTACATTGAAATGTATAATTAAATAGAGAGTATTGATCCAGTGACTAATCCGATTGCTAGGTAATAGGGTCAGCAAGGAATAAAAAAAATTCCCTCCTTTGACACAATTGGATAACTTTCACTGGGGGGGGGGGGGGGTTCTGTATGCCTTCCTCTGGATTCAATACCTATGTGGTTTAACAGTACTTTAAATACAAGTTGCAGCTTATAAAGCATTATGTAATGGATTACAATACTCATTCATACAAAGTTGACCAGTTTTTATAATTTTCCTGCATAGTTAACAATTTACAAATGTTAATATTGATAAAAAAGTTTACCACTCATTGAACTACAAGGTGTATTTTAAAAAGCAATATGTAATGGTTTACAATACTGATTCATAGATGACAATTAAAAAAGTGAATATTCTTAAAAAAGAATGGTTTACCAGTTGTTGAAATACAAGTTGCATGTTAAAAAAATAAACACTTTTACTATAATTGTTGTACTTCTTTGTAGATAACTAAAAGGTTAAGAGTTTAAGAGACTCACATTGTGTGGCAAGCAGCATTCCCAGCCTAAAAATTTTATGGTCGTCATTTTTGACAGGCAAGTGGCTAGTTTATATATTCTAGTCAACTGACCATCATAAATGACAGGTTAATATTTGATGTGTCTCACCCCCCCCCCCCCCCTTCCCAGTGTCTCTTCCCTTCCATCTCCCTTCCCTGTGCCCCCAACACCCCGTTTCTCTTTCCCCACCGGCGAATACGTAGCAGTGTGCATGCTCATTAGTCATCGGTAATGCACATTCACAGATTTCTGAGTACTGCTCTGCCTCACATGCGCGTGCAAATATGTAGCTTTGTGCGCATGGACACAATTCTCATTCTGAATATGTGTATAGTGTGTGACACTCCCGATGCGCAATGAGCAATGAGCATGCACGGCGTGAGCGTTAGACACTATGACATACTGTACCTAATCATGACATGTTTGTTTTCTATCGGTTACTAGAGCCATTTCTCATCCCTAAAGCTTGGTTTGGGTATGTCATAGAGTAGAATTTTTTGATGCCAAGGAAGGATTTGCGGCTGTTGGTAGAATACTGAAATGTGGGTGACAAAAGATTAACATTGAGGTGTAATGTAGGGAAAGATCTAGTAATTTAAAATATATATTATCTAAAAGTCATTTGGAGTTAATAAAAAAATACAACTTGGTTACAAACCACTAAATGGATGCTAAAAATGCCAAACATATAAAGCCTGTTAATATATTAAACCGGCAAAAACTTTTACCTCTTATAATAAAAAACAGATTTATAAAGTGAAATATTTAATCACATGTAAAACAGAAAGTGTTGTATATTTAATATCTTGTCAATGTGGGATGAGGTACATAGGTAAAACCTATTGGGAATTAAAAAGGAGAGTATTGGAACATGTTTATAGCATTAAAAATGGTTTTGACACTCCTGCGGCAATACATGTCAATAATAGACATAACGGAGATGTGAAAACATTATCTTTTATGGCAATAGATCATGTGCAAAAAAAATTAGAAGAGGGAATCTAGACAAAGAACTATTGAAAAAAGAGGCAACATGGATTTATGTATTAAGTACCAAGAAACCTTTAGGCCTGAATGAAGGCTTCACTTTTACCCCATTTATTTGAAAATACCTGTAGCAGGATAATTTTGGTGATTTATGTATATGTTCATTTTTTGTGGATTGGATTCATGTTGGCAGACGATAGCTTTCCTTAAGATATTTTGGTAACCATATTAATAATAGAGAATAATAAGAACAATATGTTGCCCTTAATATTATGATAAATATCAATTACAAAATAATATATGCTATGAAGAATCAATTATATCATTTGTGGGTTAACATTGACAAAATAGTTGACAAAATAGATGGTAAATCAAAAATAGGTAGTAATCCACTAAATTTTTATACACACATATTCATTTAATGTATTTTCGGTATTTATCATCTAATAAATATGTAGTCAAGGATAAACTAACTAATGTAACTATATATATATAATAGATATAATCTTTAACCACATTTTTATGTGCCAAGGGGATAAGGTACATATAATTTGCCCTTTTTATAGGTCTTGTTCCTTTTTTCTTTTATTTTCTTTTTTGGTTTTTGGTTTGATTTCCCTTGATCTATAGTATCCAAAACATAGTTCGTAGATTATATATTAAATAAATAAAGAGATATCTAAGTTTTAAGCTTTTTGTTATATATACGTTATTTTAACCTTTCACCGTTACCATGACAATATAATGCTATAAAGGGAAGCTTCAGGAACATGGAGGTGACCCTTGAAAAAATTCATAAACGTGCGTCAGGTCAGACGCAGGAGCGTGCGCGCTTGTTTATGACGTCATCGCGAGGTGTCTAAATTGTGTGGCATGCTGTAACCGAGCTCCGATCTTTAGAATTTAATTAATAACATCACACACTAAAAGAATATTATTTAGGAGCCAATTCAGTCGCAAAGAACTAATATTGCTATTCCCTTGAGTTCTAGGGAATTGGTTGATAACACTGACAGTATAGTCCGGATTAGATGGGAATTACAGTATTTATGAATAATAGATAATTAATTTCATATGAATGTGAATTTCATATGATTGTGAAGATCTAAAGAATGTGACATTATTTAAGTTTCCTTACTGGAATATCACTTTAGTATAAGTTTCCCTATTGGAACATCACTGTATTCACTGGATGAGAACCTATTGTTAATGGTTCTAATATTATTAGCACTAGCACTTTTTTACATAATAGCACTTTCCTATTTCAAGCACATTATTAGTTAACACTTATAGTGAAATAAAATATTTTCTATTAATTAAATTCATTGAATTTAACACTAACACTTCATATAAATTCCAGATTTATCATACCCATTCGATCAATGAATAAAATATCCTGCCTGAATTTTAATATTTTTAACAGTATTTATTAAAAGCTAAGTTTTAATTTTTACTCTCTTTGATATTTTACTTGAGTAAATATAGGTGTGCACAGGAATAGGGGTCCCTTTTGTCTTTTTTGCTGTTTATCGTAATGTTGGGAAAAAATGGTCCTGCAGCCAATTTACAAGTATACCACAGTTGACACCGCCGGTTAGCACTGGAGCCATAGTTAGTAGACTAGACATCTTATAAATTATGTTATTATTTCATTAAACGTTACATTTTTATAAAAAGGTGAACACAGTTTGTACAATATTGTAAAATTCCCATAAACATATCATTTTATTTATTTAGGATTTTGCATTCAAGTTTCATAAGTGGATAACTAATCCCAACAATAAATCAAGCACATAAGAAAATACTTTATATATAATCCTAACTAAGCAATTTGTATGACTACTGTATATTGACATCTTTTTAAATGTGCTCTTGCTGCCTCTTTCTCATCATTAGAAAAACGGAATTCTTCAGCTCATCCTTCTACAATAACCTTGACATCTCAAATTGCCCTCACTATCAAAGTTCTATTCTTGTGATGACTTATTAAAAGTGTTACCTCTGGTCTATACTTCCCAGCCACCCACATTCTTTTAATTCCCCACTTTCTGGTGAGATCTATCTAAATGCCGCAGACAATCTGAGAAAAAAAGAAATAGATATAACACAACTAGAATTTTTTTTTATCCAACAAAGACTAGGACATCTCGCATAGTAGAGCTAAATTTAGCCTTTGTTATTTTTTTTTTTTTTTTTTTACATTGATATCAATGGAAGATGCCTGTCTTGTGCTAATTAATAATATGGTCTTGAGATCTTCCACTAGCAAGCACTTACAATATATTAGAAGTTCAGGGGAAATAAATGAAGAGACCGTAACCGGATACCATCAGCCCCATTAAATTAGAAATACTGAGCTAGTAACATGTGAGCTCGCAGGACGGCCGTTCCACGATGACCGAGTGAAACTGACAGGAGAAGTGAAAAGTCTGCAAGATGATCTTGCAGGCTTCACACCTTATCACTATTGGGACCTCCGCGGCAGTTCTAAACATAAGCCCTGCCATAAGAGATACTCCAAGTACCCCCCGGCACCTAAAATAAACCCTCCTTATGCTGGGGTCCCTACCTTGGCTGCAGTCTGATTGACAAAATTGGTTTAAAAAATGTGACAGGTCCATCAGTCAATCAGAATGGGATATAGGGGTGTATCCCATTCTGATTGGCTCACACCTTGATGCCTTCTGATTGTCTGAAATTTGATTGACAGTCTTTTCAGCCAATCAGTAGGTGCCATTGCCAATTTTCTACCCCGCTAGAGGCCTCATTAGCGTCGGGGAGCTCCGCGAGTGAGGAGCTTTGTTATTTTTTATGCTATTTTTTAGAGCGGCGGTTTTTGGCAAGGGCCCAGCTGGGGCAGAAGATTACAAGGACGGGGACATCGCCGAAAGGTAAGTTTAATATATAGAATGTTTAGTTTATTATGTTGTGTATGTTTGTGTTTATGTGTGTACTAATGTGATGTTACGTTTTTCCAGGGGCCGAGTCCGAGAAGACAAGAAGATGGACGGGGACATGCTGGAAAGATGAGTTTAATATTTAGAATGTTTTGATGTTTGTGTTGTGTTTATTAATTTCTAAATTAATTTCTGTTTTATGTTTCTTTTATCCTAGGGATGGCTGATCTGCTGAAGGGACATGAAGGCAAGGTAAGTGGGTTTTATTATTCTATTTTAGGTTAGATTTAGTGTTTTTGTAATGCATTTAGTTAAGGGTTAGATTGGTTGTAGTTAGGAGATACTGTTTTTAGTTAGGGGGTTAATGTATTGTATTTAGGGGTTAATGTTGATTGTAATTAGAGGTTAATGTATTGTAGATAGGGATAATGTATTGTGTATAGGGTTAATGTATTGTAGATAGGGTTAATGGATTGTAGATAGGGTTAATGGTTTGTAGATAGGAGTATATTTGAACTGTATTGTATTTATTGATGTATTGTAACTATATTTATTGTATTGATGTAATGTAATGTTATGTGTTATTTGTACATGTATTTTCTTTTCAGGTGCATAGTTCTTTATGTTTATTTTGTGTAACTTAGCTTTTTAAAAATGTTGTAACTTAGGTTTGTTTTATTTTGGTAACTTAGATTAATTTAATTTTGGTAATGTAGGTTTTCTTTATTTTGGTAATGTCCTTTTTTATTTTGTGTAATGTCCATTTTTTCTGTAATTCAAGGTTTTATTATTTTCTGTAATTAGGTAGATCTTTAGTTTTTCTGTAATTAGTGAGGTAATAGGGATTTTATTAGGATGGTATGTAGGTAGTGTATGATTTAACAGGGTAGAGACGGGAGGTTAATAGTGTAGTGTAGGATAGGGTGTACTGGGTACATTCAGGGTTAAATAGGCCCAGTTAAGGTTAAACAGGACTAGATAGGCTTACATAGGACTAGACAGGGTTAAATAGGTCCAGATGGGGTTAAATAGCCTGGGTTATGGTTAGATAGGTCCCGTTGGGATTAGATGGGCCCAGTTAGTGTTATTGGGTCCAGTTAGGGTTATTGGGTCCAGATAGGGTTAGCGGGGTATAGTTAGGGTTAAGGAGCTCTGTATAGAGCCCCATGAGTGATAGGGTTAATTAAGAGCTCATGGGGCTCTGTATAGTTCCCCATGACTTATAGGGGTCATTAGGGTCTTATGGGGCTCTGTATAAAGCGCCATGAGTGACAGGGTTAATTAAGGGCTCATGGTTCTCTTTATAGAGCCACATGAGTGATGGGGTTCATTTTAGGTGCCTGGGGAACGCTTATAGTACCCACACAGCAGTGGTTAATATTTTTTATAGCGTGGGTCCTTTCAGGACCTTTACGGTTGTACATGCAGCGGGTGTCACGATCGATGCCGAACGGGGATCCCTGCTAAAAAAGGGTTAATCTGGGAACACTTTGGGGGTCCCGATGGGGACCTCAAGCACAAAGGGGTGTTAATGTTAGGTGTTGCAGGGGTACTTACAGTACCCCTGCGGCTGGGTGTGGCTAATGGTATGCCGTGGGCCCTTTAAGGACCCATGGCTGGGAATAAGAACATTTTAAATTCAGCAGGGGTCGCGACTGATGCCGATCGGCGACCCCCACTGCAAGGTTAATGTGGGGACACTTCGGGGGTCCCTATAGAGACCCCTGCAGCATGGGTATGTGTTTAGGGTGCAGGGGGATGCAGTAGAACGGGGGATTGGACATACAGGCTTTCGTAGCTAGCAGGCACTTTTTTGTGCTCGTTGGGATTTTAGCAAGGGACGAGGTTCACTCCATAGACTAATGTGTGCGTGTTCTACGTAGCTCTCCTCTGAGCTATTTTCGGCCGTTTTCGTCCGTAATCTTGCTAAGTCGGAACAGATTAAGGAATCGGCCCTCGCAAACAGCTCTACAAGGCTTTAGTGAGGGCTGAGGGAAATACGAGGTCTAATTTGATGAGGCTGCATGATTTTTAAAATGTCATTACCTGAATATGTAATTTTATTATTTAGCATTGTTTAAATTAAATTAAATTGCCATTTTAATCATGGTCTTGTAACATCAGCAACTGCATTTGCTGCCAGAATTCTTATATTAAGTTAAAGGATCACAAAAATCACCACATGTACTCTGTACCATCGGTTAGTGGACGGAAAATCATTTAAAACTAACTAAACTCAAAACTCAAGAACTAACTTAGATATTATCATTTTAATTTAGCCATTGAACCCTTACAGCAAAAAAAACAAGCCTCGCGCAGCACGGCGAGCCATTAAACCGTAGCACTTTGCTGATCGTACGACTTCGCGATGAGCGCCGCATGCACTCATTGCCCGGCAAGCCTCGCGCAGCGAGGCGAGCCGTTAAACCGTACCTCTTTGCCGATCGAAAGACTTTGCGATTAGCGCCGCAGCCGCTCATCGCCCGGCGAGCCTCGCGCAGAGAGGTGAGCCGTTAAACCGTACCACTTTGCCGATCATACGACTTAGCCGTTAAACCGCAGCACTTTGGCAATGAGCGCCGCAGGCGCTCATTGCAGGCGAGCCGTTAAACCGTAGCACTTAGAAAAAAATACAAGATGAAAAAAATTACGAGATAAGCAGCGGAACCAAAACAATTAAAAAAACACTAAATACACACAAAAAAATAAAATAAAGGTCACTTACAGCATGGGGAACCAGGCAGGACCTCTGGGAGTGAGTCGGAACTCCAATTTACATCGATTTAGACGAGTTACAAAGATTGAAAATCGGCTAAGCGAGAAAAAAATGGCCGCAGAAAAAAATGAAAACGAGGCTATACTACTACGAACTGCGTAAAACATAGCCAAAGACGTATGTGCTCAAAAAACAACGAGACAAAGGATGCGCATTAAGCGCACAATGAGTAAAAAGACAGTAGCGAGTACATTTTACGAAACGCAATTACAGATTTACGCATTAACACAGATTTCCCGCCTTTGTCTCGCGCCACATCGGATTTCCCGCATAAAACAACGCATTTCGCTCGCGCAACAGCAGATTTCCCGCCTAAAACAATGCATTTGTCTCGCACACAAAGCCTATATATAGGGCACACTTGACACATAACTGACACTTCCTCCTCAGGTGATGACAGTCTGACTGGACGTTTTCTGATGCCGGGAAATCTCAAGAGATTGTTAGCTCTTCAGGATACTGCTTCAGCATTATTACATTAAAAAAGGTAAATTTCATTTATAATTATTAATTAATAAATTTGTACTTACTTAATAAATCAAAAATAATAAATTTAATTAATAGAAAAATAATATTGTGCTTACCTGTGTGAAACAATTGCTAATAACATTTATAATGTACATTAATTAATTAATTAATTAATCATTAATATCAAAATTAGTTAACGTTTAAGAATGTGAATAAAAAAGCAACACATTGATTCATTAATTATTAATTTACATTAATTTAAGAATTATTTTGTTATATATCGTGATTACCTGTGTGATACAATTGTTAATAACATTCATAATGTACATTAATTAATTAATTAATCATTAATATCAAAATTAGTTAACGTTTAAGAATGTGAAGAAAAAAGCAACACATTGATTAATTAATTATAAATGTACATTAATTTAATAATTATTTTGTTATATATCGTGATTACCTGTGTGAAAGAATTGTAAATAACATTCATAATGTACTTTATTTAATTAATTAATTAATCATTACTAATCATTAATACCAAAAAAGGTTAACGTTTAAGAATGTGCATAAGAAAAGGAACACGTTGATTAATTAATTATTGATGTACATTATTTAAATAATTCAGTTTCTTATATATTTAGTATAAAATAAACCAAAAAAAAAAAAAAAAGGCTGTATACTCATGCTTACATGTTGATGTTAGATTTAGTCACACATTACTTTAATATTAATGAACATTAATTGATTCTTATTTCATTAGTAATGTACATTATTTTAAGAATTCAGTTGTAACATACTCATTTTAAAATACCCCTCAAACAAAAAAAAGGGAATAGACTCATGCTTATGTCTTGACGTTATATTTAGTCAGACATTAATTTAAGATTAATACAGATTAATTGAGTCTTATTTAAAGACTAACAGTAATATTGAGTGTATGTTTTTAATCTATGCTTACATATGTGTGTTCATGCTGATTGATTGATATATTTATTTCATGTTTTGAATCTATGCAAAAATATGTATGTTAAGCCTCATTGATTGATACAGATGAAGCAACATATTATACATTAATTTTACTATTTTGTATAATTGCAGTGAACTGTAGCTGAATGAACAGAGATAGTGACGTTCGCACACATTGAACATCATAAGGATCATTTTGACAGGTACAGAATTTGAATTATATTACTACAGCAAGATATTAAAAAATATGATTTTAGGTTTTTAATGTAGACAAATATATGTCTGTTGATGTTCATTTAATGATATCGATGAAGCAAAAGATTAAAAATATTCTCAATTTGATTTTACAGTTTCTTTGGATCTGCAAGGGAATAAACACACAGCGTGACGTTTGCAGCCTTTTAACAACATCAACATCATCCTCACAGGTAACAAATTTAATTTTGTAGTGATGCATAGAAAAAGGCTATATTATATATTTGGTGAAAATGGAGAGTACTTATTGAGTCATTAACGTATGATATTTAGTCATAACTTGAAAATGTTGAAAAGACAATACTAATTAATAATAATATTTAAAAAAAATAAGAAGCTTACAACACTTGCAAAAAAAAGAAATTGATGGTATGCTGTGAATTCAATCAAGAAGGAATGGAATTGAAGGATTAATAATATAAAGATAGATATGTGCAGCTATTTCCTATTTAATATATGTCAATAAAATACTTTGAAAAATAGTTACATTTCTTTCAGTCTAAAGTGCAACATTTTAAAATGTTTGATTAGTTTATTCATCTACTTTAATGGAACAGTACAAAAAGGAAAAAAAAATGTATACAAAACAAAGAACTAACAATAATTACATCTCTATTTACAATTACAGATTAAAATGGCGGAGAATGGAGAAGACAAAATTGAACGCAAAAGAAGATTGGCAAGGGAAAGGAAGCAAAGGTGGAGAGATGCTCAGAAACCGGAAACTTCACAACGCTTGCGAGAAGAAGATCGACAGAGACTTTTAAATAAAAGAAAGATGAGTAAGAAAGCCGCAATTGAGTGTGTTGGGGCTTCCAAGAAACGTAAAAGTAAACAAAAACATCTCTGTGAACCATTGTCCAATTATTCTATTTTGCAGAATTACTTAAATGTAGACACACAAGAAAAAAATGTATGTTGAAGAAATGCATGACAATGTGTTTACTACTGCAGTAGAAGTAGATACTCATTATTGTGGGTTACTTAATGTGGTTTGTCAGTTTTGTGGGGCCTATCATTTTATAAAGGAAAGACCTACTGACGGAAATTTCATTAGTTGCTGTCAGAAAGGAAAGGTGAAACTTCCACTAAGACACCCATTTCCATATTATTTAGAATGCATAATGAGCGATCCAACATTTCAAAATTATAATAATTTCAAATAAAATATAAGGTCTTATAACAATGCAATTTCATTTGCTTCAATGGGTGCAACATTAGCAGAAAATGTACCAGGACATGGTCCTTACTGTTTCAGAGTTCAAGGTCAAATATACCACCGAACTTCACATTTACACCCACAACAAGGAGAGCAAAGGAAATTTGCACAGTTATATGTCTTAGATACGATGGAAGCTGTGGAACAAAGAATGACATTTCCAGAAAATAGACAGTGTTTGCGCATAGTCTTTGAACAGCTGGATAAAATTATGCAAAAAAAAACATATAGTCAAGCATACAAACAATTAGCACAGCTTGAAAAAGAACAACAGGAACATGCTGAAAGACATCAATTGCCTAAAGCAAGAGTAAATATGGTGTTAAAAAGAGATCGCAACACTGATCAAAGAAGATATAATTTACCTTCTGTAAATGAGGTTGCCATGGTGTTTAAAAATGAAGATGGTGAACCACCTTTTCAGCGGGATATTAGAATATATCCACGCAATGAAGAACAACCATTTATCAACATCAATATATTAAGCTGTAATTTAGATACAATGACATATCCCATCTTCTTTCCAAATGGGGAACCAGGATGGGAACCAAAATTACAATTGGAAAGTTATCCCAATACTAAACTTCGTATTAGATCTAATATTTCCATGCTGGAATATAAAGTGGCACAAACTGCTATCCGTGATTGTTTTAATCCAATTTTACATGGAGGCAAACTCACTCAACAATGGATTATTGATTCATATTTACAAGTTGAAGCCAATAATCTAAATTTCATTAAATATCAACAAAATAAATTACGAGTAGAACAGTATTGTGGATTAATGGATTATGTGGCAGATTTAGCTTCCAACAGAGACATTCCAGCTGGAAGAGGAATTATTTTGCCATCGTCTTTCCAAGGATCTTCTCGCAATATGCGAGAAACATATAATGATGCCATGGCTATTGTTACAAAATTTGGAAAACCAGATTTATTTATTACATTCACATGTAATCCACAATGGCCAGAGATCAAGGAAAAAACTACTTCTCACCGACCAGATTTAGTGGCAAGAGTATTCAAAATCAAACTCAATACATTAATACATGATATCACTAAAGCACACTTATTTGGACAATGTGTGGCTTTTGTTTACACCATTGAATTTCAAAAAATAGGATTGCCACATGCTCACATACTTTTAATACTGCAGGAAAAAGATAAGTTGAACACTGCAGAGAGAGTGGATTCAGTAATTTCTGCACAATTGCCAGACCAAGAAAAATATACAAAACTTTGGGAGATTGTTACACATAGAATGATTCATGGCCCATGTGGAGAGATGAATCCTAATTCACCATGTATGGAAAATAAAAAATGTACTAAAGAATTTCCAAAACAATTTCAAATTCAAACTTATGCAAATTGTGATGGATATCCTTTGTGTAAAAGAACACAAAGACAAACAGCTATTATCCGTGGCCAAAAGGTTGATAATAGATTTGTCGTTCCATACAATCCACATTTGCTCATCAAGTACAATGCACACATCAATGTGGAAGCTTGCACTTCGATTAAATCAATTAAGTATGTGTATAAATATATATACAAAGGATATGACACAGCTACTGTTGTTGTACAAGGTACTGCAAATGAAAACGAAAATCCAATTTTACATGATGAACTATCAAATTATTTAGATGCCCGGTATGTGAGTGCTCCTGAAGCAATGTGGCGCCTTTTGAAATTTGAGATGCATGATCGGTCACATGCTATCTATCGTTTAGCTGTACATTTACCTCAAAGTCAGTTGGTTTGCTTTACTCAAGGAAATTAAAGTACTGCATTATATCAAAGTGAAGACAGAGATACCACACTTACTGCATGGTTTAAATTAAACTGTCAAGATACACAGGCCAGACAATTTTTATACATAGAGATACCATATCACTATGTAGTTGTAAATGGTCTATGGCGACAACGAAGAAGAGATGCACATAAAATCATACCACGCATTTATACCGTCAGTCCAAGGGATATTGAACGTTTCAGCTTAAGATTACTTTTGCTACATGTTCCCGGTGCACAGAGTTTTGAGCATTTACGTACAGTGAATGACATAGTTTATGATACATTCCTATTAGCTGCAAGACATCAAAATTTCATAGCTGATGATACAGAATGAGAGAGGTGTCTGGAAGAAGCAGCACTATGTCAAATGCCTAAGCAAATGAGACAATAATTTGCATTCATTTGTTTATTTTGCAATGTACCTGATGCTTTCACTTTGTGGGAAACAATTAAATTAAACATGTCAGAAGATTTCTTGAAACGTTACAGAGAACCAATAGCTCTGTTAAAAACATTGATGGAAATCCAAGAAATATTGTTGGCTCATGGATTAAATTGTGCAAGTTTTAATTTACCTGATCCAGGACTTATAGATGACATCAATTTTGATGATTATGACACTGAGCTTCAAAAACAAAAAACCCAAGAAAAACTGGCAACTTTAAATATTTTACAGTTAGAAGCATTTCATGCCATCACAAATGCTACAGATGATGAAATGGTCAAAGACCGGTATTTCTATCTAGACGGACCAGGTAGATCAGGAAAAACGTATCTGTACAATTGTTTGATGAGTTACATTCGACCACAGGGTCAGATAGCTATGCCATTTGCAACAACTGGAATTGCTGCACTTTTGTTAGATGGTGGGAGAACTGTGCATAGTGGATTTAGCTGCCAGTTCCCATTTTGGAAACATCAGTGTCAGATATTCGATTGAATTCCTTACAAGCAAAACAATTTAAACTAATTATCATAGACGAGGCAACAATGATGTCATGTAATGCATTGCAATGTATTGACAGATTCTTAAAAGAAGTAATGGATAATAAGTTGGTGGAAAGGTGAATCTGTTAGGAGGAGATTTTAGGCAAACATTACCTGTTGTGCCACACGGAAATAGAACGGAGATCATTGAAACATGTATCAAGACCAGTAAACTGTGGCAAATATTTACACATCTCAAATTAGAATTAAATATGAGATCTGAAGGCCAAAATGAATTCAATGACTGGCTCATTAAAATCGGAGATGGAAAACATCCAGAAATACAGCATTGACCAAATGATACCATTGAAATTCCATCATAAATGGTTTGCAATGAATCACTCATATCAGCCATATTTCTAAACACTCTTAATAATGAGGATTACTCAGACATTGCAAACAAAGTGATATTAACATCAAAAAATATCGATGCCTTGAATGTAAATAACGAAATTTTAAAAATACATTAATGCACCACAAAATAATTATTACAGTGCAGATTCTCTTCTGTCAGATGATAAAGACAGTGAATCGAATTTTAATATCGAATTTATTAATTCGTTAACACCATCTGAAATGCCCCCACATATTTTACAATTAAAAAAAGGTGCAATTGTTATGTTATTGCAAAATATGAATCCAAAAAAAGGACTTTGTAATGGGACCAGATTAATTGTGCATGAGTTAAAAGATCATTTTATACATGCAGAAATTATAACTGGGACCCATAAAGGTGAACACGTTTTTATACCAAGAATTGATTTAGCTCCAAGTGAGAGTGGCTTGCCCTTTGTCCTTCAACGGAGACAATTTCCAGTTATCATGGCATTTGCAATGACATCAATAAATCCCAAGGACAAACTTTTAAGTCAGTTGGGATTTTTTTAAAGGAACCAGTTTTTGCACATGGACAACTCTATGTGGCTTTTTCAAGGTGCACTAATCCAAAAGAAATTAAAGTGCATGTTGAAGAAAACGAAACTCAAGGTCATTTATTGGATGATGGATGTGTTTACACCAAAAACATTGTCTACTATGAGGTGTTGGAAAGATAGAGGACAATGGTTTCATTTTAATTCCATCATTTTATGGTATTCAATATGATTGCACAAAAACAATATTTCAAGTAAAACATCTAAAGAATGGACAAAAAAACATAAAGAACAGTGGTTTGACTTCCAGTACAAAATAAAAGTACTCTGGGACTCTTTAAATAGGGGACCACTATTTCACTTATGAAAATCTATGTGATATTTGCTGAATGGACAAACTGAAAAAAAAAAAAAAAAAAACAACAACAAAAACTACAGTAAAATATCTTTAAACAGATTTGAATGGGTTCAAAGTTTAATATTTACATGATTGGCCCCACAAAACAATTAACTGAATTTTTCAGGATTTACAAGAGTTAAATGTTATTGTTTGATGTTACAATTTCAGATGTTAAATATGTGTTTTTTGAATTTTTAAAAAAGTTTGTTAAATATATATGTGGTATAGTCAAATATGTATTGGTAGTATAAAGTTGAAGTATTTAATAATAATTGGAAATGTATTATTTAAAGACAAAGTATTGATTCAGGGAGAAATCCGATCGCCAGTTAATGGGGTCAGGAATGAATTAATTTTTTTCCCTCTGATACAATTGGACATGTTTCAATAGGGTTTTTTTATTGTTTGCCTTCCTCTGGATTCAATGCTAATTTAGTTTAACAAGAGTTTAACAAATATGTTACAAATGATAAAAAGCATGTTATTGTTAAAATAATTTTCTTACTCGAAGTTAATATAGTCTGCAGTTAGTGATAAATATGTATTGAAAAGTGTTAGTATTGTTAACAAAATGTTGAACAAATGTTTCATATACAAGTTGAATGTTACAAAGTTTAATGTTTGTGAAATATAAGTTGAAAGTTAAAAAAATAAAAAGTTAAAAAAATTAATGTGTTTTTATTTTTAGAAAAAAAAAAAAGGGACAAATGTAGCAGACTCATTTTGTGTTGCAAACAAATTTCACAACATTTAATTTTTAGTGACCGTCATTTTTTGACGGGCAAGTCGCTAGTATATATATATATGTTATAGTTGGCACCAGAGTGGGGCACCAAGGGCTCAATCTAAAAAAAATTATTTGGACCGCCGTCACCTAGGGGGGCAAATAAATTTTTGGCACCGGGGCCCTCCATTTACTAGCTCCACCACTGCTCCCACCCCATGTCCTCTAGGCACCCAGCCCATGTCCCCTAGGCCCCCTGGAGCCCCTCACCCTCACCAGGACCCCCTCTTTTACCCTGATCGGTGGGAGTAAATCTCTGTGTGTCTTCTGCGCCTCCCCTGCCGGCGCATCTATCTACAGAGGCAGGGAGTGTTGAATGACGTCACATGACTCTGCAGATAGCTGCGCCGGCAGGAGAGGCACAGAAGACACACAGTGATTTACTCCCACCTATCAGGGTAAGAGAGGGCGTCCTGGGGAGGGTGAGGGGCTCCAGGGGGGCCCAGGGGACATGGGCTGGGTGCCTAGAGGACATGGGGTGAGAGAGGGCTCCTCATAAAAAAAAACAACACAAATAGCTGATTTGGCCGCCCTAAAATAGTGCCGCCCTGCAGCCCATTTAGCCCATATGTAAATACGGCCCTGGGTCAGTGGTTGGATTTTTCATCCCCATCAGCCTAAGGATTCACCAGCTACATATATATATATATATATATATATATATATATATATATATATATATATATATATATATATATATATATATTATGTCTCTCAATAGCTATGTGAATTTATGCACATCCTCATATAGATATGAATAACTAGATTTATTATGATGGTTGTAAGACAGAACAAAATACCAAAATAGAGGCGCTCAATCAGAGAATGAAGTAACCTTAATAGGTTAGTTCTATGGACTTGAAAACCTACTCTGAGAGCAACCTCTTTTACTTGTGCCCTTCACAGGGAGGAATGTCCGTCTGGTCCTGGAGAGCCGTACACAGGACTGTATTTGCGAATATCCTTTCTGTGCACAAGTGAGTCAATTAGAATGACTGAAGAAACAATTCACTCACCTGTGTGCAGCAGGGATATAATGATATCCTGGCATGTGTGGGGCTCTTCAGGACCGAACTTGCCCACCCCTGCTGTAGTATATCAGTCTGGTCCCACTCAAAAGAGTGATCCAGTCCCAAAATACCAGGCAAGTCTACTCTGAACAGGAGAAACAGCAAATCCCAGACAAACATTTTGTATTTTCATTGGGCCTTGTCAGTATAAAAGAAGCAGCAGTTCTCTAGTAAAGAATTTTGCAAGACTGCCTCCTCAATGTTCAGTCTGTCAGCAATACCAACCAGTATAATGAAGAGAATAAAAGTATATATATACTGTAACACAGTGCCCCCCAGAGGTGAGAACAAAACATTTTTGAAGCGTTCATCCCAGGAAAGAAAGAGTTAAATTCCTGGAGCAGTGATAAGCAACTAATTGGAGCTGCAGGTGTTTTAAGCCTGATAAAGATACCTAAAGAGAAATGGGTGTGGAAACCGGCAATTAGGCCCTGTGTGGCTTAAGCAGAAGTAAGGACAGAGTCTGGAACAAACTAAGAAGGACACTTGTAGTTATCTGCCAGTGAGAGTGAAGGCAGTGGTTTTACTTTGTCTGCTGAAAGCAGAAATTGAGACAGGCTGAGAGGAGCCCGAAAGTTTACAGAGGAGACTGTTTGCTGCAGAAGAAAAAAAGGATTTGCAGAGGAGACTGTTTGCTGCAACAAGGATTTGTGCCAAAAAGAGCATTTACAGAGGAGACTGTTTGCTGCAGGGGAAAAAGGGATTTGCAGAGGAGCTGCTGCAAGGATTTTGCCATAGCAGTTTTTACAGCGGAGACTGATTATTGATAACCCAGTGATTGGAGCAGAGGATCCATTACAGCTGAGAGAGTGAGAGACACTGGGTTTAAAGGTACCATTACAGAGTGTGATAATACACCCCAGGGAGAAGTCTGTGAAGTTAACAGATATTTAGCCTTCACTAAAAGAGGGTGCTAAGGGTCCCTTGAGCATCCCTGGAGGTTGGGGTATCTGGAGAGCAGGGCGGGCTAGAACCCCACCCTTTTGTATGAAATTGAGATGACTGTCTGCAGAGAAAAGGAGACTTAATACTGTCGAATATGGACTACTCAAAAACTGTATATTTTTACCAGAAGGCAGAGAAGCGGCTTCAGGGCTAGCAAGGGTGTTCCTTATGTTAAGCCAGTACTTTTAAGTAGATGTTTATTTCATGCTGAAAATAAGCTATTTTTGTTTATTTTTTAAAACTTTTTATTAAAAAGAAATAAAAAGCACTTTGGGACTTGGTTGTTTATATGAAGTCACTGAAGAAACCAGTAGCCAAAGGCCACATTACCACAATACATATTAAAACTTTAGTTTTTAGTTTGCTTCATTTGTTCTGTGTTCTCAAAGGTACATATTGAACTTTTTTTATGTACTTTACAATATAAGAACATGTTTTGTTTAGCCTTACTACCCCTCTCTTATATAAGTACTAGCGACTTGCCCGTCAAAAAATTAGGGTCAATAAAAGAAAGTGTTGAAATGCTGCTTGTCACACAATGTGAGTGTACGGTTTGCCTCTACTATATAGACCCCTCTACCACACTAATGAACACATGTAATAACACTATAAGTGCCATTAGGGTCATTCAGACCCAAAGTGTAAGCACTACACCATTTTAACCCTGTCACTTATGGGGGTCTATCCAGACCCTCATAAGCCTCTATTTAACCCCATCAGTCCCATAAGGGTATATTATGACCATTATGGGCCTGTTACAACCCAACATTAACCACATAAGTGCCATGACGGTCCTCAAGGACCATCATGACACTAAGTATAAACACTACACTGCACTATACCCCCCCAATAAAACATTAAATATCAACTAAACACCCTCTACACTAACCTATTAACACCTACACTACCTACCTACCCCTAATAACCCCCTCCCCACCACTGTAATTACAGAAATAAAAAAAACTAAAGTCATCAAAAATCAAAAATCTACATTACATAAAATAAAAAAAAAATAAAAACACCAAATCACACTTGAAAAGGAAATACATATAATACATACAATACAATTAAATACAATACAATACAATACAATTAAATACAATACAATACACCCCTATCTAATATACATCCCCCTATCTAATATACAATACTATCTATCTAGTATACAATAAATACTATCTATGTACTACTCATCCCCCTATCTATCTAATATACAATACATGCTATCTCTATATAGAAACCCTAGTTCTAAGCTAAAATAAAATAATTAAGACCACTTAGCTTTGAAATGTTTCTTCAGATCACCAACCTAGCGTAAAAAAGATTAAAAAATTACTACAAAATGTTTACATAAAATAAATAAACATTCTAAACATTCTAAATATTCTACTCACCTTTCCAGCATGTCACATCCTCCATCTTTGCTTCTCCTGCACTGCACCTGTTAAAAAAAAAACATTACATTAGTTCACATACATAAACATAAAACCAAGTAAAATAAACACAATCTACATTGTACTTACCTGCCCACGATGTCTCCGGCCTCATGGTGTTCTGCCCCGGATGGGCCCTGGAAGAATCTGCGCTTTTTAAAAAAACAAAAAACAACACACATCCGCCCTTGAGGATGTCCCCGACGCTAATGAGCTTCCTACAGAGTGTTCCAGAATAAAATTGGCAATGGCGGCTTCTGATTGGCTGAAAACGCTGTCGAAAATTCAGCCAATGAGAAGACGCCAATTGTGAACCAATGAGAAAGGAATACACCCCAAAATCCCACGATGATTGGATAACGCACCTGTCAATCTTTATTTGAACCAATCTGAAGGCTTTATTGCCATCAGCGAATAACAATGGGATACACCCCCACGCGGTGATTAGCTGAAGACATCTGCACCTTCCCATTGGCTGTAATACGGATTGACATTGACAATAGCCAATGAGAAGGCGCAAATGACTTCACCAATCAGTATGTGGGGGTGTATTCCATTGTGATTGGCTATTGTCAGTGCAACCAATCAGAATGCGCAGATGACTCCAGCCAATCACCCTGTGGGGGTGTATTCCATTGTGATTGGCTGAAGGCATCTGCGCCTTGTGATTGGTTTAAATAAAGATTGACAGGTGCATTATCCAATCAGAGTGGGATTTTAGGGTGTATCCCTTTCTGATTGGCTCACACATTGGCGCCTCCTGATTGGTTGAAAATGCTGTCTATCAAATTCACCCAATCAGAAGGCGCCATTGCCTATTTTCTTCCGGAAAAGTCTCCAGGAGCCTCATTAGCGCTGGGGATGTCCGTGAGTGCTGATGTGAGTTCTTTTTTTTTATAGCGCGGTTCCAGGGCGGGGCAGAAGAGGAGGAGGCCGGAGACATCGCGGGGAGGTAAGTATAATGTAGATTATGTTTATGTTATTTTGTTTTTATGCTTATGTATGTGTATTAATGTTATGTTTTTTTTAACGGGTGCCGCGCTGGAGAAGAAGAAAAGAAGATGGACGGGACATGCCGGAAAGGTAAGTAGAATATTTAGAATGTTTAGAATGTTTATTTATTTACTGTAAATGTGTTGCACTAATAATTTTATTTTTTTTCCTAGGTGACTGATCTGAATGGACATCTGCGAAGGTAAGTGGTCTTAATTATTTTATTTTAGCTTAGAATTAGATTATTTTAAATATAGATAGCATTTATTGGATGTTGGCTAGGGGTATGTGTTTTATATAGATAGCATAGCATGTATTGTATATTAGATTGTGTTATTTATTTAGATAGATTGGTGGATGTATATTAGATAGATAGGATGTATATTAGATTATGGTATTTATTGTATATTACATAGATTGTGTGATGTATATTATATAGATTGGATGTATTGTATATTAGATTGTGTTATTTATTTAGATAGATTGGAGATGTATGATAGATAGATAGGATGGATATTACATAGATAGTATTTATTGTATATTACATAGATTGTGTGATGTATATTATATAGATTATGGTATTTAGATAGATTGGGGGATGTTTATTAGATAGATAGGATGCATTGTATATTAGATAGGGGTGTATTGTATTGTATTGTATTATATTGTATGTATTTGTATCGTATTGTATGTATTATATCTATTTCCTTTTCAGGTGTGTATTTTTTTTTCTGTACTGGGGGGGGGGGGTTGTAATGGGCTTTTTTATTTTCTGTAATGTTCCTTTTTTATTTTTTGTAATGTAGATGTTTTATTTTTTGTGACTTTAGGCTTTTTTATTTTCTGTAATTAGAGTGGTGGGGGTTATTAGGGGTTAGGTAGGAAGTGTAGGAAGGTAGTGTAGGTGTTAATAGGTTTGTGTAGAGGCTGTTTTGTTGATATTCAATGTTTTATTGGGGGGTATAGTGCAGTGTAGTGCAGTGTAGGGTATAGTGAAGTGTCTGTATTGACCCCCATGAGTGAGGGGGTTAATTAAGTGCTTATGGGGGTCTGTATTGGCCCCCATGAGTGACAGGGTTAATGAAGGGCTTATAGGGGTCTATATTGACCCCCATGAGTGAGGGGGTTAATGAAGTGCTTATGGGGGCCTGTTTTGACCCCCATGAGTGACAGGATTAATGAAGGGCTTATGGAGGTCTGTATTGACCCCCCTGAGTGAGGGGGTTAATGAAGTGCTTATGGCGGTCTATATTGACCCTACTGAGTGAGGGGGTTAATGAAGTGCTTATGGGGGTCTGTATTGATGCCCAAGAGTGACACAGTTAAGGAAGGGCTTATGGGGCTCTGTATTAACCCCCATGAGTGACATGGTTAATTAGGGGTTTATTGGGGCCTGTATTGACCCCCATGAGTGATAGGGTTAATGAATGGCTTATGGGGGTCTATATTGACCCCCATGAGTGACAGGGTTAATGAAGGGCTTATGGGGGTCTATATTGACCCCCATGAGTGACAGGGTTAATGAAGGGCTTATGGGGGTCTATATTGACCCCCATGAGTGACAGGGTTAATTAGGGTTTATGGGGGTTGTATTGACGCCCATGAGTGAGGGGGTTAATTAAGTGCTTATGGTGGTCTGTATTGACCCCCATGAGTGACAGCATTACTGAAGGACTTATGGGGGTCTATATTGACCCCCATGAGTGACAGGGTGATAGTGTATATATATTTTTTTTATAACGGGTCCTTTAAGGACTCCTAACGTGGGAATTTAGAATGTTTATTGCAGTGGTGGTCCCCAATCGAGAGCGATCGGGACCCCCACTGCGATGTTTAATGTCGGATTAATGCAGGTCTCCGAGCTTATCTCGGATCCCGTGGGGTTAATGTGGTTTTCCGAGCTCATCTCGGATCCCTTCTTGAGTAAGTTGTACGTGGATGGGCTTTGAGCCTTGTTTTCGTTTTTTTCGGTGCCCATTTTTTCTCTCGCTTAGGGTATTTGCGTGTGTCTGAACTCAGGAATTTAGACTTCAATAAAGGTGTAACTTCACTTTCAGAGGTCCTGGATGCCCCCCTTGCTATGTGTAAGCTTTTTATGTATATTTTGTGAGTATTTGGTGTGTTTTGACTGTTTTTACATTCGCGCGGTTCGGCCGTATTGGTCGTATTTTTCGTGCGTTTGGGTGTGCAGTTAAGGTTGGTTCCGAGGTCATTTTTTTTTCTAATTCGTGTGTGTGTGTTTAACCGCGTGCGTGTGTGTTTTTAACAGCGTGTAAGGCGTCTTTGAGCCTCCACCTCCGCAAATGCGGACCCTCGCTTCGCAAAGCGTGACGACGATTCATAGTTTGACAACTATTATATGTGATGATGGTATAAATTGTAAAGTGTGTTTCTAGCTGCTCTAAAGTTGAAGATTCATACACTAAGGTGGGATTTTTCTTAATTGCAGAGTGAGTTCCTTCCAATTCCTATATTATCCCATGAAACCTGTGCATCAAAATATGAAGAATCATTTCATCACATGGAAATGGTAACATGGAAATGGTAAAGGCAGCATCTTTCTCGTGAGAAAAGGCAACCTCAATGAGTTAATTATAATAAATCCAAACAATATAAAATATAAATTGAAAAAAAATATTATTTCTGTTTAAGTGAAAATAATTTTGTCAAACTTACTGTCAATATAACATGTATTAATTTGGTACATGATAACAGACTCTAGTCTCAAACACACATTTTGTTGTCCAGGGGTCACTCTGTTGTAGAAATTAGGTTTCCAGAGAACACTGATATCTACTTGGATTTATGACAACTAGTAAAAGTTCACATATTAAAGATGGGCAGCAAGTATCAGCCAGAAGAATAGTATTAGATGCATCAAAACGTGCACACCGCTGGCATTGTAAATACAGAATACCACCTCTTGTCACACATAACCCTGACAGATAATTTAACATCTGTCAGAGTGTACTGTGCTAGAATGAAACAGTATGGTACCATCCAGCGACAAATAGCAATTTTCTTCAAGCATTTGTGTTCCTATCAGTGTCCATCCTTATTTATATACCAATAGTGTGCACCAACATTAGATAATAAATAAATAAATATATATTCATGTACATCATCAAATGTAGTGTACATGATACAATGTACTGTATGTGAAAGAAGGCGCTACATTGGGGAAACCAGCCAGAAACTACAAATGCGAATGAACCTCCACTGAAGCTCCATCAAAAAACACCATTTCACCCAGGAAAATCACTCCATCCAGAACCTCAAAATAAAAGTACTCAGAGGGAATTTCAGAACTATCCAACAACGGAAAACTTTTGAATTAAAAATGATTCAATTTTTTAATACCAAGGATTTTGGTATTAACATTGATTTAGGCTTTCTGGCCCACTATCTTAATGTCTTATAGCTAACACATTCCACTTACCTCCCCCCCTTCTATTGCTGTTTTTGTAAGCTACATGCTATGCCTAAATGTATTGCTCTTTATTTCACTCTGCTGTGTTCTTATCTACAACCTGATCTATAGACTTACTGACCTATCAGGACATTATTCACAGTGCTGGTCTGTTTCTCACTTAACTCTGGCCAATTAATTTAGTCTTTCTTGTTTTTCATAGTTACATAGTACATAGTTACATAGGGCCTCATTCTATTAGCGGCCGCAGCCGTTGCGGGGCCGCAAGGACCGGCCGCAAGCTTTACAGCTATTCTATTCCCTTCCGGCCGGGGGCTCCGGCAGGCTTGCGGCCGGCGCCTTGCTATCCCTTGCGGCCGCTCGCGCCGGAGGAAAGCTTTTGATCTAAAATGACCGCAAGAGTTTCGGTCGTAAGAAATTCCTATTTGCAATTCAATTGCTCCGGGAACCCTCTCTGCAAGGCTAAAAACGAGTCGCAGCTTACTTGCAGGAAAGAGGTCCCACTAGCACCAATTAAGCACATAAAATAGCTCAAATAAAGCCATCCTGCTATAAAGGGATTTTTGGTGTTAGAAAAAATAGCACATAATTATCCTATACTCAAATCCGTAAAATATTTCATTTTTAATATACGTAAAATATACATGTAAAAGGTCCAGAGTGCTTGGAGCACTTCAGACCCGCCCACGCCGCAGCCGGAAAATAAACAGTTAATTTGAACTTGGGTTTGGGCTGATGTGCAAGCTTGAGAGGGGGTTACTTTTAATCCTCATGTCCCCCAATATGATCCCTAGCATTTACAGAGCTGTACAGTGCAGGCTTGAATTTATTTTTGCGATTTTAAATTTCACAGCTTACGGCCGGTTTCAAGATATGCGGCCGGCCGTAAGGGGAGATCCTTGCGGGGCCGTATAATAGAATCGCGAGTTAACAGAACCCCTGCAAGGAATCGCAGCCTTACGGCCGATTTACGGCCGATAATAGAATGAGGCCCATGGTAATTAAGGTTAAAAAAAGACTTTCAGTCCATCAAGTTCAACCTGTTAAGATCTCCTCTGATCTGCAATATGCGGAATAGTTATCAATTACATTATTGATTAAATAATTATTAATAGTATAGTATTGGAGGATGAATAAAGAGTTAGTCCATCAAGTTCAACCTTTTTAGATCTCTATTGATCTTTTTAATGTGGACTATTTATTATTATTTGTTAATTGTTATTAGATCCAGAGGAAGGCAAACAGAAAAAAAAAAAACATTGAAACTTTGCAAATTGTCTCATAAGAAAAAAAAAAAAAAGCAAAATTCCTTCCTGACCCCAGAAACTGGCGATCAAATTTCTCCCTGGATCAATATTCCTTTGCTAGTTATCTAGGATAGCCTTGAATGCCCTCTTTATTCAAAAATATATCTAACCCCTTTTTGAAGTTGTCTATCGAATTCGCTGTCACTACCTCCTTTGGTAGAGAATTCCACAGTTTAACCACCCTAACTGTGAAGAACCCTTTTCTTTGTTTAAGGGGAAATCTTTTTTCCTCTAACCTCAAAGGATGTCCTCTTGTCAGTTGAAAATCTCTTGCTACAAAAAGTTCACTTGACAAAGCCTTATATTGACCCTGGATGTATTTAAATAACGTAATCATATCTCCTCTTAGACGCCTTTTTTCTAGCGAAAATAAGTTTAATTTTGTTAGTCTTTCTTCATAACTTAGCCCTTCGATTCCCCTTATTAGTTTTGTAGCCCTTCTCTGTACTTTTTCCAGCTCTAAAATGTCTTTTTTATGAGGTGGTGCCCAAAATTGTACTCCATATTCCAAATGAGGACGTACTAGAGATTTGTATAGTGGCAGAATTATATCTTCTTCCCTGGCTTCTATACCCTTCCTAATACATGCTAATATTTTATTTGCCTTTGCAGCCGCTGCTTGGCTTTGAGCGCTGTTACCTAGGTGGTTGTCCACTAGTACTCCCAAATCCCTTTCAATATCTGATACCCCTAGATTTTCTCCATTAAGATTATAGATTGCTTGGCTATTGTTCCTTCTCAAATGCATAACCTTACATTAATTTGTATTAAATCTCATCTGCCATTTAGCCGCCCATTTCTCTAATTTATGCAAATCCTTTTGTAGGGAAAGTACATCATTATCTGATTTTATTACCTTGCACAACTTAGTGTCATCAGCAAAAATGGAGACACTACATTCGAGTCCTACTTCAATGTCATTAATAAATATGTTAAAAAGGAGAGGACCTAATACTGAACCTTGAGGAACCCCACTTATCACATTAGACCAATCGGAGTATGTTCCATTCACAACAACCCTTTGCTTCCTGTCTTTTAGCCAGCTCTCGATCCATGAGCAGATATTTACTGCAATTCCTGTATCCCTTAGTTTGCTCACTAGTCTTCCATGTGGCACTGTATCAAATGCCTTTGAAAAATCTAAAAAGACTACATCCACTGAGTAGCCCTGATCCAAGTTCCTACTAACCTCCTCATAAAAACTAATTCGATTGGTCTGACACGACCTATCCTTCATACATCCGTGTTGACTGCTACCTATGATCCTGTTCAAATAGACATATTCTTGTATTCTGTCCCTTATTAACCCTTCTAAAAGCTTCCCAACTACAGAAGTGAGGCTCACTGGTCTATAATTCCCCGGATTTGCTCTAGATCCCTTCTTAAATATAGGTATCACCTCTGCTTTTCTCCAGTCATCTGGTAGAGACCCCGTAGTGAGTGAGTCTTGAAAGATTAGATATAATGGTTTGGCTATTACAGAACCCAGCTCCCTCAGTACCCTTGGATGTATTCCATCAGGACCTGGGGCTTTATTAACATTTATTTTCTCCAACCTCTTTTGTATTACTTCCTGCGTTAACCAATTATTTAGTAAAGGTAGTGTAGCCCCATTATGTTGCGGTGTCCCAACCACTGGTACCTCCCTTGTGTATACCGAAGAAAATAACCTATTTAGCTCATCTGCCTTTTCCTGGTCACTAATTATCAGATGGCCTGTGTCACATTGTAATGGTCCTATCGATTCCTTCCTGGCCTTCTTCCCATTAATATATTTAAAAAATATTTTAGGGTTAGTCTTACTTTCCATTGCAACTGACTTCTCATTTTCTATTTTAGCCAGTCTAATAGCCCTTTTGCAAGACTTGTTGATTTCCTTATAGTCACATAAAGCTGCCTCTGTTCCCTCCTTCTTGTATAATTTAAATGCATATTTCTTTTTCCTCATCATGATCTTTAAGTCATTGTTAAGCCACATAGAATGTGATTTACTCCTCTTCATTTTATTTCCACATGGTACATGCCGATGAGTATGTTTATTTAGTAAGGATTTGAATGTTGTCCATTTATTTTCAGTATTCTTCCCTGTAAGTTCGTTGTCCCAGTCTATATGTTGTATTGCTGCCCGTAGCCCATTAAAGTTAGCCCTTTTAAAATTTAGAGTTTTTGTTGGCCCCTTACAACTCTGTTTTTTGTATTCAATCTCAAATGAGACTGTGTTGTGATCACTGTTCCCCAAGGGTTCCCCTATTTTTACATTTGATATTGTAACGGACCCGCTGGCACTCCGACTTATCACATTTCCCCAAGCATGAGCCAAGGCTTCCAGAAAGGGTCAAGCAGGTCTGTTTAATGAGCACCCAAAGCACCAGCACTCACACAGCCAGAGCAACTCCTCCTCAGACAGAGAAAACTGACAGTTGAAAACAGACAGTATTTGAAAATATGACAGTTATTAAGGGTTCTAAACTGGTGTTCTAAGAGGGAGGGGAATAAATTAATCTAATAAAATCCACTATGCTAAAATAACCTACAGCTAAAATACAGGCAATAATCAAGGCAAAAGTCTCTTGTGGCTGCTTCTGCCACAGATATTATATCAATATTACTTGTGATGACTAAATCCAAGATGGCCCCATTTCTTGTAGGTTCTTGTATTACCTGGGTGAGATAATGATCCCTTAGTGTACTCAAGAACCTGCTCCCCTTAGCTGAGCTGTTGGTCTCATTTATCCAGTTTATTTCAGGGTAATTAAAGTCTCCCATTATTAGAACTTGCCCATGCTTAGCTACATTTCCAATCTTTAACAATAATTGTATTTCCTCTCTTTCCGCTATATTCGGGGGTTTATAGCATACTCCCACCAATATGCGTTTAGAATTAGCTCCTCCACTATTTAGCTCAACCCACAAAGATTCAATGATGCCGTTAGTGCCAGCATAAATATCTTCTCTGACCATAGGCTTAAATTCAGGCTTAACATGAAGACAGATCCCTCCTCCTCTTTTACCATTTCCCCTATCTTTCCTAAATAGGTTATAACCATCCAGATTAACAGTCCAGTCATGAGATTCATCCCACCATGTTTCCGTAATGCCTATTAAGCCCCATTTTTCTTGTACTGCTAATATTTCTAGCTCATCCATTTTCCCAGGCAAACTTCTTGCATTAGCAATCATACACTTTATGTTGCTATGGCTCTGCTGTTGTGAAGTGCCTGCCACTGTATTTGAGGCCCCTATTAATACCTCCCTACTTTCTATTGTAACCCTCCCCCTTCTCCTCCCCCATGGGTAACTAATTCATCCCTTTCCCTCTCTACCCTATTTACCCCAATACTTCTATATAGTCCCTCCCCCCACCTACAAGTTTAAAAACTCCCCCAGCCGTTCTACCATCCTATCCCCTAGCACAAAAGCGCCCTCATCATTAAGGTGCAATCCATCCCTGCTATAGAGATTGTACCCAAGTGAGAAGTCAGCCCAGTGCTCTAAAAACCCCAAACCCTCTGCACTGCACCACTTTTTTAGCCACGCATTAACCTCCCTAAGCTCCTTCTGCCTCCCTGGGCTAGCACGTGGCACTGGTAGTATCTCAGAAAATACTACCTTGGAGGTCCTTGCTTTAAGCTTATTCCCTAATTCTCTAAAATTATTCATTAGAACACTCCATCTTCCACTAACTTTGTCATTGGTACCAATATGTACCAAGACCGCCGGTTCATTACCAGCCCCTCCCAATAATTTATCCACCCGATCCACAACATGCCTAACCCGAGCACCCGGGAGACAGCAAACTGTTCGATTGCTGGGATCTGGGTGACAAATTACCCTGTCTACCTTCCTAATAATAGAGTCCCCTACCACCAAAACATGTCTGTTGCTCTGCCTATTCTGCCCTCCCTCTCCTCCAGTAGAACTGTTCTCTCGGCTGTTAGAGGGAACAGCTCTATCTGGCATTGCCATTCCTGAATGGACATCCCCAATATTTTCACTCAACCTGGCAAATCTGTTGGTGTTTGCCAACTCAGCCTGCCTCCTCCTGTCCCCCCTGATTTCCCTTCTAACTGTAACCCAGCTACCTCCATGGCCATCCTCACTAGCCCCAGCTCCTCACTCCATACTAGGCCCAGCTAAACTGTGCGCCGTGAGCACCACCTCCCTTTCCAGTAGAGCAGTATCACTAAGTGCTGCAATTCTCCTCTCCAGAACTTCAATTTGAGCTTCCAGAGAGGCAACATGCTCACACCTGTCACAGAGGTATGGACCCTGGATCATCTGTTCCAGTAGTGCATACATTTGGCAGGATGGACACTGAGTGAGGTTTCCACTGGACTGACTCATGATTATCAGTTACAAAAATACAGTGAGAAAACAAATCAATGTATTTGTATAAAGATTTATTTTCCACACCTTAAACCAAACAAAACAGAAACAATATATACGTTTGTTTTCTGTTTTTTCTTATAATACCCCTTTTCTTTGGATTTCCTCCTTTTATTTAATCTCCTACACACTAACTACACTTACATTAGAAATGATTGCAAGCTCCCAAGCTCGCTCTTCCCTTGTTAAAATAGACCCCGCCTACTCGCCTGTACAATGATAAATGAGCACAGGAGAGAAAACACTGTCCTGCCCAACAGAACCGATTCAAGAGAAAACAACAAAATGCACACAGATATAACTTACATAGGCCAAGCCACACCCACTCTCACCTGTACACTGATTACTGCAACAGGACAGAAAACTGTGCAGTGACTTACAGAGCGGATTCAAACCAGACCTCACACAAATGCACACAGATATAACTTACACAGGCCAAGCCACACCTACTCTCACCTGTACACTGATTACTGCAACAGGACAGAAAACTGTGCAGTGACTTACAGAGCGGATTCAAACCAGACCTCACACAAATTCACCAAGATATAACTTACACAGGCTAAGCCACACCCACTCTCACCTGTACACTGATTACTGCAACAGACAGAAAACTCTGCACTGACTTACAGAGCGGATTCAAACTGGATTTCCAATTTTTTTTTTCATCTCTTTCTGTTTGCTGTTTTTAGTTCATACTTGTATCAGTATCGCTTTTTGACTTGATAAAGAGAGGCATTATCTCTTGAAAGCTCGTCTCTTTATTATGAATACGTTTGTCCAATAAAAAAGGTATCACTATTCACTGCAATACTCTGATTATTCAACTATATATATATATATATATATATATATATATATATATATATATATATATATAAAATGTTACAAAGTAATTGATGTTGAAAAAATACTTTTAGTCCATCAAGTTCAACCTTTTAAGATTTCTTCTGATCTGCAATATGCGGATTAGTTGTTAATTGATCCAGAGGAAGGCAAACAGAAACAAAACAAGTTAAAGTTAGCCAAATGTCTCAAAATGGGGAGAAAAAAAATCCTTCCTAACCCCAGATACTGGCAAACGGATTCGTCCCTGGATCCATATTCCCACTCAAATTATTCAGGATAACCCTGAATGCCTTTATTAAAATATATATCCAGTCCCTTTTTAAAGTTATCTATTGAATCCACTGTCATTACCTCCTTTGTAACCACCCTACTGTGAAGAACCCTTTTCTTTCTTTAAGGTGAAATATTTTTACTTCATACCTCAACGGATGTCCTCTTTTGAATTGAAAACCTCTTGGCACTAATGTTCACTTGATAAAGTCTTATACTGACCCTGGATGTATTAATATAAGGAAATCCCATCCCTCTTAGACGCCTTTTTTTCCAGAGAAAATAAGTTTTAATTTGGTTAGACTTTCTTCATTACTCAGCCCCTCCATTCCCCTTATTCAATATGAAACACATGCAAAAGGGCTGCGGGCCTTGTCTTTGAGCTTAAAGCCGTATGTAGAAAGTACTTTATTCCAAAGCACCTATCAAGATAAAAAACTGGCAAACTTACAGTCTAAAGGGAATGGAAGATGTAGAAATCTGAGCAAGAATAACAGATAAGCAGCCTTATTAAATTGCGATTTGGCCAGTTGAAAAGGGCTCTACATAAGCACAGTGCATATTGTTTTACAGAAGTTTTTAGTTAGTGAAGACCTTGCTTTTGGATAGAAGTTCACTAACTAAAAACTTAAAATTGTAAATAAAAAATGCTATGGGCTTATATAGAGCCCTATTCAATCGGCCGAATCACAATTTAATAAGGCTGAAGATTAGGTTAAGTCAGGAAGGAAGTGAGAGTTTTTCCTGAGGTAGGGAGGTTTCCATTAGTAGGAGAAGGATTATAAAGCTAAAACAATTGGAGACGGTGGAAGTAGGTCAGAAGCAACCAGGAGATGTATAAGGTTTGGGAAAGAAGGATACAGATAATTAGCTGTGCAGCAAGTGATAGAAGGGAGAGAGGTCAGGAAGGGGTTTAGTCTTACTGAGTGTGGGGGGAGGGGGTATATATTTTAGACATACAAGAGGCACTAAATTCATACACATTGATTCACCTGCTCACTCCCCTGTCCCCACCCACCCCAGTGTGCAATGCGTGGCTAGCGCTGCTCATTGACGCCCAATGCACATGCGAAGCTGTTTCTCTCCGTGTCTCTTAACCCTCTCTCCCTCCCCTGTTTCTCTTTCCCCCACTCCCTCCCCTGTATCTCTTCCCCCCTCCCCTATATCTCTTCCCCCCTCACCTGTATCTCTTCCACGCTCCCATGTATCTCTTCCCCCTCCCCTGTGTCTCTTTCCCCCTCAATTGTATCTCTTCCCCCTCCCCTGTGTCTCTTTGCCCTTCCCCTATGTTTCTTTCCCTCTCTCCTGTGTCTCTCCCCCCCTCCCCTGTGTCTCTCCACCCCTCCCCTGTGTCTCTCCCCTGTGTCTCTTTCCCCCTGTGTCTTTCCCCCCTCCCCTGTTTCTTTCCCCCCTCCCCTGTGTCTTTCTCCCCCTCCCCTGTGTCTTTCCCCCCTCCCCTGTGTCTTTCTCCCCCTCCCCTGTGTCTTTCTCCCCCTCCTCTGTTTCTAAATCTCCCCCTCCCTTGTGTTTCTTTCTCCCTCTCCCCTGTGTCTTTCTCTCCCTCCTCTGTGTCTCTACCCTATGCCTCTACCCTGAGTCTCTCCCCCCATTTCTCTACCGAGTCTCTTCCCCCCCAGTGTCTACACCCCCTCCCCTCTGTCTTTTGCCCTCCCTTGTGTCTTCCCCCCTTCCCTTTCCTATGTGTCTCTTCCCCCTCCACTATTTCTCTTCCCCCTCTCCCTCCCATGTGTCTCTTTCCCCTCTCCCTCCCTCCCCCATGTCCTCCCCTCCCCGGGCCCCAGCGTGTGGCTAACACAGCTAATTGACGTGCAATGTGCATGTTCGGCTGTTTCTCTTCCACCCCCTCCCCTGTATCTCCCCCCCTCCCCTGTGTCTCTTTCTCCCATGTCACTCCTCCTCCTGTGTCTCTCCCCCCCGTGTCCCTTTCCCCCTCTCCTCTGTGTCTCCCCCTGTGTCTCTTTCGCCCTCCCCTGTATCTTTTTCCACCTCTCCCGTGTCTCTTTCCCCATCTCCCCTGTGTCTCTTTCCCCATATCTCTTCCACCCCCGGTGTCTCTTTCTCCCCTCCCCTGTGTCTTTTTCCCCCCTCCCTTGTGTCTCTTTTTCCTCTCCCTCATTCTCTTTCTCCTCCACCCCTGCGTCTTTCTCCCCCATCCCTGCGTCTTTCTCCCCCTCCCCTGCGTCTATCTCCCCCTCCCCTGCGTCTATCTCCCCCTTCCCTGTATCTTTCTCGACCTCCGCTGCGTCTCTTTTGTCCCCTCCCCTGCGTCTCTTTCTCCCCCTCCCCTGCGTCTTTCTTCCCCTCCACTGTGTCTCTTTCTCCCCCTCCACTCTGTCTTTCTTCCTCTCCCCTCTGTCTCTACCCTAAATCTATACACTGAGTCTCTCCCCCCCTATATCTCTACCCCGAGTCTCTCCCCCCCTGTGTCTCTACCCTGAGTCTCTCCCCCCCGTGTCTCCACCCCGAGACTCTCCCCCTTTGCCTCTACCCTGATTCTCTTCCCCCCTGTGTCTACAACCCCTGCCCCTCTGTATTTCCCCTCTCCCTTGTGTCTTCCCCCCTTCCCTTTCCTGTGCCTCTTTCTCCTCTCCCTCCCTCCCCTGTGTCTCCCCCCTCCCCTCTGTCTTTTTCCCCCTCCCCATTTTTTTCTCCCAGTCCCCTGTGTTTTTTTCTCTCACTCCCTTGTGTTTTTTTTTCGACCTCCCCTGTGTTTTTTTCTCCCACCTCCCCTGTGTCTCTTTCTCCCCCTCCCCGCATCTCTTTCTCCCCCTCCCCTATGTCTCTTTCTCTCACTCCCCTGCGTCTATTTCTCCCACTCCTGTGTCTCTTTCTCCCACTCCCGTGTCTCTTTCTCACCCTCACTTGTCTCCCCCCTCCTATGTGTCTCTACCCTGAGTCTCTCCTCTCTGTGTCTCTACCCTGAGTCTCTCTCCCCCCATGTCTCTACCCTGAGTCTCTCCCCCCGTGTCTCTACCCTGAGTCTCTCCCCCCTTGTCTCTACCCCAAGTGTCTTCACCCCCTGTGTCTACACCCCCTGCCTTTTAACCTCACTTGTGTCTTTCCCCCTTCCCTTTCCCCTGTGTCTCTTCCCCCTCCCCTATTTCTCTTCCCTCTCTCCCTCTCCTGTGTCTCACCTCTTCCCCTCCCCTATGCCCCCCCTCCCCAGCGCGCACTGTGTGGCTAACACAGCTCATTGATGTGCAATGCTCATTTTTGACTGTTTCTCTTCCACCCCTCCTGTATCTCTTTCCCCCCTTCCCTGTGTCTCTTTCCCCATCCCTGTGTTTTTTTCCCCATCCCTGTTTCTCTCCCCCCCATCCCTGTGTCTCTTTCCCACTCCCCTGTGTCTCTTTCCATCTTATCTGTATCTTTTTCCCCCCTCCCCTGTGTCTCTTTCTCCCCTCCCCTGTGTATTTCTCCCCTCCCCTGTGTATCTTTCTCCCCCTCCCCTGTGTCTCTTTCTCCCCCTACCCTCTGTCTCTTTCTCCTCCTCCCCTCTGTCTCTACCCTGAGTCTCTCTACCCTGAGTCTCTCTACCCTGAGTATCTCCCACTGTGTCTCTACCCTGAGTCTCTCCTCTCTGTGTCTCTACCCTGAGTCTGTCTCCCCCCGTGTCTCTACCGTGAGTCTCTCTCCCCCCGTGTCTCTACCCTGAGTCTCTCCCCCTGTGTCTCTACCCTGAGTCTCTCCCCCCCCCGTGTCGCTACCCCAAGTGTCTTCACCCCCTGTGTCTACACCCCCTGCCTTTTACCCTCACTTGTGTCTTTCCACCTTCCCTTTCCCCTGTGTCTCTTCCCCCTCCCCTATTTCTCTTCCCTCTCTCCCTCTCCTGTGTCTCACCTCTTCCCCTCCCCTATTCCCCCCCTCCCCAGCGCGCACTGTGTGGCTAACACAGCTCATTGATGTGCAATGCTCATTTTTGACTGTTTCTCTTCCACCCCTCCTGTATCTCTTTCCCCCCTTCCCTGTGTCTCTTTCCCCATCCCTGTGTTTCTTTCCCCCATCCCTGTTTCTCTTCCCCCCATCCCTGTGTCTCTTTCCCACTCCCCTGTGTCTCTTTCCCTCTTATCTGTATCTCTTTCCCCCCTCCCCTGTGTCTCTTTCTCCCCTCCCCTGTGTCTTTCTCCCCTTCCCTGTGTATCTTTCTCCCCCTCCCCTGTGTCTCTTTCTCCCCCTACCCTCTGTCTCTTTCTCCTCCTCCCCTCTGTCTCTACCCTGAGTCTCACTACCCTGAGTCTCTCTACCCTGAGTCTCTCCCACTGTGTCTCTACCCTGAGTCTCTCCTCTCTGTGTCTCTACCCTGAGTCTCTCTCCCCCCGTGTCTCTACCCTGAGTCTCTCTCCCCCCGTGTCTCTACCCTGAGTCTCTCCCCCCGTGTCTCTACCCTGAGTCTCTCCCCCCCGTGTCTCTACCCCAAGTGTCTTCACCCCCTGTGTCTACACCCCCTGCCTTTTACCCTCACTTGTGTCTTTCCCCCTTCCCTTTCCCCTGTTTCTCTTCCCCCTCCCATATTTCTCTTCCCTCTCTCCCTCCCCTGTGTCTATTTCACCTCTTCCCCTCCCCTATGCCCCCCTCCACAGCGCGCACTGTGTGGCTAACACAGCTCATTGATGTGTAATGCACATTTTTGACTGTTTCTCTTCCACCTCCCCTGTATCTCTTCCACCCCCTCCCCTGTGTCTCCCCCCTGCCATGTATCTCTCCCCATCGCCTGTGTTATCCACTACCCTGTCTTTCACCCCTCCCCTGCATCTTTCCCCCTTCCCCCTCCCCTGTGTCTCTCCCCATGTCTTAACCTCCTCTCCCCTGTGTCTCTCCCTGTGTCTCTTCCCCCCTCCCCTTTGTCTTTTTCCACCTCTCTCCTGTGTCTCTTTCCCATGTATCTCCCCTCGTGTCTATCCCCCCTGCCCCTTTGTCTACCCTCCCTCCCTTGTGTCTCTTTCCCCACTCCCCTGTGTCTCCCCCCCATCTCCCTTCTTCCATGTGTCTTTCTCCTCCTCCCCTGTCTCTTTCTCCCCTCACCTGCATCTCTTTCTCCCCCTCCCCTGCATCTCTTTCTCCCCCTCCCCTGCTTCGCTTTCTCCCCATCCGCTGCGGCTCTTTCTCTCCATCCCCTGTGTTTTTTCTCCCCCTTCCCTGTGCCCCTCCACAGTTTGCAATGTGTGGCTAATACAGCTCATTGACGTTCAATGTGCATGGTCGTCGGTTTCTCTTCTCCCTCCCCTGTATCTCTTCCACCACCTCCCCTGTGTCTTCCCCCGTCCCCTGTGTCTCTTTCCCCATGTCTCTTTCTCCCATGCCTCTCCTCCCCCTGTGTCTTTCCCCCCTACCCTGTGTCACTTTCACCCCTCCCCTGCATCTTTCCCCCCTTCCCCCTCCCCTGTGTCTCTCTCTGTGTCTGAACCCCCTCTCCCCTGTGTCTCCCCCTGTGTCTCTTTCCCCCTCACCTGTGTCTTTTCCACCTCTCCCTGTGTCTCTTACCCCACCTCCCCTGTCTCTTTCCAATATATCTCCCCTCGTGTCTCTCCCCTTGCCCCTTTGTCTGCCCTCCCTCCCTTGTCTCTTTCCCCACTCCCCTGTGTCTCCCCCCGTCCCCTGTGTCTACCCCTCCCCTGTGTCTCCCCCTCCCCTGTGTCTCCCCCTCCCCTGTGTCTCCCCCTCTCTGTGTCTTTCTCCCTTGCGTCTCCTCCTCTCTGTGTCTTTCTCCCTTGCCTGTGACACTTACCCCTTCCTCCCTCCCCTATTTCTCTACCCTCCTCTCTCCCCTTTGTCTCTTTCCCCTCCTCCCTCCTTGTCTTTCCACCTTGTCTCTCCCCCTCTCCCCTGTGTCACTTTCCCCCTCTACCCTGTGTCACTTTCTCCCTCTACCCTGTGTCACTTTCCCCCTCTCCCCTGTGTCTCTTTCCTCCTCTCCTGTGTCACTTTCCCCATGTCTCTTTCCCCCCTCCCCTGTGTCTCTACCCCCATGTATCTTCCCCCTGCCCCTGTGTCTCTTTCCCTCCTCCTCCCTCCCGTATTTCTCTTTCCCCTCCTCCCTCCCTCCCCTATGTCTATTTCCGCCTCTCCCTCCCTCCCTCTTCTGTGTCCCTTAGTGTTAAATGTGTGGCTTGAGCAGCTATCCCCCCCGTATCTCTTCTCACCCATCTCCCCATCTCTCTCCCCCCTCCCCTGTGTCTCTCCCACCCCCCCTTGTGTGTCCCCTTCCCCTTGTGTAATGACCTTACATTATAACTATTGTATTCAACAGTCTTTTGAACAGAAAAACTCTTTTCCTAATAGGAGTTGTTCCATTATAATAATTGGATTCAATATTTAGTGTATTACCATAGAAAATTCATTATATCTACAATTCACCTCTAAATTCTACCCACTTCACATTAGAATACTTTACTGAAACTCCTTTGCTTATATTATGAACTATTCTGACATTAGGAACTAGGAAACCCCATTATTTTTGATAACTGTTATATATTTTCTTTCAGGGTTATGGAAAGCATAATGACATTTATATACTGACACTCTTATTCATAAACTAACTAATTAATAACTACCACCTCTACCTCTTTCAAATAATTGTATTAGTGCAATTCTGTTATATCCTTTAGAATCCTCTCTCCAGGATATATGACAGATTTTAATGGTATATATGATTGATGAATGATGCCCTTTTAACTTTGGTGATGGATTATATGTGATTATTAGTGTACCATATTTGGAAACCCTTTACTTATTGTAAATACTTTAGTCATGTATTAATAACATTGTCAAAAAAATTCCCTTCTTAACAGGTTTGGACAAGCTCTCTAAAATATATAATCTTCTTGTGATTCTTCTCGTGCTGCACTACTAAGGTGTGAACGTTGTGAGTGATCTACCATCTAACTATTTGTCATAATGTTTGAAAACACTAGGAGAAAAAAAAAAAAACAGTCTCATCAAATTCTTGGAGTTAAACACTGAGAATTTACTTAATTTTCAATGTAATTCCTTACTATAAATTCATATCTCCATTTTTCCAATGTGTAATGAGCTATGTTTAATATCTCCACAGTAAATAAATAGAATAGACTTCTTACTTTATATATATATATATATATATATATATATATATATATATATATATATATAGTAAATAAAAAGTACATCTGTGTTCACATTTGAATGTCTAAAGCAAGTTAAAAACCTGCTTCCAGCTCAGAGTTCCAAGAAAAACAGTTATTACACTGCATTCTGGGAAGTTGAGCTATATATATATATATATATATATATATATATATATATATATATATAAGTATCACATATTATAATTGTCTAACTGCGAGTTGTCGTCACACTTGCGGCCTTGCAGGATGACAACTCGCAGTTTGACAACATCCTCCCTCCTTCCCTGCATCATCCTCCTCCTCACCCTTTATCATCCTCCTCCCTCCCCCTTATCCTCCTTCTTCCCCCCTCTCTCCTTTCCCTTCTCTCCTTACTCTGATGCGAGCACCTTCTCTCCCTAGCAGCATGTCTTCTTCCTGTGAGCGGCTGGCATATGTTAATGACATCACGCAAGGGCCTCTCTCCTCTGCTGTTCACTTAAGGTGGATTCCTATATATTGAAGCATACATGCACTTTTTCTCTGCTATGTGTAAATTATCTCCTACAGTGCTACTGTAGTAAGAGATTCAGATCCTGTATCCTCTGGGACCAGCATTCAGAACAAGCCCCACCCCTGCCTCTCTCCTCTTCTGTTCACTTAAGGTGGATTACAATATATTGAAGCATACGTGCACTTTTTCCCTGCTATGTGTTAATTATTATATAAGTTGTGAGCATACGAGCTGTTGCTAATGCTTGTGAGCTTGCGCAGCGAGGCGCGGCCCTCGCATAGCGAGGGCCCCAGTTGCTGGCAAGGAGCGCCGAAGGTGCTCCTTGCCAGCAACTGCGACCCTCGCAAACTTTACGTCGGAACGCAAACAACATACGACACACGTTGCCGAAGGCGCTCCATGCCAGCAACTGCAACCCTTGCAAACTTTATGTCGGAACGCAAACAACATACAACACACGTTACCACACATTACAACCTCGCAAAAATCGTCTGCAACCCGCGAACATGAAAAAATTAAAACATACATAAAAAGCTTACCTACAGCAAGAGGGAGCACCCAGGACCTCAAAAAATGAAGTTACACCTCAAAAGAGTTTAGACACTCAAAAATTCTCTAAGCGAGAGAAAAAATGGCTGCCGAACAAAACGAAAACGAGGCTACAGCACTGTAAACACGCAAAACACCACAAGAAACACGCAAAACACCACAAGAAACACGCAAAACACCACAAAAGACCTACGGATATTCCGCAAAGACGCATACCACACAGTACCCGCCATTTTACAACAATGTAGTACACAACTACGCTAACGGTTTGGTCTCGCGCACGCACACTATTACACTTCACACATTCATCACGCTTACACAGCACCTCCACACCACTAATGCTCCACCAACCTCAAAACAGATTGTCAGCTCTTCAACACAATGCTTCCTGCATTGTGTATTATTATACACCAAACAGCATTAGCTAATTTACTATTTCATTGTCGTCATTTTTTGACGGGCAATTTGCATTGGCAAAACAACCTGCATGCTGATAACTATATATGTGTAATGATATGGAATCACAAGGTTGTGGAGACCAGCAGCCAAGGTCAGCAATAATCCAGTTCAGCAATTTGTAGGTGAAACAGGAACAAGCTTTATTGAAGTGATCAGGAACCACACAATAATCTGGCAAGGATACAGAGACAGGAAGTGCCTTATATAGTCCAAGAACCAGACAGCTGACCAGACACAGCTGAAGAGACTTAGGTACTGATACTATTGCTAGCAGAGTCAAGCTTATCAGATCTCAATGAAATTTACAAAAGGCAGGCTGGCGCAGTGGTAGGGAAGAGGTATAGCAGCCTGGGGACCAGGGTTCAAAACCCAGCAGAGTCAATTCCTCACAATATGTGTGATATATATATATATATATATATATAGTTGTGAGCATACGAGCCGTTGCTCACGCTTGCGGGCTCGTGTAGCTAGCCCGCAGCCCTCTCGAAGCTATTACAATAGTAATAACCTACAGCAAGAGGGAGCATCCAGGACCTCAAAAAATTAAGTTACACCTTAATTTAATAAAAGAGTTTAGACACTAAAAAATTCTCTAAGTGAGAGAAAAAATGGCCTCCGAACAAAACGAAAATGAGGCTACAGCACTCTAAACACACAAAACACCACAAGAAACACGCAAAACAGCACAAAACACCTACGGATATTCCGCTACAGATGCGTAACACATTTTAGCCGCCATTTTAGAATAATGCGGAAGTACACAGCTACGCTAACGGTTTGGTCTCACGCACGCACACTATTACACTGCACACATTCATTACGCTTACACAGCAGCTCCACACCACTAATGCTGCAGCAACATCAAAACAGATTGTCAGCTCTTTAACAGAATGCTTCTTGCATATATTACTTCAAAATAGGTAAAGTATATTAATTTATTAATGTATTATTTATTTCATTATTATACACCAAACAGCATTGGCTCACTTACAATTTCATTGCCGTGATTTTTTGACCAGCAATTCGCTAGTATATATATATATATATATATATATATCTCTGTCTCTGAACGGATTTTCCTGATACAACAGTATCTTGCTTATAGAGTTCAAAATTCCATTTAAGTTTCCTCAGTCTATTTCTCTGGGAGTCATTAATGACTCTTGATATAATGAGTTAATTATTAAAGCTATAAATTAATTCCCATTCTAACCTGTAATTTTTTAAGTATCTCCGATAAAGTTAATTGAGCATATCTTTTAATCTCAAGTACTCGTTTTGTCACACTGTCTTTTATAATATTTTCTCACATTTTCACACTATGGGCCTCATTCAATTAAGAAATTGTAAGTTACTGGAGTCTGTAATGTAGGCCGTAAACTAATTTGCTATTCAATTGGCGCCTTTTTGCAAGATGCAAACGGTCTACAGGTTACGGGCTGAAAATCCCTGCTGTTACAACCGTAACTTATACCCCATCTAAGCCTTTGATCTTTTACGTCCGCAATAGCAAATTGTAAGTTACTGGAGTCTGTAATGTAGGCCGTAAACTAATTTGCTATTCAATTGGCGCCTTTTTGCAAGCTGCAAACGGTCTACAGGTTACAGGCTTAAAATCCTTGCTGTTACAACCGTAACTTACACCCCATCTAAGCCTTTGATCTTTCAAGTCCGCAAGAGTTACAATCACAAAAATCGCTCTTCAATTGCTACAATTCCGCAAGCCCGCAATTTTTTTCACACCCTTAAAAGGCAAATGTAGAAGAAAATCTCATGGTTACCAGATGCGACCCGCAAAGGGGGTTAAAGACACGTACGTAGCACTGTAAATGCAAATAAAAAAATCAATACTGCATTGTAAATGATGGGGAAAGCGATGAAAGACATTAGAATTAATTGCACAACAGTCTCAAGTTTGCAAATCGGCAATAAAAAATGTATTATTTTTATGTTTCATTTCGGGGGTTATATCGATCTCGGGATTCAATGAATTAATACATATGGACTAGAACAGTATTGGCATTTATTTTTATTTTGTATTTTGCGGTTTTGAAAGTCTGATCGCATATCGGACCTTTAAACGCTAATTGATTGACATGTAACCTCCATCTTATACTGCGTTAATGATGACGGTCTCCTTATCTATTGGCTGTTTCTAAATGGGTAGCTACAGCCTTGCTTAATTGATCATGTTCACTCTATGAAATGCTACATACGATTGCATGGTTTACGGTTTCATCTTTCGGCCTGTAACTTGCGGGCTTGTTCAATTGATTCTCTACGTAATTGTATCAGAGTTCAACCCTGCAGCAAGCCCGCAGACATACAGCCTGTATACCGTGAATTATGGCCTTGCATTTTAATTAGGCCCCTGTATGTTTATGTTTCAGTCTTCTTGTCAATTATGATTTAATCAACTCTTTTTCAGGATATTGCAAGGATCCTTACACCTCTTGTATTTGTTAGTTCGGTCAATTAAAGTAATAAAGGCATTAAAGGAAAAACCTTCATCAATCTTTTAGGTTGTTGAGACTTAAGTTGATAAATCCAATGACATTCTTTCTGTAATAATAGTTTAGCAATGTTCCCCTTGTGAGGCCCCAATATGAGTTTCTCTATAGCACAAAACTGAATGGCTTCTGATTTCTTGTCATGATAAAGTTTAAGATGTTAGGCCACAGGAGTATCTAATTCTTTTTCAATAGCATATATGTGTCCATACATACATGTGTGTGCATTATACACAGGGTATTGTGTGTGTGTGTGGCCTTAAAAGGCAAGGAACAGCAAACATTAACTGTACAGTCCACTTAAAATGGCAGATGGTTTGAAGCGTTAAAGGGAACTGGTGAGGAGAAAATAGCATTATAGTGGGGCACAGTGTTAAGAGGGGTCTGGGGAGGATGTACGGGTGGCTGCATCTGCCACTCTTATAGTGTGATCACTTTATGTGATTGTTAGAAGTTTTATTTACTAAAGTTTCCAATCATATCTTGGTAAGGAGATCAAGACTAAGTGTTCCTCTAATCTTTCATGCAAAAAAATGTTTTGTTAAAATGTTTTAAGGTTTAACTATGTTAAATGCATGAGTTAACATTAGGGACTGTAAATAAATTGTCTATATTGCTGATATAATTTTGTAGGTCACTACAAATTGCCTATGGCATGAATGTGCAGTTTTATTAAAAGCCTTAGCAGATTTAGATCACGCCCATTCTTTGTCTATTCTTTGAAAACGAGTGGGATAAGAAGCTTTTCATACATTTTCCGTGACACATATCAAATTGTTAGTAATCCTATTTTTTATATGTTTAAAGGGATTTGGAAATTACCTGGATGTTACTAGGTATATAATATACCTGTGTATCTGTTTACGTTTATGCAGGCCAGGATCTACCTGGGCCGTAAAGTGGAGGAGCCCCTGCGAGTGCATGCACAAAGTGTACTTTTCTGTGCGCAGTATATATATATATATATATATATATATATAGGCTGTACGTGGGTGGGATTACTAGCTTGTGTATAACCCAACCTTAGCTTTGCTCAAAGCTGTTTGATACAGTGGGTATATGCTTAAGGGAAGCCATGTTTCATATGGTTATGGATTGCAAGAGCGTAGGCTTTGTGGGCACATTTGCATGTCCCTGCCAAGGTTCCCAGAGTGCACTGTAAAAACTGTACTTGTCAGAATTCTGGTCATGAAACAAGTTTCTTCACTTGTTTTAGACTTTCAAATGTGAATGCAAATGTGCTATTTATTTGCTATATATATATATATATAATGTGTCTGTCTATAGTGATACAGGATTTATCATTTAAGTCTCTATGGCCATGCTGATTTCTCATGTAGTTTTTTTTCATTATTCATAGGGGAAGTACACAATGGGCCCAATTCAAGTGAGCATTCGTGAGTTACCGGAGACCATAAGTGAGGCCGTAAGTTAATTTGCTATTCAATTGGTGTATGTTTGCGAGCTCCAAATGGGTTATGGGTTACGGCCTTGAAAACTTTGGGATGGTTAAACCTGGAACTTACAGCCTCCCAAAGCCTTTGATCATTCACTTCCACAGGAGTTAGGATTGATAAAATCGCAAATCGCTATTTAATTGCTTTAATTCTTCAAGGCCGCAAATGTTTTCACACCCGTAAATGGCAAATTTTTGAGAAAATCCTATGAGTGCTAGAGAGGACCTAAAAGGGGGATTAACTGTAAATGCAAATAAAAAATCAATACAGCACTGTATATGACGGGAAAGCAGTGAAAGACATTAAACGTAATCGCACAACAGTCTCAAGCCCGCAAATCGCAGGCCTCACTTCTCGTTCTGAATTATGAGAACTTCATAAACCCCAGCAGCCCCAATTGTTACCTGCACCTAGGTCTGACTAGGCCTCACTGCTAACTCTGGAATTCAGGGAGCTTCATACACACCAGCAGGTATGGAGAAGACTTTTAAAGCTGCACCTTCCCAGAAGCCAATATCTTTTAAGGCTGCGTGCTTGAAGTGTTGCAGATTTACAATGCTATTAAATCAGAACAGGCTGTGAGTTACGGGCTTGAGAGGCGAACTCGTAAACCATTTGTCGCTAGTGGGATGTGCGGCCGTGGAAGTGATCAATTAGTCTAACTCGTAGTTACGAGTTGGGAGGGAGCCAATGGCAAAAGAGATCATCAGAATTACGTCACTGAAAAATGGAGGTGGGATTTCCAAAGTCTTATGGGGTTCAATTACGAGTTCCGGTCGGACCCACATTCCAGATATAATGCAATATTGATAAAGCTGTAAATATGATATTCTATCCCATGTGAGTTACAGTATATGTTTGATTGCCGGTATCGCTATAACACAAAAATTGAACACGAAGTAAAGTATTTTTGGGGGCCAATATGCGAGCTTGAGAATGTTGTGCTATTAATTCTAAGACCTAACATCACTTTCACTTTTAATAAAAGTATAGTAGTTTAGAGTGCTGCAAGTTGAACTTTACCCCCCTTGCGGGTCCTCTCTAGCACCAGTTGACTTCTTGGCTCCATTTGCGAGTTTGAACGCCAGTGATCTTGATGCAATGTAATCGCTAAATTGCAATGTAGCGGTTAAGGGCTTGAAAGAACAAAGGATTTGCAGCCTCGAAGTTCCACGTCCCGTAGGCTTTTTTCTGCCTTGCTGCTTCTTAACCCGCAAGTTGTCTGCGGGTTGTTTTAAGAGGCTAATTTAATAGCAGTAAGTCTTACGGGCTACGTTACGAGCTACGATTCACAAAATTATAGCAATTTAATGGGGCTGTAAGTCAGTTAACTAGGGTCAGTAGGACTTTATCCAGGGTATAATCTGATTGCCAGTTTTTTGAAACAGGAAATAATTTTTTCCCATAATAAGACAATTGCCAGTGTTTCAGCTGAGGTCTTTCTCTAGAATTTGCAATTGTGGCATAAGATATTAAGATATCTATCAATAATGCCATGGATTATATTCATGTAAGAGCCTCTTGTATAATGGATTTTAAAATTACCCATGCATACAATGTAAGGCATCACTTACAGATCTATATTTAGTAACCCTTACGACATCTGTGCAGTCATGGTTTACAGGACTCAATAAATAGGAAAGTTAAGGATTAGCTGGTCAGTGCAGTGTAACCTGAAACCAGGGGAAAGCTGTACTAACCATCATAGCCTTGTCCCATATAGCTTCACATAATGCATGCTGCAATCTGCCATTTGCTAATTACTCATGCAACAGCCAATGGGAAGAAAAGACTTGTATGTAAACACAGATTTTTCAACTTTCGATTTTTTATCTTTTATTAGGGTAATTAAACAAAAAAAACGAACAATAATTTTTACATACAATCTTGTATTTCACACAATGAAGAGCACTGACAGTGAGGTAAATGTAATTTTAAGATATTTAAATTAATTATACAGTACTTGGATATTAGTGTGTGACTGCTAATCTCGATCTAAAAGACCACTGTAGTACAAGAAAAAATGCACTTGTTTATGAAGTAAGTAACAAATTAACACCAAATTAGCAGCTGTATAAGCTAAGAGTCTTTTAAGTTATCTTAGCAACTTTACTGGAGTGAGTTTCAGTTTCCTTCTCCAGTACACCTCGATTTTTCTGACCTCCCAGTCATTACCTGCCCATCCTGGGTAACCCTGCAAACCCCTTCACCATTATAATGGAGCGATCCAGATGGGGATCAACAAAGGTCTGCATAGTTAGAACTATGGTATTCCCAGTAGTAAAAGACAGATGTGAGAGCTGGGCCATAAAGAAGTCTTAGTACTGTAGAACTGACTTAGAATTGTGGTGTTGTTGAAAACTACTTAGAGTCCCTTGGACTGCAAGAAGATCCAATAAATCAGTACTACAGGAAATCAAGACAAACTTTGATCATGATTGTGAAGGTTTGATCATGAGTGTGAAGTTCAAATATTTTGGCTATATCATGAGACGGCAAGATTCCCTAGAGAAGACTCTGATGCTGAAAAAGATTGAAGTCACAAGGAGAAGGGGACGACAGTGGCGGAGATGGATAGATGAGGTCACTGAAGCAACAAGCATGATATTTATGGAGCTCAGAGGAACAGTGACTTATAGATGTACCTGGCATGCTGCGGTCCATAGGTAACGGAGAGTCAGACGCAACTAAAAGACCAAAAAAACAACAAGCTTTGATCATAAAAAACATTTTTTAGGAAAATCACACATTGTGTAGAATTTGCTCATAAGTAGATAAATCTATTTTGTCTTTGTTATATCACTCAGAAAGCTGGACCATTGAGAAATGTTTTTAATCTTTCTGGAAGGAAGGAATAGGAAGAGGTAAGGTGCTTTGTAAGACAATAGAATGTGACTGCAATTTGACAACACCCCCAAATGCTATTCAGATATATAAATTCCCCTCTCCTATATAACTTCCACCAAGGTGTCATGGATGACTTCAGGGTCCAGCAGAGGCATATTTATTTCAAAGTAAAAACTAGCTTATTGATATTTGCCTGCTTATGTATACTCTTAGCCAGACTCAAGGTATTCAAACATTTATTTTTTCTCACTATATCGTTATATTTTAATTGTACCATATCACATTCATCTCAAATTTTTTTTAACAATATCTGCTATTTACATTGTAACAAATGTACTTTAACACGTTCTATATTTATAATATGCAGAACTATTGCAACCACTCATTGCAGATTTATAAATCTGATAATTAAAAGAAACAAAAGAGCAAGAGAAAAGTTTAACACGGCATGCAAATATTATACTGGCCAGCAAATTATTCAATGCTTAATATTACCTCACATACTTTTTGTAACTCCACTTTATTAAGGAATTTTATATATTTTGACACTGTCAGTAATAAGGTGGCTGATAAAAATGAAAGCAATCTTTAAAACTCACTCATAATTAAAATGCAAAATAGTTGAAATCCATATAGAAGAGTGTGATGATCTGCTCTTCTTATCGGGCTTGATAAGTCAAACTAGAGCCAAACCTACCTTCGCAGATTTGTTTGGTTCTTTTAGAAAATCCCTTCTGTAAGGATAGCAGGCCTTGGCTGGACACTCCCTAATTGGGACAATTTACCAGTTGCAGTTGGACCAAGTTGCAGGAACAGCTGGGCTGTAAACAGGCACTCAGTTGAGCAGAATAAACCTCAGTATAACAGAGATGTACTCATAAGAATGAAGACACACCATGTGCTTCAAACATATGCATGCTTTACTGATTCCCAACCACAAATGTATAGCAAAAATAAAATACAACAGTAGGGGGTCACTAATACAATAGGGTTATTGTTGTTGTAGCCACCTGTCAATCACGAGGAAATAATAGCCCTGTACGTGTGATATATCATGGGTGTTAACTGATAAGGAGGTGTCCCTCAGCCTGATGTCTGACCTCCCCTCTTCCTGATGGGATTAGCCATTAGACATGTTAATCATATTAGACAGCTACCTAGGGGTTATTACAGGTGTAGCCCTTCTGATTAAAATTAACCAGGTTATTTGAACTAGGAAGAGATACTTGAGGTCAGTCATTAAAGTGATATACACCCAATAAATATTAGTAGTCCCCAGTTGATACAATACACACCACACAAACATTAAACAAGCCTAAAGGTAAACATAAACATTCTACTGACCCAATCGCTATGCTGGTGGGTCAGACACTGATCCTTCAGCCTAAAAATGCCCTATAGTCCAGAACAAAGGGAGTCCAGATGTACATGTCAATTCATGGTAAGCCCAAAAAGTGTCCAACCAAAATGCTAAAGTCCAAGGCTACAGTGACAAAGTGCATAAAAATGAAATACTAATTGTAAAAGGGGATTTCAATATGGGCTCAAAATGTGGTAGAAGTTTACCAACTGTCTAATTAATGCTCAGCTGGCCGAATGAAAAAACAAAATGTACGTCTGGGGTTAGCTTTTTCTCCTGTTCAGGGTAGAATTGCCTGGTATTTTGAGAATGGATCACTCTTTTGAATGAGACTAGACTGATATATTACAGAATATTTCTCCCTGTGAAGAAACAAGTGGCTAAAAGAGGCTTCTCTCTGAGTAGATAACTAGACCCATAGAACAAACCTTCTTATTGTTCACTGTCAGATGAGCACCTCTACTATTTTTGTTCAGTAAAGAATAAAGTCAACAATTGTATACATAGCCACCCGTAACGGTTTTGTTAGGTGTGGGCAGTTGCTCTTGTTGATTTTGATCAGTCATTCAATTTTATCATACTCTCTCTTCAGCATGCAAGGCACATCTGTCCACCACTGCCTTTTTTAGCTGCCTCAGGCTCATGTTCATTGCTTCAACAACTTCATCTTTCCATCTCCACCTCTGCTGCCCCTTGTTTGCTTGCCTTCAATCTTTCTCTGCAACCCCCTTATTAAGATATGGTTAGAATATTTGTCCTTTGTATCTCATGATCGATCAAACCTTCAAGTGAACAGTTTGGCTTGATTGTTGTATTTATTGACTGGTTCTTCTTGCAGTTCAAGGGACTCCAAGCTATTTTACCAGCACCACAATCCAAAGGTGTCACTTCTATGACGTTCAGTCTTCTTTATGGTTCAGCTCACATCCATATGTTATTACTTGGAAAATCATAGTTCTAACTATAGAGAACTTTTCTTATTAGTTAAATATCTTTACTTTTTAATAGTTTATCCAGGCTTGCCAAGCAGCAAACATTGTTTAATTTCATTGCTGCAGTTACCATCTGGAGAGCTCTTGGAACCCAGGAAAATAAAATCTGTCACTGAAGCCACTTCTTTCCCATCTATTTGCCAAGAACTGATATTGCCATTTGCCATGATATTTTAACATTAAGCAGCAGTACAGCTTTTGCACTCTCTTCTTCCACCCTCATCAATAGGCCCTTTAGTTCTTCCTCACTTGCAGACATCGGAGTAGTATCATAAGTATATTTGAGGTTGATATTTCTCCCAGCAATATTAATTCCAGCTTTGGGTTCATCAAGCTTGTCCTTATGCATGATGTATTCAGCATATAATTTTAATAAATAAGTTGACTATATACAACCTTGTCACACTCCTTTCCCAATCTTGAACCATTCTGTAGTTCAATATTCAATTCAATATAGTTTCTTGGTCCATATAAAGATTCCTTAGGAGGCTGATGGGATGGTCAGGTGCCCCGGTCTCTTGGTGAGAGAAACATTTGTTCTTGATGTTCTATCTAGGAGGTGTGGATATTGCTATCTACCCCCAGATTGATGGTACCGAACGTGAATTGCCCTAACACTTCACCCAGACACTCTGACTCCAGGCTTCACAGTACCTAATCCTCCCATGATGTGCCCAGATCCTGAGTGGAGGTAGCTGATAGCTGAGGCCTCTGACTCCTTGGCACCTAGTTAAGGATGAAAGTCTTAGCCCACTTGGGGCCATTGAAGGACTAAGAAGTGTAAATCTTTCATGGAATTAGGGCAACTGAATCTTTTATTTGTATGGTGTGTTTTCTTTAGAGGGATGGTCGTCATTTTTATTTTTTTTACTTTGAAAGGAATTTATGAATCTTGTTGTAAGCCTCTGCCACTTGAACTAGAAACTACAATTTGGTCTGAGAATTGGCAACTTGTGTTAGCCTCTGATTAAGCTGTCTTGTGTGGGGAATACAGAACCTATACAACTTGTAGTAGGATTGGTCTTAGTAGCCTCTTCAAGCCCAAAGAAGAGAAAGGGTTGTGACACAATCATTTTCCCACCAGGCCAGGGACAAATTATAGTGCCCATAGTATGCCTCTGCACTGGTGGCATATTCTGTCATTGAACAAATATTTCCATCAATACAAACTGTAAAATTTCAAGGAAAAACTGGCATACCTTTTGCAAATAGTGCCTGAATTCCTTGAGTCTTAAATGATGTAAGATGGCGGTATATTGCATTTCTACTTGTATACTTATAAGTAATGCAGAAGGTGTAATATGAAGATGTCTCCAACATTTCAGAGCCCACAAATGTTCATCAACAAACATGTTCACATTTTGATCTAGATTCCCACTGCTTAGCATACCTGGTACTAGTAAGATCTTTGTTTGAGCATTTGGCAGAGCATTGAAAGTAGCAGAAGGAGATGTTATAATAATATGAACTGATGTTCTTGGCTGGTAATTATACCTCTATAGTTTTCTTTGTTCACTATCTGTTAAAGCTCCCTTAATCACCACTAGCCTACAACTGCTTCATAATTTCTTCTGGAGACAAATTATGTCTGATATTTAATGGTTACTCTCCAGGTCAGATGTAACTTCATGGATAAAAACAGAAATATTAGCATATTCACTTAATAGTAGAATGAATATACATTGTTTTGCATTACTTTCTTCCTAAAACGGCAACTAAATACAATATAGGATGGATATTCTCTTTTGTAATCTCAAGCTAGGCCATTTATCTTTATTTTTTTTAGTATAAAGAACATGAGTAATGCCAATTTCCTAGCAAAGTTATTTAAATCTTTTGTATGGGTAAATAAGTCTGCTGTTGAAGAGGGAAAAAAAGGGAAACATTTCTTCATACAGTTCTAGCTTCCAATTAGAAATGTGTTAAATGCATAACCTGAGGTCTACCCCCACTAGGATCAATACTGGAGACATAATAGTTACAGGAACAGTTATTATTATTTATTATTATTATTATTATTATTATTATTATTGTTATTATTAACTTTTATTTGTAATGCAACAACATATTCTGTTACATTATACAGGGGATAAGAACAAGAAGAAATACAATATTATTTTGAGCCTAGAATCTTTCTGGAAAGTGCCTTTTCCCAAAGCCCCTACAAGATTGGAAACTCACTACTTACAATCTAAAGGGAATGGAAGAGGCAGAGACCTGAGCAATAATAATGATCTGATAGAAAGTCATTTGAGGTGAAAGGCACTAGTATGTAATATTTTGTCTGCTCCTGGAGGTGAGATAATATAATCTGCAAATAGGAAAGTCAAATGATTTTCATGCCTCTATAAAATGAATCTGAATAGAGGTGGGTGGATGAGGGGCATGGAGGGAGGGAAGTGGCGGTATGTGTACTAGTTTCATTTGGTTCTTAAAAAATGTGGTGTAAAGGACAGAGATAGAGGGAGGGACTGATAGATTGATAGAACAAGGAGAGAGATGAATGAAAGAGACAGAGAAAGAGAGAGAGCAATAAAGAGACAGTAAAGGCTTAGGACATGTGAGAAGGAGGAGATATAAGCAAATTATGCAAGCCATGAATGGGGAAAGGGTGGGGGTAGGGTAGGAAGAGCCAAGCTACAAACAGCAAACATGTGTAAGGGGTTGGAATATTGCTAGAAATAATTCTGTCTCCCCAAATATAATAACAAGCATACATTCGTAGTAATACTAATAATAGGATGGGGCAACTTCCATAGTGTTTTCCATATGTTCAGGTCAGTAGGAAGCTCTCAGAATCTCACAGTTAACCCAATTCGTTATTTTTGCTTGCTGTTGCTCAATTCAGTTGAATCCTTGCTTTTGTGGATGGTTTTTGGCCTCACCTCCTGCCTAAAAAATATCTGCAGTTCTTGGTTGGAGGAATTTAATTGCTGCTAAATGTAGGTTGATAAGTCTGTTTATACTTTTCCAGTTAAGCTTTAATTAGACTATTGGTAGTCCAAACTTTTTTGAGCTCATATGGCAATCCACTTTTACTAATTTTCTTTCCTTTCCATGCACATTTATGTTGTTTTTAACTATTTAGGTTTGTTTTTTATGAGTCATTAAACATTTTTTTTTTATTGTAGTCAGTTCCCCTTACTAGTGGAAGTACAGTTTTTCATTCAACACAGACAAGTCATAAGTAGCTACAAAACAATTTTATCAGATCTTGAATTGGAAGTTTGTCTTGTTTCAGATAATAATAGAACTTGTTTGGGTCCCTTGACTAATTTTTAACCCACATTGTACAGTTTGCTAATTATTTGGGTCTCAACTACTTGCAGTTCCTGGGTGTTTGGAAAGTAAATCACTGCTTTATGTACCTTAACTTCATCACAGCAAAACTACTCTATCACTTCTTTGGTTTGTCACACTCTAACATTAGTTAAAGGATAATCAAGTCACTCCCCTTTGGCATCACTACCTTGTCTTGGTGAAGGGCCTTGATACCTCAATAAAGCTGTGAACTATACCATGAAGGGTCATAGCAGAGAAGTCAGACAAATAAAGGTCCACTGGAAAGGAACTGGCAACCTACTCCAGTATCTTTACCAAGAAAACCATATGGATAAACACGACCAGAAACACAGACAGATTTGCCCGGTGTGCTGCATCCATATGGTCACCATGAGTCAGATATTTGTGTCCCTTGCTTACTGGACATCCACTGCATCACACTAACAAGACTCAGAAAAATAACCTTTGAAGAAAATTACCTTGCATTTTTGTAGTTGGACTGTCAACGCAGAGGCTGCACAGGCTCCCTGGGTCAGCCCGCAGCATCTCGTGACCCAGCGGATCCTGTGAGGCTGCCTCAGCCAATCACAAGTGGTGGGGGCGGGACTTCCGCCGCATTCGATCGCCGGGAGTCACTTGTGTTTTCACTGTCCTCGTGGGCCGTTTTTGTTTGTCTTAGGGGGGGTCTTGTGGTGCCTGGGGTATGGATGCTGTTGAGCTAGAGGCCTTGCTGGCTGATGTTAGGACCCGGGCCTTAAGAGAAGGGGTCAGGTGGATGCAGGACAGGCTGGGCACTCCCATGCCTTCTGTAGGAGGCCCCCATTACATTGGACAGGCTCAGCATACAATTGCTGGAGGCCTAGACAATATTGGGGGTGCCACTGGGCTAGTCTCCCATCCCTTTAGTGCATAGCCACTAGACCACTGTCCAGTGGATGACCAGGCCAAGGGTGACAGGGGTAATACGGGGCACTTTAGCCAGGACCCTTTACCCCTCAGGCAAGAGAGAGCCGGGCCCACAGGCAGTGAGGGTGAGGGCCTAGAACTCCGGCCACCACCAGTCATTTTGCCCAATGGGCCCCGGCCGTGGCAAAGGACAAAGAACACCCCTTTACCATCCCAAAAAGGTGGCACAATGGGTAATAAAAAAGCCAGGAGCCCTAAAAAAGCTCCTAAAGTTCCCCAAAGTGCCGACCATGCGGTCCCCTCTAATCCCAATAGTAACAGCGCTTCTGGTGCTTTGCAGGGATGCAGCCATGGCAGAGAGCTGGGCATGGCTATCACGCGGGAGAGAAGAAACAGAGTGGTCAGCGAAATGAACAGCCAGGACAGCATGGTCATGATCGACGACATGCCCGTAACAGTGGCGGTGGCGAGGCCGGCGCGCCCCACAAGATCTAGAAAGACCGCAAGCAGGTACAGTCCACTGCTATTCACCTACACCCCCTTAAGATGACAGAGGACCGATACTGAGGGCGTTACGGTTAGGCCACAGCAAATGCGTCCCCTAAGGTCCTTGTAGCCACACACAACATCACGGTAAGCGAACAGGAGATGGGTGCGTGGATATGGGGACTAGCCAGAGGGGCGTGGACTGAGCAGTCCAACAGCGTAGGTAGTGGAGAGCCGGCCGCAGTTGTGGCGGCACCAGGGCCCCCGGGGATTATGGGTGGGCCGGGCCCGCAAGCAAGCAGGACCAATGTAGTAGCCTCAGACGCAGCCATGGGACCAATCGTCTTGTGCGCACTGGACAACCTGGGAGCACATCTTCCCCAGGAGGTTAAGGAAAAAATATGGAGGAGGGAATTCGTCGAATTGTTCTCTCTTCTTCCCATGTCCAGACAGATGGACACAGACGAGAGGGGTCTACGAGAAGGAGATGACCGACGCAGGTCTTATAGGCGGTTGCCTAGAACCTTTGACACGTGGCTACAGGGCTTTTCAATTATGGCATGCGTGCTATGCGAACCACACCCTGAGCAAGGCTCGGGGTTGTTCGTATACATAGACGAGATACGCCACGCCCACAAAGTGTACGGGGGCATGGCATGGTGGCGGTACGATGAGGAATTCCGCCAGTACCTGGCATATAGGCCAGCAATGGCATGGAGCAACAAAGCGGTGGCATACTGGCTCAACATTATGACACCGATGCGGTTCATGCCGCCATTTCGTGCCGGAGCGGGTGGGGTCAGGAGCCCCACCGCTATCCCGGCTGCAGGTCTCAAGACCTGTTTTGCCTACAACGAAGGGGTATGTAAGTGTGCCCCTAACTGCAGGTTCAAGCATGCCTGCTCCAACTGCAGCGGTGAACACCCCCTGGCCAGATCAAAGGAAGGGGGCAGAACAGAGCCCCCTGCCAAAGGGCAGGACGCCCATACGCCTCCCCGGCATGCTGCCATGATTCACTTATGGGGTTCAGAATTTAGGGATCGGCGGGTGTTATTCCACACGGAAAGCGCGTGTGGGCAAAGTGGAACGACTTAGTTAAGATGGTCGGTGGGTCGACATCAGAGGATAAGACCCTAGGGATACTGCTTTGGATTCTGCTGCGGTGTGCCAAGGAAGGCGAGAAGAAAGCAGTATTTGGTAGACAGGTCACGGCCCTGGCCTTCATGTTCAAGCTGGCCGGGCAGAGGGACCTTACAAAAGAGTTCATAGTGCGCAAGGTGGTGCGCGGCATGTTTAACAGGGATCGCAGGCCAGATACCAGGCGGACGATCACCTTCTCTTTGTTACTGCGAATGGCGCAGGTGTTGGCAGTAAAGTGTAGGACCCCCTTTGAATCTCTGCTTTTCCGAACAGCTTTTTCCCTGGCGTTCTTCGTAGCATAGGGGAGTTAGTCGCAAACAGTAGACACGGTACGGGGGTATACAAGTGGTGGATACCTGTTTAAGGGAAGGCACGGTGGTGGTATGGCTCTGGAGGTCTAAGAACGACCAGCTGGGTAAAGGTAAAGAGGTGGTGTTGCACTGCGTGGGCACGGAGCATTGCCCCTACGGGTGTATGGTGGAGTACCTTGGTCAGCGACCGGTGGGACGGTGTTCGCTGTTTATTCATGCCGACAGGACGGCGTTATCCCTGTACCAATTTGAAAGGATGCTAAAAGTTGCACTACACAGTTTGGGCTTGGTGCAGGCAGAGTTTGGAACACACTCGTTCAGAATCGGGGCTGCTACCGAAGCAGCTAGGTTGGGCTTACACGACGCCACGGTCAGACGGATTGGTAGATGGGAGTCAGAACGTTTTTGGTCTTATGTACGGCCTAAGGCAGTAGTCTAATGGATGTTGCTTTCTGCTTTCAGGAGGACAGAAGCAACTGTGGATTGTGGGTCACTCGTAGAAGAGAAGATCCTGGCGGAATGCGCGAGACCCCGTCGGTTTGGATAGATCAAGGCAGAAGATTAACCAGCAGCTGGCAAGTTTTGTTCGGAAGTTGGGCTTCATTGCCATCAGATATAAGGAGTTCGAGCCGTCCAGTGCCGATGATTTTTTTCGGAAAAGAAAAGGTACACCTCACGGAAATAGGGCTGGAGTTATTAATGTTGGAGTTTAGGGAGAGCGTTATTTGGGCCTTGGCTTTGATTGACAGCAGGGGAGGATCGCAGTCTCGACAGGCGTTCCTCGGGTGCTCCGTGGCGGGAGGTGAGTTGCCCAGCCCACTGGCCTAAGTGGGCGTGGCCCTACCTCACAGGGCAAGCTTAAGATAAGCATTGGGGCATTGGGCAGGGCCCAAGGCATGAGGTCACTGTCCATGGCCGGGCTCCGCCCCCTTTAGTTAATATGTTAATATGTATAATATATACAGGTTTTAAGTTATGTTAAATAGTTAAATTATAATAAAGCTGTGGCCCGTGTTTCTCCCAAACAACCGGTGTGGTGTCAATCATTTTAGATAAGCCTAAATTGATCATGCTTGGGTCATGATGTATGCAGAATATATCATAGATGAGCTAATTTAGGTGACTCTAGGAGTGACACAAACTTTGAAACAACAGAAATAGGTATTCTTTTTCAAATATTTACTCTAAACTGAGCAAATTTGACTTAATTACAGTTTTTTTATAGGGACAGTACTGAAACAGGTCTTCCACTGTATGAAATACAGAAGGGACCATACTACAATTAACAATTAATCTGCATATTACAGATCAAAGGAGATCTAAAAAGGTTGAACTTGATGGACTAAAAGTATTTTTCATCCTCAATTACTATGTAACACGCATGTTGTAATTTCAATGCCTTTTCCTTAATATCCTCTCCTGTTTTAGATAAATTCAAGTTTCTGTTTTTTTTTTCCCTGTAAGAAAATGTAAAATATAAATAAATGAAATATCAATCTAAAAATAATATCACATACATCTGCAATTGTAATTTTCATTTACTGCATATATATATATATATAAATAAATATATATATATATATATATATATATATATATATATATATATATATACTGTATATATATTTATTTATTTCTTTTTTCACATAATATATCCATGGTAATAATTATTATTAACAAATCTTTCTTCGATCTAGCACTGAGCATGCTAAGCTGATTATGTTCATCATAATAGACTCCGCCATTTCTGAAAATCATTGTTTTTTGCTACAGAATCTGTAAATATAATTTTTTGCAGTCTCAACCTCTCGCTATCCCTGAACATATAATGTAAATAATCTCTCTTTGCAGCCTGCATTTATCTAGCCTGGTTTCTGCAGTGATTATTTCTTTCTTCTGTTAAGACTTAAACAGAATTTCCACTGTCAGCCTGGAAGGAAAGATAGAACTGGAAAGGAATAATTGCATTTGTTAGTATAAAAAAATCTTCATACACCTGCAATATAGCAGAAGGTGTGTTTGAGTTATTGCTTTTGAACCCAGCCGTTGTATGATAACTGCTTCTGTTTGTTAGCGATTAGATGCCCAGAGGTAACTTTTCTTAAGTCTTTTTTTCAGAATTTGACTCCTTCAGTGCTGGACACCTACACGGCTAGAAAGACAGGAATCTAAGCAATTGCATTACCTTTTATTTCTATACTCATGGATCATATACAATTAATAAATATAATAACACAAAAGACGGTAACAATATTAGAATAATGCTACTGAAGCTTACTGTAATTCATTGTCTACTGTCAGAAATAGAGCTATGGGGTGGGCCATGGCAAAAACAAGTTGTGTTGTGCCCTCCTTCAGTGCCAACTCATTATATATTATATGTATGTATATACATTTTTATATATATATATATATATATATATATATACTATAGAGAGAGAGAGAGAGAGAGAGAGAGAGAGAGTAAATAAATAGCACATCTGTATTCACATTTGAATGTCTAAAACAAGTTAAAAAAACTGTTTCCAGCTCAAACTTCCAAGAAATACAGTTATTACACTGCATTCTTGGAAGCAGAGCAGGGACATGCAAATGTACCCACAAATACCTTGCTTTTCAATCCATAAACCATTTTATACACTGCTTCCTATAAGTTCATGCTTGTTGTATTACACAGCTTGTATGCAAAGCCAAGCTTGGATTATATACAAGCTTGGAATCCTATCCACGTACAGCTGTTTCAAGCTTACTGGCTATCATCAGCATGGAGCGGGATCTCAGCTTGTGTTGTGGATCTTATGAGTAGGTATTTCACCTTAACAGTCATTTATTATATGGTGGGCAAAAGAGCGATAGAAGCCCTCCAGATAGAAGCATTTGTGGGCACATTTGCATGTCCCAGCTCGGCTTCCCAGAATGCAGTGTAATAATTGTACTTACCTGAATTTTGAGCTTCATACAGGATTTTTTACTTGCCTTAGACATTCAAATGTGAACACAGATGTACTATTTATTTACTGTACTACTGTACAGTGGAGGCATACTATCTCTCTTTGCCCACCATATATTAAATAAATAGTGTGTATATATATATATATATATATATAGTACATTTGTGTTCACATTTGAATGTCTAAAACAAGTTAAAAAACTTGCTTCCTGCTCAGAATTCCAAGAAATACAGTTATTATACTGCACTCTGGGAAGTTGAGTATATATGTATATATAAAACATATATACAAATCATTCCCTAAAAATATACATCAGGAATTAGAACAACTCATCCCTGCCAATCCTACCACTGGGACTTTCTACGTACTGCCAAAAATCCACAAACCAGGCAACCCAGGAAGACCAATTGTTACAGGTATGGTCACACTGACTGAGCAAATATGTGGATTTGTTGAAAACATCCTTAAACCATTAGTAAGTAACACCAGTAGCTATATACAAGACACCACTGACTTTCTCAACAAACTCAGTCAGATTAAAGACCTACCTGCTAACACACTAGTTGTCACCATGGATGTAGAGTCTCTTTACAGTAATATCCCAAACAAAGATGTCACTGAGGTATGCTTTAAGTTTCTTTCAACAAACATGCAAAACAATAAATATGGCCCTGATATTATTGTTAAACTAATAGAATATATCCTTACCCACAAATATTTTACTTTTAGCCAAGATACCTACCTACAGATGATGGGGACTGCCATGGGTACCAAAATGGCTCCAAAATACGCAAATCTATTCATGGCCAATCTAGAAGAAGTATTCTTATCTGTATAAATGGACAAACCATTCAAATACTACCGTTACATAGATGATCTGTTCATCATCTGGACAGAAGGAGAAAGCAAACTCAGAGACTTTCATAATTAATTCAACACCTTCCATTCATCTTTAAAACTTAAAATGGATTTCTCCACAGAACAGGTAAACTTTCTAGACACTACTATATCCATCCAAAATGTCAGTCTCCTTCAGACAGATGTAATTACCTACACAGCGCCAGTTTCCATCCCTCCCACACCAAACAAGCCATTATCCATAGTCAAGCTATTAGATACCATCGGATTTGCTCAAACACTGGACACCGTGATGAAAATGTAAAAACACTGTCTGAATCTTTCAAACAAAAGTGTTACAAACCCTGTATTATTACCCGACAAATCACCACTGCCATCAAAATACCCCGTGAACAAAACAAAATAAACTATTTCACATATACCTCTTGTGTAAACATACCATCGAATTTTAGAGAAAATTTGGAAAGTAATCAAAGATTTACAACCATTACTAATTGAAGAAACTGAATTAAAATATATATTCCCAAAATATCCCATCCTTGCATTTAAACAACCAGCAAACCTGAAACAAAAACTTGTAAACAGAAAATTGGCCAATGAACAACTGAATACAAAAAATGGAACTAAACCTTGTAACAAACGTGCCTGTAAATTATGCCAACACATTTGTAATGATGACACAGTCACACATAACAACAAGACATATAACATCAAAGGATCGTATTCATGTACATCGTCTAATGTGGTTTATATAATACAATGTACTTTATGTGACACAGGCTGTTACATTGGAGAAACCAGCCAAAAAATGCATTTAAGGATGAATTTACACGGGCATTCAATAAGAAAGCATAATAAAGACAGTTATTGTAGCCCAGTGGGACACCATTTTAGCCAGAATGATCACTCCATCCCAAACCTAAAATTCAAAATACTCAGAGGGAAATTTAAAAGCATCCAAGAGAGAAAAGCATTTGAAATAAAGATGATCACATTCTTCAACACCAGAAATACAGGACTTAATATAGACTTGAGTTTTCTAACACATTATCAGAATTTCATGTGATTTTTTTTCCTCTTATACCATAACAGACTTAGCACTCTTAGTGAGATGTTTGTCCAACAGGAAATATATTACTGTGGACTACAGTGCTCTGCTTTTTCATATATATATTGATGTATATGTGTATATAATATGTGTATATATGTTTCCTTTGCTATGTTGTGTTTATTCCCCATATATGTATTTACCTGATGATGTCAGATGCTGTTTCCACTCTCTCTGTATCTGCTGTTATTATTCAAACTGAGGGTTCCATCTCTTGTTAGTATTGCTTGAGACTTGATAAAGAGAGGTTGAACCTCTCGAAAGCTCATCATTATAAATAATAATACGTTTTTCCAATACAAAAGGTATCAAATTATATTGCAACATCATTATTAATCTATATATATATCAAAAGTTTACATACCCAGGTGTTATAGCTGAGATCATGCAAAGTCTTTGGTCATCTTGCATAAACCAGAAGTTTCATATCCCCCCCGCCCCCCGAGTGACTCTGTAATATTAAGGTAAGGAGACTGTAATAGCCACTCCCGACCCTTCACCTTTTTCTGCTGTAACCACTTGAGGGTCAACTTGGCCTTGTGATTAGGATCATTGTCATGCTGGAAATCTTGGAAAGTTTACCTTTCCATGAGCGTCCCATGCACAGCCTTCATGCAGAAGAATGCTAATTGTCTGCCAGTATTTTCTGATAACATGCTGCATTCATCTTGCCATCAATTGTCACAAGATTCCCTGTGCAGTTAGATCTCACCCTCCCTAAAACATCAGTGAGTCAACACCATGCTTCACAGTGAGGATGGTATTTTTTTCACTATAGGCTTTGTTTACCCTTCTCCAGACATAGCGCTTATGGTTGTGACCATAAAGCTCTATTTTGGTATTGTCACTCCAAATTACAGTGTGCCAGAAGCTGTGAGGTGTGTCAAGGTGTTTTGGGGCATATTGCATCCAGGCTTTTTTGTGGCAATGGCGCAGTAAAGGCTTCTTTCTGGCATATCGACCATGCAGCTCATTTTTGTTCAAGTATCATCGTATTGTGCTCCTTGAAACAACCACCCCGTCTTTTTCCAGAGCATCCATTCATAGGGGCATATATAAGGAGTAAATGTATTATCATACTGCAAGCACTTATACATGCGCAGTAAATTCAGGAAGCGCATAGTGCTGTGTTATTGTGCAAGCATGTAGTTGATGCGCAGATAGGAGTATAGGAGAGGGTAATAACACTATATATATATAAAGAGAGCGAGTATGTAATAAATGGCCCATGTCATTCATAGGGGCATATATAAGGAGTAAATGTATTATCCTAGGTAGATAAGGGTAGGAGCGGGCCCCCTCTATAAAGTTGTGCATAATATAGTGACAAAATTGTGTTGAACTAGTAGTTCTTGTATAACAAACTAATTGATAAAGGAATAATAATCCTCTAGTTACCAATGAGGTCTACTAAGACCTAGTAATGGTTAATAAAAAGGACAAAAGCAATGCTGGGAGGAATATATGACAAACTCTAAAGTGAAAAGATAGAGATATAAATCTCATAAATGGAAAGTGATAAATAAATCCATAAAGACTAGAAGAAATGGAGAAAAAAAAAAGAGGGGGAGCGAGGGACTCAGCCCATTATATTTGTGTGTTGAATAAGAGATAAACTCTGTCAAAGAAAAATGGGATGAGGGGAAGTAAGAGTGAATATATCTAAATGTCACTTATAGATAAGTGCTTGTGGTGTCAATGTGAATCCAAATGGGGGGACGAAACATGACTGTAATTCCTCTTGGTTGTGAAAACTCAAGAGGATTAATCATACTCCAAAAGAGTAGTGCTCCTAAACTATAGCTAGAGTGAAATAAATATTTGGGCCTACCTAGAAACTAAAGAGTGATGTGGACTCTTTATGACAGGGTTCTCCCTTAACATACCTATTTAAATGAAGGGTAAGAATGTAAATCCTTCGTTTAATCCCTTAGGTGATAAAGCTTTTAATTTATAGATCCATTTTGCTTCATGTTGGAGAAGTTTTTTATCTAGGTCACCCTGTCTGGGGCCTTGGTAGACTTTCTCAAGAGCTGTAAACGTTAGAACTTCACTATTTCCACCGTGAATAATTTTAACATGGCGTGCTAAAGGGGTATCAAGATCTTTCTTAATGGAATAGATATGTTCCCCAATGCGTCTTCGCAATTGGCGTTGCGTCTTCCCTACGTAGATCTTTTTACATAGGCACGTAGCCACATAAACTACATTTGTAGTACAGCAATTTGAGAAGTCTTTTAAGACATATTTTTCCCCACTGGATGGATGTTCATATATTTTTGTGGGTTTGATGTATCTGCAAAATTTACAGTTCCCACATCTAAAACATCCCTGTGGGTGATTGAGCCATGTATTATTATGTTTTTTCTCTTTAAAGAAGCTGTGTACTAATGTCTCTTTGAGATTTTTTCCCCTTCGGTATGTAATTGGTATTTTTTGTATGTCTACCAAGTCCTCATCACTTCTTAGTAAGTGCCAGTGTTTAGATATAATATCTTTAATTGAGGCGGACTCGTACCCATATGTCATGATACATCTAGGATATGTATTGTCTGATGTTTGGATGTTATTCCTATAAGGTTTATTTAGCAACTCAGTTCTGTTGCAACTCAATGCATGTTGAAATGCTCTCTTTAGGCATTTACTTGAATATCCTCGCTCTCGAAATCTTTGTTTTAATTTATCTGCTTCAATTTTAAACTGAGTTTCTGAACTACAGTTTCTCCTAATTCTTAAGTATTGCCCCTTAGGTATACCTTTCTTCAGGGGCTCAAAATGTTAACTATCCCATAATAATAGCGTATTTGCGGCTGTCTCTTTTCTGAAAGTGGTAGTTGAGATATTTCCTTCATCGTCTTTTTGGATGAGTAAATCTAGGAATGAAATCTCTGATCTGTGGATATCGTATGTAAATCTCAAGCCCATCTCATTTTTGTTTAATGAATTCATAAGGGTTTCAAACTCAAGTTTAGTGCCATCCCAGATCACAAATATATCGTCTATATAGCGACGCCAAATCATTGCATGTACAATGAGAGGTTCTATGTCTGGGTCTGAGAAAATCTTTTCCTCCCAGCACCCTAAAAAAAGGTTCGCATAACTGGGGGCACATGGGGTACCCATTGCGGTTCCCTTTATCTGATGGAACCATTTATTATTAAACAAAAAGAAATTATGTTTCAGGACATACTCTAAGAGTTGAGTGATGAAATTATTGAATTCCCTCAAATTAGTACTTTTCGTACTCAAGAAATGTTTCACTGCTTCAATGCCATATTTATGAGGTATACTGCTATACAGTGCTTCAACGTCAATGGTTACTAACCAAGTGTCTTTTGGTACTGTTAGGTGTTCCAGTTGTTTTAGGATATCATTAGTATCTTGTATATATGAGGGCAAATTTTGTACTAAGTCACGTAAATAGTGGTCCACAAAAATACTGGCATTGGATGAAAGATTTCCCGTTCCAGACACTATAGGCCTACCTGGGATAGGTACTATTTGCTTATGTACTTTTGGTAGTGCATAGAAGGTCGAAATACTAGGGAATTTTGGTAAGAGAAAAGTATATGTCTGTTCATCAATAATCTTTTCCATTTTAGCTCTTTCTAATATAGACTTTAAAGATAGTCTATATTCAAGATTTGGATTTTTCATTAGTACTTCATAAGTGACTCTATCATCCAAAATTCTATTGCACATCCTTATATACTCAACGTTGCTCAGTATTACAAGATTACCCCCTTTGTCTGCTTGCTTAATTTGGATATCCTTACATGACTTGAGTTCCTCAAGGGCTTGATATTCCTTTTTAGTCAAATTGAAAGTTTTTTCCAATTTTTTAAAATCTAAACCTTCTATATCATTTGTTACCTGTTGTAGGAAAACCCAGATATTAGAGTATTCCTTTAAGAAGGGCGTGAAACTACTTTTATTCTTCCATATTTTTATTTTATCATGTGTTTTACCTAGCTCAAAAGAGGCATTTTCTTCTAGTAAAGACATTAGAAGTTTGAAGGTTTCAATATCTTCTTTATTTATACCTAGCTTCATATGTTCTTTATCTTGTTTGTTTTTGAAGAATTTTTGAAGGGCCAATTTCCGAGCAAAAAGGTTTATATCCTTAATATGAGTAAATTTGTCAGATCTTGATGTTGGAACAAAACTAAGACCTTTTCTTAGTACTGATTTGTGGTCATTGTTTATGGTAAAGTCTGATAAATTGATAATTTTCAAACTATGATCTTTTATAGGACTACTATTGGACTTATTCTCAGTCTTTAGTTCTTTTTCCTTAGGTCTCTCCTCTCTGGGCCTTTCACAGGGAACTGGCTTTCCTCTAAAAAACCTTCATTATTGTAGTTGTTAGGCATTCTAGTCTGTGCAAATTTTCTTGTGTTATATGCCTCCCTTCTATAGTGCATACCAGGTCGTCTGCCTCTTGAGCTATGAATAGAGTGTTCGTCTATGTCTGAATTGTCATAATCAGAGGAGCTAATGTCAGAATTTCTTTGCATCGGTATAGAAGTGGGAAATTTCTTGAAAATTCTATTTGTTTGAAAATCCGTTTTGTCTCTTAGGAATTTTTTCTGTTTACGGTCTTTAATGTCTCTTTTGAATCTATCAATATTGTCATTTAATTTTTTACATAATAGCTCATATTCTATAGAGTCACTTTGTTTGTTGAATTCCTGCTGACATAATATAATCTTAGGTTTTAGCAATTCTAGATTATGCTTTTCTGTCTCAATAATCAGACTAATTAGTTCAGATGAGCATTTTAGAAGGATTTCTTTCCATTTATTTACAAAAGTTTCATCACTCAAATTTATCACAGGATTGAGATGTAGTCTTAGGCCTCTGGGAACATACTTGTTCTTAAGATAGTTTTGTAAACTACTTATTTCCCATACTGACCGTACTTGCTTTCTCATTACTTTTAGAAGATCTCCATAGGTATTTCTTATATCTTTAGTACCTTCAGTTGTTAATTGTGGATTACCCCTGAAGCTTTCTTCAGCTTCTTTTAGGAGGGATTCAATGTCCATATTATGGATAGGAGTATTAGTCATAATGAACAAAAAAGAGTTGTCCTTGGGATATAAATCTCTTGCAATAGAGTGCTAGTCCTTTGTGCCAATTGATAAAATAATATTGAGTATAATAGTTAATTTCTGGTGCTTCCTTTGTGTGGATTAAACCACTAGTCTATGAATCAAGGTATTATAGGAATGCTAAGTTCCCAAGGTATCTGCTACCCACACATTACTAATATATATACAAATTGGGATATAATAATTTAAAATTAGAAATTTTATTGGTAAGGGATAACAACGGCGATAAACTTTAAAAACAATGAGGTATTAAAAAATCCCGGATTGGAGAAAAAGGTTTAAAATGGGCTAACTAATGTGTGAAACTTTACCCATTTGATATTATATTAAACTCTAAAATAGAGGGGTAAGTGATTCACACCTAACAGTATTTCTAGAGGATGGTGAATAGCTTATCCAATTCAGTATATCCTGTCTTTATATATGTAAGCACAATTAACATGCAATTAGAGTTAGTGGATATAATGCTGCTAGATCAATGCCATAGAGATGACCCTAATTTGTTAAGTTTCACAAAGTAGATTCATGACACTGACCCTTGTTTTCTAGGGTTCACAGTGTGGAATTTCAAAATTAGCATAAGCATAAGTTTAGGAGCACTACTCTTTTGGAGTATGATTAATCCTCTTGAGTTTTCACAACCAAGAGGAATTACAGTCATGTTTCGTCCCCCCATTTGGATTCACATTGACACCACAAGCACTTATCTATAAGTGACATTTAGATATATTCACTCTTACTTCCCCTCATCCCATTTTTCTTTGACAGAGTTTATCTCTTATTCAACACACAAATATAATGGGCTGAGTCCCTCGCTCCCCCTCTTTTTTTTTTCTCCATTTCTTCTAGTCTTTATGGATTTATTTATCACTTTCCATTTATGAGATTTATATCTCTATCTTTTCACTTTAGAGTTTGTCATATATTCCTCCCAGCATTGCTTTTGTCCTTTTTATTAACCATTACTAGGTCTTAGTAGACCTCATTGGTAACTAGAGGATTATTATTCCTTTATCAATTAGTTTGTTATACAAGAACTACTAGTTCAACACAATTTTGTCACTATATTATGCACAACTTTATAGAGGGGGCCCGCTCCTACCCTTATCTACCTAGGATAATACATTTACTCCTTATATATGCCCCTATGAATGACATGGGCCATTTATTACATACTCGCTCTCTTTATATATATATAGTGTTATTACCCTCTCCTATACTCCTATCTGCGCATCAACTACATGCTTGCACAATAACACAGCACTATGCGCTTCCTGAATTTACTGCGCATGTATAAGTGCTTGCAGTATGATAATACATTTACTCCTTATATATGCCCCTATGAATGACATGGGCCATTTATTACATACTCGCTCTCTTCATATATATATATAGTGTTATTACCCTCTCCTATACTCCTATCTGCGCATCAACTACATGCTTGCACAATAACACAGCGCTATGCGCTTCCTGAATCTACTGTGCATGTCCGAATTATGCCAATTGGTTGCCGTAGCTACGGCAGCGTTTAAAAGAGGGCCAGACGGCTCAGTGATCTTCTACCTTGACAAAGACGTCTGATGACGTCGAAACGCGTCGGCCTTTGATGACGTGGCATGCCTTACAGCTAAGGGCACGCCGGCGTCACTTCTACTAACAGTATTGTATTTTAGATATTTAGAGGATGTATGCTTACCCTCCCTGTCCGTTTCCATATGTGTGAATGCTGTTACTTCCATATGAGATAGATTTTACATACTTCTGACAGTACTTAGAGTGGGAGATAACCCACTGGATATCGTTCACTCTTTAGGATCCCTGCTTTCCACATGATGCTGATCCCTGCAATGGGATATGAACACAATACTAGTGTATCTTTATAAGGGAAGTCTTTGTTGTGAGGACATTAACTATACCCTAGCCCGTTTAGACACAGAAGAGAGTAATCCCTGTGATAACATTGTGGCATGTTTACAAGACAGATAAAGACATAATGCTCAGACTTGTGGTAAACAATTGAGATCCATTTGAACAAAGTCCTGTAGAAGCCTAATACAGCATGTATTAGACATATATTTTATGCTAATTTTGAAATTCCACACTGTGAACCCTAGAAAACAAGGGTCAGTGTCATGAATCTACTTTGTGAAACTTAACAAATTAGGGTCATCTCTATGGCATTGATCTAGCAGCATTATATCCACTAACTCTAATTGCATGTTAATTGTGCTTACATATATAAAGACAGGATATACTGAATTGGATAAGCTATTCACCATCCTCTAGAAATACTGTTAGGTGTGAATCACTTACCCCTCTATTTTAGAGTTTAATATAATATCAAATGGATAAAGTTTCACACATTAGTTAGCCCATTTTAAACCTTTTTCTCCAATCCGGGATTTTTTAATACCTCATTGTTTTTAAAGTTTATCGCCGTTGTTATCCCTTACCAATAAAATTTCTAATTTTAAATTATTATATCCCAATTTGTATATATATTAGTAATGTGTGGGTAGCAGATACCTTGGGAACTTAGCATTCCTATAATACCTTGATTCATAGACTAGTGGTTTAATCCACACAAAGGAAGCACCAGAAAATAACTATTATACTCAATATTATCTCATCAATTGGCACAAAGGACTAGCACTCTATTGTAAGAGATTTATATCCCAAGGACAACTCTTTTTTGTTCATTATGACTAATACTCCTATCCACAATATGGACATTGAATCCCTCCTAAAAGAAGCTGAAGAAAGCTTCAGTGGGAATCCACAATTAACAACTGAAGGTACTAAAGATATAAAAAATACCTATGGAGATCTTCTAAAAGTAATGAGAAAGCAAGTACGGTCAGTATGGGAAATAAGTAGTTTACAAAACTATCTTAAGAACAAGTATGTTCCCAGAGGCCTAAGACTACATCTCAATCCTGCGATAAATTTGAGTGATGAAACTTTTGTAAATAAATGGAAAGAAATCCTTCTAAAATGCTCATCTGAACTAATTAGTCTGATTATTGAGACAGAAAAGCATAATCTAGAATTGCTAAAACCTAAGATTATATTATGTCAGCAGGAATTCAACAAACAAAGTGACTCTATAGAATATGAGCTATTATGTAAAAAATTAAATGACAATATTGATAGATTCAAAAGAGACATTAAAGACCGTAAACAGAAAAAATTCCTAAGAGACAAAACGGATTTTCAAACAAATAGGATTTTCAAGAAATTTCCCACTTCTATACCGATGCAAAGAAATTCTGACATAAGCTCCTCTGATTATGACAATTCAGACATAGACGAACACTCTATTCATAGCTCAAGAGGCAGACGACCTGGTATGCACTATAGAAGGGAGGCATATAACACAAGAAAATTTGCACAGACTAGAATGCCTAACAACTACAATAATGAGGGTTTTTTAGAGGAAAGCCAGTTCCCTGTGAAAGGCCCAGAGAGGAGAGACCTAAGGAAAAAGAACTAAAGACTGAGAATAAGTCCAATAGTAGTCCTATAAAAGATCATAGTTTGAAAATTATCAATTTATCAGACTTTACCATAAACAATGACCACAAATCAGTACTAAGAAAAGGTCTTAGTTTTGTTCCAACATCAAGATCTGACAAATTTACTCATATTAAGGATATAAACCTTTTTGCTCGGAAATTGGCCCTTCAAAAATTCTTCAAAAACAAACAAGACAAAGAACATATGAAGCTAGGTATAAATAAAGAAGATATTGAAACCTTCAAACTTCTAATGTCTTTACTAGAAGAAAATGCCTCTTTTGAGCTAGGTAAAACACATGATAAAATAAAAATATGGAAGAATAAAAGTAGTTTCACGCCCTTCTTAAAGGAATACTCTAATATCTGGGTTTTCCTACAACAGGTAACAAATGATATAGAAGGTTTAGATTTTAAAAAATTGGAAAAAACTTTCAATTTGACTAAAAAGGAATATCAAGCCCTTGAGGAACTCAAGTCATGTAAGGATATCCAAATTAAGCAAGCAGACAAAGGGGGTAATCTTGTAATACTGAGCAACGTCGAGTATATAAGGATGTGCAATAGAATTTTGGATGATAGAGTCACTTATGAAGTACTAATGAAAAATCCAAATCTTGAGTATAGACTATCTTTAAAGTCTATATTAGAAAGAGCTAAAATGGAAAAGATTATTGATGAACAGACATATACTTTTCTCTTACCAATATTCCCTAGTATCTCGACCTTCTATGCACTACCAAAAGTACACAAGCAAATAGTACCTATCCCAGGTAGGCCTATAGTGTCTGGAACGGGAAATCTTTCATCCAATGCCAGTATTTTTGTGGACCACTATTTACGTGACTTAGTACAAAATTTGCCCTCATATGTACAAGATACTAATGATATCCTAAAACAACTAGAACACCTAACAGTACCAAAAGACACTTGGTTGGTAACCATTGACGTTGAAGCACTGTATAGCAGTATACCTCATAAATATGGCATTGAAGCAGTGAAACATTTCTTGAGTACGAAAAGTACTAATTTGAGGGAATTCAATAATTTCATCACTCAACTCTTAGAGTATGTCCTGAAACATAATTTCTTTTTGTTTAATAATAAATGGTTCCATCAGATAAAGGGAACCGCAATGGGTACCCCATGTGCCCCCTAGTTATGCGAACCTTTTTTTAGGGTGCTGGGAGGAAAAGATTTTCTCAGACCCAGACATAGAACATCTCATTGTACATGCAATGATTTGGCGTCGCTATATAGACGATATATTTGTGATCTGGGATGGCACTAAACTTGAGTTTGAAACCCTTATGAATACATTAAACAAAAATGAGATGGGCTTGAGATTTACATACGATATCCACAGATCAGAGATTTCATTCCTAGATTTACTCATCCAAAAAGACGATGAAGGAAATATCTCAACTACCACTTTCAGAAAAGAGACAGCCGCAAATACGCTATTATTATGGGATAGTTAACATTTTGAGCCCCTGAAGAAAGGTATACCTAAGGGGCAATACTTAAGAATTAGGAGAAACTGTAGTTCAGAAACTCAGTTTAAAATTGAAGCAGATAAATTAAAACAAAGATTTCGAGAGCGAGGATATTCAAGTAAATGCCTAAAGAGAGCATTTCAACATGCATTGAGTTGCAACAGAACTGAGTTGCTAAATAAACCTTATAGGAATAACATTCAAACATCAGACAATACATATCCTAGATGTATCATGACATATGGGTACGAGTCCGCCTCAATTAAAGATATTATATCTAAACACTGGCACTTACTAAGAAGTGATGAGGACTTGGTAGACATACTCCCACAAAAAATACCAATTACATACCGAAGGGGAAAAAATCTCAAAGATACATTAGTACACAGCTTCTTTAAAGAGAAAAAACATAATAATACATGGCTCAATCCCCCACAGGGATGTTTTAGATGTGGGAACTGTAAATTTTGCAGATACATCAAACCCACAAAAATATATGAACATCCATCCAGTGGGGAAAAATATGTCTTAAAAGACTTCTCAAATTGCTGTACTACAAATGTAGTTTATGTGGCTACGTGCCTATGTAAAAAGATCTACGTAGGGAAGACGCGACGCCAATTGCGAAGACGCATTGGGGAACATATCTATTCCATTAAGAAAGATCTTGATACCCCTTTAGCACGCCATGTTAAAATTATTCACGGTGGAAATAGTGAAGTTCTAACGTTTACAGCTCTTGAGAAAGTCTACCAAGGCCCCAGACAGGGTGACCTAGATAAAAAACTTCTCCAACATGAAGCAAAATGGATCTATAAATTAAAAGCTTTATCACCTAAGGGATTAAACGAAGGATTTACATTCTTACCCTTCATTTAAATAGGTATGTTAATGGGAGAACCCTGTCATAAAGAGTCCACATCACTCTTTGATTTCCAGTTTCTAGGTAGGCCCAAATATTTATTTCACTTTAGCTATAGTTTAGGAGCACTACTCTTTTGGAGTATGATTAATCCTCTTGAGTTTTCACAACCAAGAGGAATTACAGTCATGTTTCGTCCCCCCATTTGGATTCACATTGACACCACAAGCACTTATCTATAAGTGACATTTAGATATATTCACTCTTACTTCCCCTCATCCCATTTTTCTTTGACAGAGTTTATCTCTTATTCAACACACAAATATAATGGGCTGAGTCCCTCGCTCCCCCCTCTTTTTTTTTCTCCATTTCTTCTAGTCTTTATGGATTTATTTATCACTTTCCATTTATGAGATTTATATCTCTATCTTTTCACTTTAGAGTTTGTCATATATTCCTCCCAGCATTGCTTTTGTCCTTTTTATTAACCATTACTAGGTCTTAGTAGACCTCATTGGTAACTAGAGGATTATTATTCCTTTATCAATTAGTTTGTTATACAAGAACTACTAGTTCAACACAATTTTGTCACTATATTATGCACAACTTTATAGAGGGGGCCCGCTCCTACCCTTATCTACCTAGGATAATACATTTACTCCTTATATATGCCCCTATGAATGACATGGGCCATTTATTACATACTCGCTCTCTTTATATATATATAGTGTTATTACCCTCTCCTATACTCCTATCTGCGCATCAACTACATGCTTGCACAATAACACAGCACTATGCGCTTCCTGAATTTACTGCGCATGTATAAGTGCTTGCAGTATGATAATACTTTTACTCCTTATATATGCCCCTATGAATGACATGGGCCATTTATTACATACTCGCTCTCTCTCTATATATATATAGTGTTATTACCCTCTCCTATACTCCTATCTGCGCATCAACTACATGCTTGCACAATAACACAGCGCTATGCGCTTCCTGAATCTACTGCGCATGTCCGAATTATGCCAATTGGTTGCCGTAGCTACGGCAGCGTTTAAAAGAGGGCCAGACGGCTCAGTGATCTTCTACCTTGACAAAGACGTCTGATGACGTCGAAACGCGTCGGCCTTTGATGACGTGGCATGCCTTACAGCTAAGGGCACGCCGGCGTCACTTCTACTAACAGTATTGTATTTTAGATATTTAGAGGATGTATGCTTACCCTCCCTGTCCGTTTCCATATGTGTGAATGCTGTTACTTCCATATGAGATAGATTTTACATACTTCTGACAGTACTTAGAGTGGGAGATAACCCACTGGATATCGTTCACTCTTTAGGATCCCTGCTTTCCACATGATGCTGATCCCTGCAATGGGATATGAACACAATACTAGTGTATCTTTATAAGGGAAGTCTTTGTTGTGAGGACATTAACTATACCCTAGCCCGTTTAGACACAGAAGAGAGTAATCCCTGTGATAACATTGTGGCATGTTTACAAGACAGATAAAGACATAATGCTCAGACTTTAAAAAAACAATTGAGATCCATTTGAACAAAGTCCTGTAGAAGCCTAATACAGCATGTATTAGACATATATTTTATGCTAATTTTGAAATTCCACACTGTGAACCCTAGAAAACAAGGGTCAGTGTCATGAATCTACTTTGTGAAACTTAACAAATTAGGGTCATCTCTATGGCATTGATCTAGCAGCATTATATCCACTAACTCTAATTGCATGTTAATTGTGCTTACATATATAAAGACAGGATATACTGAATTGGATAAGCTATTCACCATCCTCTAGAAATACTGTTAGGTGTGAATCACTTACCCCTCTATTTTAGAGTTTAATATAATATCAAATGGGTAAAGTTTCACACATTAGTTAGCCCATTTTAAACCTTTTTCTCCAATCCGGGATTTTTTAATACCTCATTGTTTTTAAAGTTTATCGCCGTTGTTATCCCTTACCAATAAAATTTCTAATTTTAAATTATTATATCCCAATTTGTATGAAATCTTTCTTGGTCTACCTAACCTTGGCTTGGGATCAAGACATCCCCGAATTTTCTACATCTTAAGAAGGGGTTAAACAGTACTGACTGGCATTTTCCAGGCTTTGGATATCTTTTTATATATTTTTACATCTTTATGAAGTTCCATTACCTTGTTACACAGGTCTAGGTTCTGCTCCCCATGGCTCAGTATCTAACCTGCGCAGTGCATCCACAGACAATAATTGCAATTTAAAAAGCCACAGGCATGGGAAATTAACCTTTAATTGCCATCTTAACCTCTGTGTGTTACATTGCGTGTCTGTAACAAGGCTTAACTGTCAAGGGTGTGTAAACTTTTGATCAGGGACATTTGGGTAATTTTTGTTATTATTATGATTTAAAAATGAGCCAAACTATGTGATAATAAATGGCTTCATATGATCAGTATTCTTTATCAAAATATATGTTTTTGCATGATCAGTCATATTATCAAAACAAATGCAAAAATTTCACAATTTCTGACAGGGTATGCAAACTTTTGAGCACAACTGTGTGTGAGTATATATATATATATATATATATATATATATATATATATAAATAAATATTATATGCAGATGAGCTTACAAATTTATTATATGGTGTCTGTACTCTGTACTGTGGAGAGCTTCTCTTACTCTTGTGCTCACCATATACTAAATAATATATATACAGTATATATATATAAAGATACAAATGTATAATTCCTGTGTGTTCTGTATATTTTTAAGAAAAACTATTTATTTGATTCTTGGATGTGTTGTTAGCAGAATTTATGGCTGAATATGCATCTTTTATTTTCTCTTCTTCTACCTGGTATCTGTTGTTTTGCTGTAAGAGGCAGCTGAGTTTTTTATTTTTATTTTTTATAAATTCATGTTGTTGTTTCTTGCATTTAAACAACCACCAAACCTGAAACAAAAACTTGTCGGCAGAAGATTGGCCAGTGAACAACTGAATATAAAAAATGGAACTAAACCTTGTAACAGATGTGCCTGTAGGTTATGTCAACGCATTTGTAGCAATGACACAGCCATACATAACAACAAGAGCTATAACATCAAAGGATCGTATAAATGCACATCGTCCAATGTGGTTTATATGATATAATGTACTCTATGTGACATAGGCTTTTGCATTGGAGAAACCAGCCAATAAATGCACTTAAAGGCATATGTACGTTTCCTGGATTGTGAATGAATTTAACAGGATAAGAGAATTAATAGCATATGAAAAATAATGTTTGCATGAAAAAATACCAAAATAAACATTTATACACTTACCTTCAAGTTAGCAAAATCTATTGTAATTTCTGACAGTTTGATATGAAGGTTAACACCCCCTCCATAATTTATTTTGGCCAATCCGGTTAGATGAACAATTTGAGACATAGCCCTATGTTAGTTGCTATGTCAAAAGCACACAGCACAGACAGAAAGCAGGGATGAGCAGTAACTGGGAGGCTGACAACACTGCTCTACTATTGGCTGAACAAGCAAGAGCAGGTAAATAGTGGGTTAATATTGCTCCCCGGATGCTGCATGCTGATTGGGTGTGGATCAGGAACTTGTGTAGACATCCCCTGGGGGTGTCAACATAATCATTAGAGGGATTTTTAGATATTAATAAAAATAAAATGTTTTATGAGATGTGCTGTATACATATAGGCTGTTTTTTGCCTAAAGAGTGTAGAAATTTATTAAGCCAGCTCACTTAGATATACCTTTAAGGATGAATTTACATGGACATTCAGTAAGAAAGCATAATGAAGACTGTTATTGTACCCCAGTGGGACACCAATTTAGCCAGAATTATCACTCCATCCAAAACTTAAAATCAAAATAGAGGAACATTTAAAAACATCCAAAAGAGAAAAACATCACATATATAGTTGTTGATCTTACAAATGTTGGTCACGTTTAGTATGTTGGTCACGCAATGAAGCGAGGGCCACAGTTGCAGGCCTTGCGATGAGCCCTGCAGGCGTTTATCGCAAGGCCCACTGGAGTTAGGCTGCATTGAGCGCCATAGCCCTGTAGGACTTGCAGGCACACTTAGCGATGGGCGCAATAGGCGCCAAACCCCTGGCGCTGATCATGAGGCACGCAACACATTCAGTAAATTACGAATTTAACGGCCAAACCAAGGAACTCGAAAGACCACCATAGAACGCCAAATAATAAAAAAAAAAAAAAAACATGACTTACTCAAACCACAAGGGGACAGCCAGGGAGCCTGAGTGAGGTTGAAAGTTAATTTGAGGCATACTTGCCAATTTTGGATGAACGAAAATCGGCTAAGTGAGTAAAAAAAGCGGCAGCCGAAAAAACGTAAAATGTATCAGACAGGATCAAAACGATGCTGAAGCCAGTAACACTTAGCCAAAACCAGTAATATTTAGCCGAACAACATGAGGCATGAAGGTGCTCATTGCGAGGCCGGTAACATCCGCCATTTTGTAGTGTACAAGCCCATAACTCGCAAAAACAAAGATTTACACCGAAAATGGCGGAAAACCAGGAAATTGAGCATGCGCACGTTGGTACTCACGCTTGCACTCTATAAATACTGGACACTTTCTCACTTTCTCCTCAGATGATGAACTGTGTTACTGGACGTTTTCTGGGGACAAAATGTATTAAGAGATAATAGGTAAAGGATTAGTATTTATTAATTTATTAATTAGTTAATTGAAAAAAAAATGACCTTATGCTAAATATTATATTTTATGCTGACATAATTTAAGACATTTCAAGTTACCTCTTTATGATTTTTATCAAATACATTGAAAGATAATATGTAAAGGATTATTATTTATTAATTTATTAATTGATTAATTAAAAAAAATCTAAATTAACTTATGCTAAATATTATATTTTATGCTGACGTAATTTAAAACATTGTAAGCTGTATATGTTTGTATAGTATCACATATATAGTTGTGAGCATACGAGCCCGCTCGAGCCGTTGCTCACGCTTGCGGGCTTGCACAACTCACAACTCCTCCTGCCCGCTCGCCGCTCTTAACTCCTCCCCCGCCACTCTTAACTCCTCCCCACCATGCTTAACTCCTCCCCTGTCTGTCTTAACTCCTCCCCTGTTGCGCTTAACTCCTCCCCAGGCTCCTCTCAACATCACCCCCCAGCTGCTCTCAACTCCTCCCCCCTGCTGCTCTCAACTCCTTCCTGGGGAGGGACCGGCAGACATGCTGGGCACTGTGGTGAAAGAGACGGCCTGGAGGGAAAGAGAGACAGGAGGGACACAGACAGAGAGAGAGTGGCAGGAGTAGCACAGAGAGAGTCAGGAGGGACACAGATAGAGAGAGACAGGAGGGCACAGATAGAGAAAGACAGGATGGACACCGACAGAGAGAGAGTGACAGGAGTAACACAGAGAGAGTCAGGAGGGACACAGATAGAGAGAGACAGGAGGGACACAGAGAGAGAGAGACAGGAGGGACACAGAGAGAAAGAGAGGAGGGACACAGACAGGGAGACAGGAGGGACACAGACAGAGAGAGAGGAGGGACACAGAGAGAGAGGAGGGACACAGATAGAGACAGGAGGGACACAGATAGAGACAGGAGGGACACAGATAGAGACAGAAGGGACACAGAGAGAGAGAGGAGGGACACAGACAGGAGGGACACAGACAGAGAGAGAGGAGGGACACAGAGAGAGAGGAGGGACACATATAGAGACAGGAGGGACACAGATAGAGACAGGAGGGACACAGACAGAGAGAGATAGGAGGGACACAGACAGAGAGAGACAGGAGGGACATAGACAGAGAGAGACAGGAGGGACACAGACAGAGAGAGACAGGAGGGACACAGACAGAGAGAGACAGGAGGGACACAGACAGAGAGAGACAGGAGGGACACAGACAGAGAGAGACAGGAGGGACACAGACAGAGAGAGAGACAGAGACACAGGAGGGACACAGAGAGACAGGAGGGACACAGATAGAGAGACGGGAGAGACACAGATAGAGAGAGACAGGAGGGACACAGATAGAGAGAGACAGGAGGGACAGAGAGAGACAGGAGGGACAGAGAGAGACAGGAGGGACAGAGAGAGACAGGAGGGACAGAGAGGGACAGAGAGAGACAGGAGGGACAGAGAGAGACAGGAGGGACAGAGAGAGACAGGAGGGACAAAGAGAGACAGGAGGGACACAGACAGAGACAGGAGGGAAACAGACAGAGACAGGAGGGACAGAGAGAGACAGGAGGGACAGAGAGAGACAGGAGGGACACGGATAGAGAGACAGGAGGGACACGGATAGAGAGACAGGAGGGACACGGACAGAGAGAGACAGGAGGGACATGGACAGAGAGAGACAGGAGGGACACGGACAGAGAGAGACAGGAGGGACACGGACAGAGAGAGACTGGAGGGACACGGACAGAGAGAGACAGGAGGGACACGGACAGAGAGAGACAGGAGGGACACGGACAGAGAGAGACAGGAGGGACACGGACAGAGAGAGACAGGAGGGACACAGACAGAGAGAGACAGGAGGGACACAGACAGAGAGAGACAGGAGGGACACAAACAGAGAGAGACAGGAGGGACACAGACAGAGAGAGACAGGAGGGACACAGACAGAGAGAGACAGGAGGGACACAGACAGAGAGAGACAGGAGGGACACAGACAGAGAGAGACAGGAGGGACACAGAGAGAGAGAGAGAGGAGGGACACACAGAGAGAGAGAGAGAGAGGAGGGACACAGAGAGAGAGAGACAGGAGGGACACAGACAGAGAGAGAGAGGAGGGACACAGACAGAGAGAGATAGTGACAGGAGGGACACAGATAGAGTGACAGGAGGGACACAGATAGAGAGACAGGAGGGACACACACAGAGAGAGAGAGGAGGGACACAGAGAGAGTGAGAGTGGAGGGACACAGAGAGAGAGAGAGGAGGGACACACAGAGAGAGAGAGGAGGGACACACAGAGAGAGAGGAGGGACACAGAGAGAGACAGGAGCGACACAGAGAGAGACAGGAGGGACACAGAGAGAGACAGGAGCGACACAGAGAGAGACAGGAGGGACACAGAGAGAGACAGGAGCGACACAGAGAGAGACAGGAGCGACACAGAGAGAGACAGGAGCGACACAGAGAGAGACAGGAGCGACCCAGAGAGACAGGAGCGACACAGAGAGAGACAGGAGCGACACAGACAGAGACAGGAGCGACACAGACAGAGACAGGAGCGACACAGACAGAGATAGAGAGACAGGAGGGAGAGACAGGAGGGACAGAGAGAGAGACAGGAGGGACACAGACACAGAGAGACAGACAGGAAGGAGGAACAGAGAGAGAGAGAGACAGACAGGAAGAAGGGACAGAGAGAAAGACAGACAGGAAGGAGGGACAGAGAGAGAGAGACAGGAAGGAGGGACAGAAAGAGAGAGAGACAGGAAGGAGGGACAGTGAGAGAGAGATAGGAAGGAGGGACAGAGAGAGAGAGAGAGAGAGAGACAGGAAGGAGGGACAGAGAGAGAGAGGGAGAGACAGGAAGGAGGGACAGAGAGAGACAGGAAGGAGGGACAGAGAGAGAGAGAGAGACAGGAAGGAGGGACAGAGAGAGAGAGACAGGAAGGAGGGACAGAGAGAGAGAGACAGGAAGGAGGGACAGAGAGAGAGAGAGAGAGAGAGAGAGAGAGACAGGAAGGAGGGACAGAGAGAGAGAGAGACAGGAAGGAGGGACAGAGAGAGAGAGAGAGACAGGAAGGAGGGACAGAGAGAGAGAGAGAGACAGGAAGGAGGGACAGAGAGAGACAGGAAGGAGGGACAGAGAGAGACAGGAAGGAGGGACAGAGAGAGACAGGAGGGAGGGATAGAGAGAGTCAGGAGAGAGGGATAGAGAGAGAGAGAGACAGGAGGGAGGGATAGAGAGAGACAGGAGGGAGGGATAGAGAGAGAGAGAGAGAGAGGAGGGAGGGATAGAGAGAAAGAGAGAGACAGGAGGGAGGGATAGAGAGAGAGAGAGATAGACAGGAGGGAGGGATAGAGAGAGAGAGACAGGAGGGAGGGATAGAGAGAGAGAGAGAGACAGGAGGGAGGGATAGAGAGAGAGAGAGAGACAGGAGGGAGGGATAGAGAGAGAGAGAGACAGGAGGGAGGGATAGAGAGAGAGAGAGAGACAGGAGGTAGGGATAGAGAGAGAGAGAGAGACAGGAAGGAGGGACAGAGAGAAAGATTGACAGGAAGGAGGGACAGAGAGAAAGATTGACAGGAAGGAAGGACAGAGAGAAAGATTGACAGGAAGGAAGGACAGAGAGAAAGATTGACAGGAAGGAAGGACAGAGAGAAAGATTGACAGGAAGGAAGGACAGAGAGAAAGATTGACAGAGAGGAAGGAGGGACAGAGAGAGACAGACAGGAAGGAGGGAGAGAGAGACAGACAGGAAGGAGGGACAGAGACAGACAGAAAGGAGGGACAGAGACAGACAGGAAGGAGGGACAGAGAGATGAGAAAAGTGGAGTGGAAGAGACAGGGGAGGGAAAGCAGGGTAGAAGAGACAGGGGAGGGAGAGGGGGGGAAGGAACAGGGTAGGGAGAGGGTTAGAAGAGACACAGGAAAGGGAGATGGGGGAAGAGACACAGGGAGGAAGAGAGGGGAAAGGGGACACATGGGAGGGAGAGGGGGGAAGAGACACATGGGGAGAGGCTCGCAATGAGCACCTTTGGCGCTCATTGCGAGGCCCATGATGAGCTTCAAAGGTGCTTAGTAAAGAAGAGGGGGGAGTGGCTCTCATTGAGCGCCTACCGTCAAGTAGAGGGGGGAAAAGGTAGAGGGGGAGAGGCTTGCAATGAGCGCCAAAGGCGCTCATCGCAAGGCCAGTTAAGTAGAGGGGGAGAGGCTTGCAATTTGTGGCAAATGCCATTGCCAGGCTTCAAATTTTATTGCCGTCATTTTTGACAGGCAATTCGCTAGTAACATATAGTAATTAGTGAAATATGATTTTACACTTTGCAGGTGTCTGTCAATTGGACAGTGACAAAGAATTTGCCTGCAGTGGCAAATTTGGAAACAGACTGACGCATGTGCATGAATTTAAAGACATCAACTTAGAACGATGAGGTACGGTATATTTCAAATGAATTAATTAATTTATTATTAATTATATAACGTTATAGGAAATTGGATTTTATATGCTTCCAAATTTATAGACATTGTTAGGTCTTTTGGTATTTAATTTCATAAAATGAAAGATAATATCTAAAGATCAATTATTTATTAATTACTTAATTTAATAATTTTAGTGTTGGGAAATTTAAGAACACATTCTAACCTGTATATGTTTGTTAATGGTCGTATATGGAAATGTTGATATAGATTGTAATGTCAATCTTGCTTCACAGGATAATTCCCAAAAAGAGGCCTGCCACATGCACATATTCTGATAATACTTCAAGAAAATGATAAATTGAGACAGGACCAGGAAATGCTTGGCAGAGAAGAACGCAGGAGAGTGAGCTCCTCCCGTCCAGGGATCACAGGAAGGTCGGAGATGCTGCAGATGTCCCTTGCTGTACAAGCCTAATCTGCTGTTAAAGGGCTAACTAATGAGTTGCTGATATAAAGCTGATATAAACCGGTGAGCTATCTCGCTGTTCAGCCCTCCACTCACCTACTAGATGCATGGGGTTTGCAGGTCTCCAGATATGGCCACAGATGGGATCAATGTTCCAGCAATTGGTCCGTAGCATTGCGGAGGAAGATCCAGCATGAACACAGAAGGGAGTGAGAAAGCGCACCGGCGTTTGTACAGCATTGACGATAGAAGACGGCTGAAAGGAGCTCTGCTATGAACAAGCTCAGGTGCTGGTTGTTCTCAGGGAAACACGCGCAGTGAGGGTGGAGGAAGGAATCACTAGCATGAAGCAGTGAGTACTCTACTTAAAATGTATTTTGCCATATCATAAGCACCACAGAGTGGGATTGCTATTGGCTCTTGGAGCAGGGTAAAAAAAAAAGGTTTGAAGAATAGTCTGCTATAAATGCTATCAAATTGTGCTCTTAGATTGTATGAATGCTGCAGAAAACAGTAATGGCCCTATTAATAAAACACTGTTAAATACAGCTGAGGTCCCATCGGGGCCAACAAGAGTACAAATAAAGAAGCAGGAGAGCTTTGTGAAGCAGAACCGTAAAGGGCAGTTCTCTTTTTAGGGTGTTGGACGGTCAGGGCCTCATTAAATTCTCCCTTGTAGTTCTCCGGTCCTCGCAAGAGGCAGTTTTTTTGCTGTTTGCGAGAACCGAATCTCTCGCAGCCTGTTTTGCGAGAGGACTACGAAAAATGGCCGAGAATAAGCTCTGAGAGAGCTATGGAGTCACACGCAGCCATAAATCTACGAGTGATTCCCGCATCTCGGAAGAATCCCTACGAGCACAAAAAGTGCTAGCAAGGGATCCTAAAACCTCTACGTGCTGCCTCGGAGCAGCCCGAGACAGCCGCGTGAGGCTCTCCCTGCTCCCTATACACATCCCCATGCTGCAGGGGTCTCTATTGGGGCCCCCCCACATTAACCCCTTGCAGCGGGGGTCCCCGATCGGCACCGATCAGGCCCCCACTGCATTTTTTTAAAAAAATGTCCCCGCCGCGGCTCCTTCAAGGACCCGCCGCACATTATTAACAATCCCGGCCGCGGCAAAAAAAATTAACCCCCCTCTATGCTGGTCCCCACATTAACCCCTTGCAGCGGGGGGTCCCCGATCTGCATAGATCAGGCCACCGCTGCATTTAAAAAATGTAAATTCCCCGCCGCGCCTCCTTTAAGGGCCCGAGGCACACTAATACTAATCTCGGTTGCCGCACCTAAAATTAACCCCGCTCTATGCTGGGGGTCCCCATCGGGACCTCCGAAGTGTCCCCATTATGGGGGTCTGTATTGACCCCATAAGTTATAGGGTTAATTAAGTGCTTATGGGGGTCTGTATTGACCCCCATGAATTATAGGGTTAATTAAGTACCTATGTGGGTCTGTATTGACCCCCATGTGTTATGGGGTTAATTAAGTGCTTATGGGGGTCTGTTTTGACCCCCATGAGATATAGGGTTAATTAAGGCCTTATTGGAGTTATTATTAACCCACATGAGTGACAGGGTAATTAAGTGCTTATGGGGGTCTGTATTGACCCCATGAATTATAGGGTTAATTAAGTGCCTATGGGGGTCTGAATTGACCCCCATGAGTTAAGGGGTTCATTTTAGTTGCCTGGGGTTAATATTTTTTAGTGCGAGTCCTTTCAGGACCTTTACGGTCCTTTAAGGACCCGCGAGGCGGGAAATAAAAAAAATTGAAATGCAGCAGTGTCACGATCGGTTCTAGGTTCTGCGGCCGGGATTAGTAATAGTGTGCCGCGGGCCCTTTAAGGAGCCGCGGAGGGGAATTTAATTTTTTTAAATGCAGTGGGGGACTGATCTATGCAGACCGGGGACCCCCCGCTGCAAGGGGTTAATGTGGGGACACTTCGGGGGTCCCGATGGGGACCCCCAGCATAGAGGGGGGTTCATTTTTTTTGCCACGGCAGGGATTGTTAATAGTGTGCCGCGGGCCTTTAAGGAGCCTTGGCGGGGAATTTCAATTTTTTAAATGCAGCGGGGGCCTGATCGGTGCCGATCGTTGACCCCTGCTGCAGGGGGTTAATGTGGGGAAGCTGGGAGGGGTCCCTTTGGACCCCTGCAGCAAGATGTTATAATGTGGACACTTCTGGGGACCCCCGCATAGAGAGGGGTTAATTTTAGGTGCCGGGGGAGTAGTTGGAGTACCCCCCACAGCAGGGCTTATGTGGGGGACTGCGGCGGAGGTCCCGTTTAGGACCCCTGCACTTGCAGGCTGTCACTCTTCATGTACATTATCACAGTGTTTATACGGACGGCCCTGCTGTTTTTTCATCCCTACCCTTCCCTGTAGCCTCCCTCACCGAAATTCCCTTTAAGATAACAACCTCTCTTTTTGTTTCATCTCTCCTTTTTGCCCTCCTTTTCTCTCCTTCCTTCCTGATGATCTTTGGTTTAGTTCCTAGTTTGGGGTTTCTCTAACCAGACTAAGGATTTAATTTCCGTATGTTGATAAAGGGGTTTACCCCCAACATAGAGAGAATATTGAAACCTTAGGTCTCAATTATGTTTTGGTTTTAAGAATAAATGTATTTATTTTTTGTTTTTGTCGAATTGTTATGTAATGATGTCCTATATACAAGAATTGGGTGGGACAAAGAGAGAGGAGGTGAAAGGACTTGGGGCAAACTACTGTAATTTAAGATTTTTTCTTTGAACGTAAGGGGTTTAAATACCACTTACAAGAGACACTCTATCACACAGTAATTTAAGAAAAGAAAGCCCAGATGTGATATATATATTCAAGAGTCACACTGGGCAATAAATAAAGAACCCAGGGGTTACCCAAGTCAAAATATGACAAGATAATCTCTGCTTCCTATAGAAAGAAGGCTAGAGGTGTGATAAATTTGTTCAACAAAAAAAATACTATAGTGGAAGAATTAGTTAAAATAGATAAACAAGGAAGATATATTGTCTGGATTGGTACAATAATTAAGGAAATTTATATGCTAGTAAATTTATATGCCCCGAATCAAAATCAGACCTCCTTTCTTAGAAATATTTTGAACACTATAGTAGATATACAAAAAGGACATCTAGTTATAACTGGAGATTTAAACATATTCCATGACCCCTTCTTAGATAGGAAATCAGGAGTAAAAACGAAGGAACATAAAGATTCTATAAGTAAATCATGTAAATTTGGCAAGTATATTGACCAGATATAATTTATATGATGGCTGGAGAGCTCTTAATCCAACAGAGCGAGATTATACATTTTATTCAGCTAGACATTTAACCTATAGTCGTATTGATTACTTTTTACTAGATCAAAAAACATTACAATTAGCGCAAACAACAGATATTGACACCATAAATTGGTCAGATCATGCCTGTATAAAAATCTACTTTAATTTTCCTAAAGGATTAAACTTTATTGCTAGATTTAAAATTGATTGTACACTCTTTAAAGAAACAGAAGAGTTGAAAAAACATATTGAAGAATATGTAATAAAAATCCAGCAATGTCTGGGATATGCTTATCGAATGCTCATAAAGCCGTAATTAGAGGCATAATTATTTCATGGTTTTCTGCTAGATGTAAAGCTAGAGAAGCCTTATTGTTATATCATTTACAAAAAATCAACAAAGAGAACCCATTGAGAGAAATAGCTGAAGAAATCAGGATGTTGAAATTGAAGATTCATAAGATCCTTCATAGTCAGATTGACAACAAGGCATGGAAAATGCAGCAAAAGTACTATAATTTAGCTAATGAATCAGGGAAATTGTTGGCAAATCAACTGAAATCGAAAAATACCCTTAACAGAATTGTAAGTAAGAAATTTTGAAGGTCACTTTGAAACGCATCCTAAAAATATTGAGGAATGTTTTGAGAAATATTATAGTTCCCCCTATAATCTAGAGAATTATTCTCTATTGGAGAAGCCATCCAAAATGTTTATAAGAGAATTCTTAGCAAACCTAAATCTCCCGAAAATATCAGAGGTACAACTGAAGTCTCTAGAGGAAGACTTCACAGATAAAGAGATAGAAGAGAGTATTTATTATTTACAACTGAATAAAGCTGCAGGCCCAGGTGGTTTTCCAAGTATGTATTATAAGTTCTCAGCGTCTCTTGAAGGCAATTTAAAAGATTTCTGTAATGAAATTAAGAACAAGGGTATAGCTCCAGCAGAGAACTTAGAGGCAGCTTTCATTCCAATTTTAAAAACAGATAAAGACCAAACAGGTATTAATTATTTTAGACCAATATACCTCCTTAACATTGATATTAAAATATATGCGAAAATCCTGGCTAATAGGTTAAACCCTATAATGGCAAATTTAATTAAAAATTATCAATTAGGATTTCTGAAAAAAAGACAGGGTGATGATAATATAAGGAAATTGATAGATATCTTCGACTTTGCACAGTCCAGGAAAATCCCTATGGCTGCCCTGTCACTTTTTGGAAAATTACAGAAACATATTTCTACCTTATTGAAAGGCTGGGAAGGACTTCACCTTTCATGGTTGGGTAGAATTTAAACTGTTCAAATGGTGGTCCTACCTAAAGTTACATAATTGATGAGGAATATCCCCCTCCGGGTTCTTAAACATATAATAAATACTAGCAACTTGCCCGTCAAAAAATGACGGCAATGAGATGTGTATGTTTGTAAAGTTGTTTAGTTATTAATATAAGTATTTGACACTTGTAAGTTTTTAGTTATGATGAAATAAGTACTATTGTGATATTAAACATGTTTATAGGTTCAATTAAACAGTAAAGAAGAATATTAATTTACTTTTCTATCTGTTTGTGTGATTTTTGGTACAATCCTGTTTTGTGTCCACCATATTTTGCATACTTTATTTACTTAATTAGTCTTCTTTATGAGGATTAAATGTTGTTGGGCATTAAAAATGAATGTTAATTGACTTTTCTATATCATGGTGGGTTTTTTGTTTTATCCAGTTTTGTCTTCACCACTTTTTGGTTGCTGCATTTGGCTTGTGGGTGATGGTTGGAGGTTATTTTACAGTAAAGAGGAGGAATACTTTTGTTTTATGCATGTTGCTAATGTTTCGGATGCTATCCTGTTTTCTGGCCACCTCTTTCTTTTTTATTTTCCTGAAACTGTCTTTCTTTGTAAATTGTATAGGTCTTTGTTAAAGTTTGTTGAACTGTGTTGTTTTAGTCTTTATGAAATTTGTATTTTTTTTTTTTTTTTTTACTTTTAATTTTTATATTGGCGGCCATTAAACATATATATTTACTTTTTTTTTCTACTTTTTATACTATACCTTGATTGAAGTGTTGTTCTTGTCCGAATGACAGAGGGTCCCCCTCCTGCCAATCTTAATCCGCCAGTCTTCTTGTAATGTCTGTTTGAAAAAGAAAGTTAAATGGTTAATTCTATATTTATTATTTTTGATTTTGCAAAGCATGGTCTTTTTCTATCTTACCTCTTCTTCTTTCTTTTTGTTCTTTAAAAGTAATTCTCTTTGACAGTCCACCATGCAAATTCTTGAGTGACGCTGATGATGCAGAGTCTGTTTGAATAGTGAAAAAAGGGGAAAGATTCAGCTTCAGGTTGCATATGTATTAGTGTCATATTATTTTTTGCTATGAGTTGCAGTAAATTAATGTCATTTAAACATACTTGTTTAATTAGTTTCGGTTAACATTAGTTTGTTGTAGGGCCTATACACATAAATGTGCGTGTCACATGTCAGTATACATGAATCCAATTATCATAGTTAAAGTTTGTATTTTTTTGTTGTTTTTTTTTTCCTGTCTTGGTAATAAAATGTAATATATTATAGCTTACCTCTCAGTTGTAATTTGCACAGTGTAAAGTAGGAAATTAGGAAATAATTCTCTTCCCAAGTAACAGCAGTAGTTAACTATCCAGTCACTCCTTTCATCACCTGAGTAGAAATGTAGAATTTTCTGGAAAGTAGGAAGTATTTATAAACTTTGAGGTGCCTGAGACCATTAGAACGCAATATACATGCGCTATTTGCGTTCCAGCGTATAATTTGCGTTCCATTTTATGCGTAGTAGTTGTCAAAATGGTGGTTAATATCAGTGTGGTACGTGCCGCATAGTATGTGTTACATACCTCGTAAAGTTGACTGTAGCGTTGTTTCAGTTTTGCGAGTCACTGTAGTATTGTTGCGTCTGTAGCCTCGTTTTCGTTTTGTTCGGCGGCCATTTTTTCTCTCGCTTAGGTGATTTTCAGCTGTTTAAACTCCGTTTTTTGGACTTAAATGGACGTGTAACTTCACTTTTCGAGGTGCTGGATGCCCCCCCCCCCCCTTGTTGTAGGTAAGCTTTTTATGTGTTTGTTGTGTTTATTTATTCTGTTTATCATGTTTTCATGTGCGCCGTTTTCGGACGGTTTTTGCGTGTTCGGAATGGGTCGTAGCGTGTCACGTATTTTTCGCGAGGGCCTTAGTTGCTGGCAAAGAGCACCTTTGGAGCTCCATGCAAGCAACTGCGGCCCTCGCTTGCTCGCATGCTCACAACTATATATGTGATATTGCAATAGAAGACAGACAGCTGTATGTTAAAAGGGAAAAAGTCTCAGATTGGAAAGCCTATTACATTACATTTATTACAAATGCATTAGATCAATGAAAGGTGAGTCCAAGTCAATTCCTATGTTAAAATGGGAAGGAGAACTGGGAAACTCTTTTAATATAGAAAGTAGGTTTAAAGCTTTCTTTCTGACTAACAAATGGTTAAAATGTTCTTTTTATAAAGAAATTTACTTTAAGATTTGTCAAAGGTGGTATATTTTCCCCACGAGTATGCATAAGATAGCTCCGGAAACTAACTCTCCACAATGTTGGAGAGGGTGCGACGAACTAGGTACATATGTCCACATGTGGTGGACTTGTGAAAAGATTAAGGTGATTTGGGAAGAATCCTGTTTACAGATCTCCAGAATAACTGCATTAAATTTACGACCGACTCCAGAATTAGTTCTCTTCCATATGATGCCAAAGCGATTGAAACAGAGTACGGCTGCTATAATAATCAACATCTTGATGTCAGTTAAATGGCATATAGTTAGGGAATGGAAAAAAGCAGTCATTCCCAAGTGGAAGGAGGTTGTAACAACAACTGAACGCAATAAACATCTAGAATTTAATTATTCCCAGAATGTATACGGTAAGCCCAAGAGACATTGAATGTTTCTGCTTACGTTTACTTCTTTTAAATGTTCCTTGTGCACAAAGTTTTGAACACTTGAGAACTGTAAATGACAGAGTTTATGATACATTTTAATTAGCTGCGCAACATAGAAACTTCCATGCTGATGAGACAGAATGAGGGAGATGTCTAGAAGAAGCAGCACTATGTAAAATGCCACGACATATGAGGGAACAGTTTGCATTAATTTGTATATTTTGTAATGTTCCTAATGCATTAGCTTTGTGGGAAATATTTTCAAAAATATGTATGAAGACTTCTTGAAACCTTATAACGAGTCCATTGCAGAATTAAAAGCATTAATTGAAATTCAACAAGTATTTCTATTTCATGGATTTAGTTGAGCAACTTTAATCTACCGGATCCAGGAATTATAGAGGATATAAACTTTGAGGAATATGACGCTGATGATGACTATGATGTCATGCCATGCTCTTCAATGTATTGATCGTTTGTTGCGGGAAGTCATGGCTAATGATTTGCCTTTTGGGGGAAAGGTCATGTTGTTAGGTGGAGATTTCAGACAAACATTACCTGTGGTTGTACATGGAAATCGCACAGATATTGTGGAAACATGTATAAAGGCGACTTCACTATGGAAACTATTTTCACACCTTAGATTAGAAAAAACTATGAGATCTGAAGGACAAAATTAATTCAATGATTGGCTAATTAAAATTGGCGAAGGAAAAACAGACATAATAACTAATTTATTTGAGGATAATGTGGAAATCCCAGCGGAAATTATTTGCAAAGATTCACTCATATCGGCTATATTCCAAAATGGAATAACTAACGAAGATTCATCAGAGCTTGCACACAAAGTAATATTAACATAAGAAAATAAAGATGCATTGGATCTGAATAATAAAGTTTTTAAATTAATACATGCCACGCAAAAAAAAAATATTACAGTGCAGATTCTGTTATGGCTGATGGCAAACAGAGTGAATTGAACTTTACCACTGAATTTACTGTATAAATTCATTAAATTCATCTGCCATTGACACCCCATCTCCCCAGCAGCCGCCAAACTACTCACACTCACCTCTTCACTCTGCCTCTCACAACTTACAGATTCTTCAACTCACCATGCTGGACACTCTCTTGACCTTATTTTTACCTATATTACCCAGTCATCCACCCTCTACCTCTATCTGACCATCACCTCCTTACCTTCAACCTCACCACATCTTTCTCCCATCACTCTTCTTCAACCCCAGCCACAATAACCCACAGAAACCTGCTAGAATTCGACCCTACACAACTCTCCACTGTGCTCCAACCTCTTCTCAGCACTATCACCAACCTCAACTGCCCTGACACTGCCACCTCACACTACAACTCTACTCTCATTTCCATCTTTGACACCCTTGTCCCCATAACTACACGCAGATTCCCTCTATCACATCCACAACCATGGCACACTACACACACACGTTGCATTCAGAAGTTCGCACTACTGAACGACTATGGAGGAAATCACGCTCCGCAGCAGATTTCCTTCACTACAAGTTTATGCTACATTCCTACTCCTCTGCCCTCAACCTGGCCAAACAGCATTACTTCACATCACTAATATCACATCTGTCCTCTAACCCAAAATGTCTTTTTGCTCCTTTCAATACTCACCGCCACCCACCCCCCCCCCCCCCATCCCTTCCTGTCTCACGGCTGAAGACTTTGCCAACCATTTTACACATAAAACTCAATCTATCCACAATGAACTCTCCTCTCACCGTGGCTCACACACTCCACCCTCTCAACTAACCAACAACACCCAATCTACTCCCCTCCCCATTCCCACAGCCACTTTGAACTACTTTACCCCTGCAACAGAAGATGAAGTCTCCATCCTAATATCATCCTTACCTCACCACCTGTCCTTTGGATCCTATTCCATCTCAGCTCATCCCTCCCCTCTCTACTACACTAATCCCAGCTCTCACACACATCTTCAACCTTTCCCTAAACACTGGCATGTTTCATTCATCTCTAAAACATGCCATAATTACACCCACTCTCAAGAAACCCTCATCCGATTCTGACATTGCATCTAACTATCGCCCTATCTCTCTACTTCCCCTGGCTTTCAAACTGCTGGAGCGGCTCGTCTATAACCGCCTTACCAGTTTCATCTCCTCTAACTCTCTTCTGGACACTTTCCAATCCGGCTTTTGGCCACAACACTCCACTGAGACAGCCCTCATAAAAATCACCAATGACCTGCTCACCGCCAAGTCTAAAGGCCACTTTTCTATTTTGCTTCTTCTGGATCTCTCTGCCGCCTTTGACACAGTTGACCATCCGCTTCTACTCCACATTCTCTCCTCCCTCGGCATTCGAGACACTGCTCTCTTGTTGTTCTCATCATACCTCCAAGAATGATAATTTAGAGTCTCCTTCTCTGGCACATCTTCTTCTCCTCACCCCCTGTCTATTGGTGTACCCCAAGGATCAGTCCTAGGCCTCCTCCTCTTCTCCTTATATACACATCCTCACTCAGTACCCTAATAAAGTCTTTTGGGATCCAGTACCATCTCTATGCAGATGACATCCAAATCTACCTTTCAGCACCAGATCTATCCCCCTCTCCTCTAGAACACGTCTCAGACTGCCTCTCTAGTATATCCTCTTGGATGTCTGCCCACCATCTGAAACTCAACATGTCTAAGACTGATCTCTTAATCTTCACACCCTCTACTACAGCTTTAATTCCTCACATCTCTCTCTCTGTCAACAATGCCATCATCACTCCCACCTCCCAAGCCCGTTGTCTCGGGGTTCTACTGGACCCTGCCCTCTCTTTCATTCCACACATACAGTCTCTAACCAAATCCTGTCTTTTCCATCTAAAAAACATATCCCAAATACGCCATTACCTTACACAAGACACTACTAAGATTCTAATACACTCTCTCATCATTTCTCGTCTTGACTATTGCAACTCGCTCCTTGTTGGCCTGCCCATCACTCGCCTCTCCCCACTTCAATCCATAATAAATGCCTCCGCCAGACTCATCTTCAGTACACATCGTTCAGTGTCGACAGCTCCTCTTTGTCAATCACTTCACTGGCTTCCCTTAGCCTCCAGAATAAAGTTTAAAATCTTGACCATAACTTATAAAGCCCTCAACAACAGTGCACCCCCATACATCTCTGCTCTCATCTCCAAATACTCCCCCACATGCCCTCTTCGTTCTGCTAACGACGTTCTTCTTCTTTCTACGTTCTTCTTTCTACCACTCTTGTCACCTCCTCTCACTCCCACCTCCAGGACTTTTCTTGCGCTGCCCCTATTCTCTGGAACTCCTTGCCTCGCTTCACCAGACTATCCTCCTGCCTTAAATCCTTCAAAACACCTCTTTAAATAAGCCTATAACCTTCCTCCCTAACATGCTCAGCACAACTCTCTCCCTACTTTACCACATACACACTTCAACCTTTAGATTGTAAGTCTGCGAGTCTCAATCCTGCGCGGTGCTTTAGGGAAAGCGCTATGGATACCGGATTCAAAGCTCAAAGACAGGGCCCTCCATTCATTGCAATGTGTGAATCTTGAACTTGTCATTGCCTTTAACTTAACTTATGTATAGCGCTACAGAATATGTTGGCGCATTACAAATAAATGATGATAATGATAATAATAATAATCTGGAATGCCACCACATATTTGGCAACTGAAAAAAGGTGCAATTGTCATGTTATTGAGAAATAGGAATCCAAAAAAAAGGACTATGTAATGGGACCAGATTAATTGTTCAAGATTTAAGAGAGCATTTCATACATGCAGAAATTTTGAACGGTACCCATAAAGGTGAACGAGTTTTCAAACCAAGAATCGAGTTGGCTCCAAGTGAGAATAGTTTGCCTTTTGTCCTTCAAAGGAGACCGTTTTCCATAATAATGGTATTTACCATGACCCTCAATAAATCCCAAGGACAAACTTTTAAGTCTGTTGGCCTGTTTTTAGAGTAACCAGTATTTGCACATGGACAACTCTATGTTGCATTTTCAAGATGCACAAATCTATCTCAAATTAACGTTTGCATAAAAAAAACAGAAACTAAGGGAGACCTACTACATGATGGTAGAGTATTCACGAAACATATAGTTTACTATGAGGTTTTCTAAGTTTCTTAAAAAAACTTTTATAAAAGACTGAGTACTTTGCCTTTTGGACTTCAAATGACACACTTTCCCATCATAATGCCATTGGCAATGACCATCAATAAATCCCAAGAACTAAAACTAAAGACTAAAAGTGTTGAGCAAATCGCAAATCCCAAGGACTAAATTTTACATCTGTTGGGCGTTTTTTGGCGGAACGACTATTTGCACAAGGACAACTCTTGGACAACAAATGTTGCATTTTCAACATACACAAATCTATCTCAAACTAAATTTTGAAGAAAAAGAATATGGAAAAGTCTTTTAATAGCCTGAGTACTTTGCCTGTTGTACTTCAAAGGAGACAGTTTCCCATTATAAAGCCATTTAACATGACCATCAATAAATCCCAAGGACAACAAATTAAGTCTGTTGGGGTTGTTTTTACCAACTCTAAATTCTATTTTGCATTTTTAAGATGCACAAATACATCTCAAAATACATTTTTAGTAAAAAAAAAAAATTAAAGGGGACCTATTATATGATCGTAGACTATTTACTACAAATATTGACTATAATGATGTTTTGTAAGTTAATAAAAAAAACGGTTATAATAGACCAGGGTTTCCCAAAACTCACCGCAATAGTTCTGTGTAAAGAAAGTGATGCAATTAGAGGCTCAATGGTCTGTGCATTAGTAATTGCCTTACCTGTGTTAACACAGTCTAACATTTCAATTAACAACTGTATGGGTACCATTGACGACCGGTTTTGGAACAAATGAAATACACTGTATATATTAATAGGATGTGGAAAGAGTTTGGTAAGTTGATTATAAAAAGGGTTACAATAGACCAGTGCCTCATAAAACAGACAGCAACACTACACCTACAAGGCGGTATTTAAATGTAACACTGTGTAAACACAGCTGACACAAACAATTTCATGGTGATTAATAATTGTCTCACTTTTGTTCATAGAATTACACTTAAATTAAGACCTGTATGGGGAGGAGACCGTTTTAGGAAGCACTGTAATACACTGTAGATATAGAAACTATGTGTAATGCACAACATTAATCGAAATGTATTAATTGCAAAAGTGTTTACAAGAAAACAGTGCCTCAAAAACAAGTCATCAACAATACAAATACAGGTCAGTATTTAAATGTAATACTGTGTAAACACAGGTTGCACAAACACCCTCAATTTCATAATGACTAATAATTGGCTCACCTGTGTTCACACAGTGTTCCACTTAAATTAACAATTGTTTGGGGAGTGGACTGGTTTCGGAAGTAGTGCAATACACTGTATATATACTGTAGATATTATGGGCCTCATTCAATTGCGGTTCAGCCAATTGAATAGGGCTCTATATAAGCACAGAGCATATTTGTTTTACAGAAGTTTTTAGTTAGTGAAGATCTTGCTTTTGGATAGAAGTTCACTGACTAAAAACTTCTGTAAAAATTATATTCTATGTGCTTATATAAAGCCCTATTCAATTGGCCAAATCGCAATTGAATGAAGCCCTATGTGTCTTTCCCAACATTACTGGAAATGTATTGATTGCAAATGTGTTTACAATAGACCACTGCATCAAAAACTGTCATCAACACTACAAATACAGGTGGGTATTTAAATGTAACACTGAGTAAACACAGATGACACAAATAGCCAAAATTGTTATGATGATTAATAATTGTCTCACCTGTCTTCACATATTGTTACACTTAAATTAAGACCGGTATGAGGAGTGGACTATTTTAGGAAGCACTGCAATATACTGTATATAAAGATACAAATTGACAACATTACTGGAAATACTTGTCATTTTTGACGGGCAAGTAGCTAGTTTGAAATAAAGATGATCACATTCTTCAGCACTAAAAATACAGGACTTAATAAGGACTTGTGTTTTCTAACACATTATCACAATTTCACGAGAATTTCTTATTTTACCAAAATCGGGTTAGCACTTTTAGTGAGATGATTGTCAAACAGGAAAGATATCACTGTGGACTACAGCGTTCTGTTTTTTCATGTATATATTGATGTATATGTGTATATAGTATGTGTATATATATTTCCTATACTATTTTGTGCTTATTACCCATAAATGTATTTACCTGATGATGTCAGATGCTGTCTCCACTCTCTCTGCATCTGCTGTTTTTATTCAAACTGAGAGTTCCATCTCATGTTAGTATTGCTTTAGACTTGATAAAAAGAGGTTGGACCTCTCGAAAGCTCATCATTATAAATAAGGCATTTGTCCAATACAAAAGGTATCATAATAAACTGCAAAAATCATTATTAATTTATATATAAATAAATATATAAATAAATATATATATATATATATATATATATATATATATATATATATATATATATATATTATAACATAGTGTCCCCCCAGATGTGAGAGCACAACACGTTATGAAGAGTTCTCCCCAGGAAAGAGAGAGTTAACTTCCTGGAGCAGTACTAAATGACTAATTGAACCTGCAGGTGTTGTAAGCCTGTTAAAGGCACACACAGAGAAATGTGTGCGGTCCCCTGCAATTAGGCTTTGTTTGGCCTAGCAGAGTGAGGCCAGGGCCTCACACAAGCTAAGAAGGACGCTTGTATGTATCTGCCAGTGAGAGTGAAGGCAGTGTTTTTGTCTGCTGAAAGCAGACATTGAGACCTAAAAGAGACTGTTTGCTGCAGAGCAGAGGAAAAAAGATCCTTTACAAAGTAGACTGTTTGCTGTAGAAGAAAAAAGGGATTTACAGAGGAGACTGTTTGATACAGAGCAGAGGAAAAAAGAGCCTTTACAGAGGAAACTGTTTGCTGCAGAGGCTTTGTGCCACATAGAGCCTTTACACAGGAGACTGTTTGCTGCAGAAGAAAAAGGGATTTGTAGAGGAGCAGCTGCAAGGATTTTGCCATAGCAGTATTTACCGAGGAGACTGATTGGTGCTATACCAGGGATTTGAGCAGAGGATCCATTACAGCTGAAAGAGAGACTGAATGTCAAGGTACAATTACAGAGTCTGAAAACCCCAGGGAGAAGTCTGTGAAGTTAACAGATATGTAGCCTTAGTTTGGGTGACTCTAGACCTATGGACAGTCTTTGTCGGTACAAAGGCATAAGTCCCAGCTTGCTTTGGTAGTGTACCTGGGAGCACCTTGGTAGGGAGTCAGAACGAGCTCCTCTACAAGCATTTGCCTCTGGGTCAATAATACATGCTTAGTCAAAGTATGAAAATTAAGAACAACTTCTTTATTTTTACACAAGTATTTAAATAGCTCACAAAACCAGTACAGGGAGTGGCTACCCCCTTGTCCAACCCTCATCTTCCTCTTGGCCAATGGGGTAATCTCCAGAGTAACTTGATTACCTCTGGCCAATGGACTAGAGGTAATCTCTGGGAACTTCCAGACCCCTCCCATGGGCCGCCCACTAGGTGTGGCTACCTAATTTAGTTGGTCTCTGGCTCTCAAGGGAGAAACATATATGTGCTCCTGTACTATGACCCTGATATTGGGCTGAAGACCCCATGGGCTTAAGGTGCCTCAATGTCTGTACAGACCCCTTTGTTCTGGCCTTGCTATCACTTCAAGTGTTTACTTTAGGTGATAGCTGGAAAGCAGATGGGTGATCTACTTAGGTTACTATCTGTATCAGACCCCAAATGGATGACTGCACACAACATGGCTCCCACATTACAATACAATATATTTACAGATAATACAACTACAACATTTTATAACCCACATGTTATGAGTTGAGGCAGTACTTCCCACGTCAGTCCACTTAATGCGTTATGACGACTTTATTAGTGGTGACGTGGTAAACTGCCTCTTATCTGAATGCATAACAATAACAGTGGGACTCTGCCCTGAATATTTAACATTATAATAGTGGCTCTGGGAGCCCATAACCTTCCGTTCAATAACATGTGGCAGATAACAGTTCCAATCCAAGATGGCCCCTGGCTGATTCATGACAACACCTCCCCCAAGCGTGGCAGGGAACATCCCTGATTTTCCAAGCTAGGCTGATAGTCATGAATCTGCTGGTTTGGCCAGGCCCTCTGTATGCCATGCCAGTTCCAGTCCACTCGCACACAGTCCCAAGGTGTAGCATCAAAGCCTCCCCCAGTGCGTGGTCTTGTCCTGACTGTACAGAGGAAATTGTTCTTCCCATGCAACCCCCACCCAAATAGTCCAGGATCCCATCTCTCTTTTTTTGGCAGCAGCATGGAAGTCACTGGGGACACAGTGGGTTGCAGCCATACACTCTTCTGAGGCAAAGCAGTACTTTTGGGAGCCCCATAAAACAAACCCTGTCCCATAGCAACCCCTTTCCCTCCAGCCAGTCCCCACAGCTGGGCTGGGGTCTCTAACACAGTCCCTGGGCCTATGGGACCACAAGGGGACAGTCCAGTAACCCCCTCAGACATCATATTACTGTTGGGAGGCCAACAACACACCCACTGCAGAAAATTACATACCGGGTTGTGCTGACCTCCAGCATCCATGATGATGCTCAGACCTGGATGCTCCTTTCCTGCTGCCTCCTGCTCCATTGAGCTCCTGCCAGATCCTCTGGCAATGCTGGTCTAGTAAGTTGGACACCTCTTGTGCGGTCATCTTTCTGGGGTATAAGTGCCTGGCTGCTTCATACCACCTTGTTGCCTCTGTTATGATGTCCGCCTGTTCCATTCCTGGTCCTTGTAGAGTCATCCCACCACTGCCACCAATTGTCACAACCTACTATGATGATGGGATCTAGAGTATCATAGTACTCTTATTCCCAGTAGGTTTAGACCTAAGTTTGGGTGACTCTAGACCTATGGACAGTCTTTGTCGGTACAAAGGCATAAGTCCCAGCTTGCTTTGGTAGTGTACCTGAGAGCACCTTGGTAGGGAGTCAGAACGAGCTCCTCTACAAGCATATGCCTCTGGGTCAAACATACATGCTTAGTCAAAGTATGAAAATTAAGAACAACTTCTTTATTTTTACACAAGTATTTAAACAACTCACAAAACCAGTACAGGGAGTGGCTACCCCCTTGTCCAACCCTCATCTTCCTCTTGGCCAATGGGGTAATCTCCAGAGTAACTTGATTACCTCTGGCCAATGGACTAGAGGTAAGCTCTGGGAACTTCCAGACCCCTCCCCTGGGCCGCCCACCAGGTGTGGCTACCTAATTTAGTTGGTCTCTGGCTCTCAAGGGAGAAACATATATGTGCTCCTGTACTATGACCCTGATATTGGGCTGAAGACCCCATGGGGTTAAGGTGCCTCAATGTCTGTATAGACCCCTTTGTTCTGGCCTTGCTATCACTTCAAGTGTTTACTTTAGGTGATAGCTGGAAGGCAGATGGGTGATCTACTCAGGTCACTATCTGTATCAGACCCCATAAGGATGTGTGAGGAATTGACTCTGCTGGGATTCGAACCCTGGTTTGCATGTTGCTGGACCTCTTCCCTACCGGTACGCCAGCCTGCCTCTTGCAGATTTTCCTGAGATCTGATACCTTCACTCTAAAAGCAATGCAATCAGTGACAACTCTCTTTAGCTGTGTCTGGTCAGCTGTCTGGTTCTTGGCCTATATAAGGCCCTTCCTGTCTCTGTATCCTTGCCAGATTATTGTTGGTTCCTGATCCCTTCAATAAAGCTTGTTCCTGTTTCACCTACAAGTTGCTGAACTGGATTATTGCTGACCTTGGCTACTGGTCTCCACAACCTTGTAATTCATATATCATTACAGAATAATCTGGCCCTTTCATGGAGACCGCCGGGTCAGATTCTGCATTGGCCCAGCAGGTTGCTTTTACTGCAAGAACTGTGCAGACCCAGGCACAGACCATTCAAGTCCTGCAGGACCAGGTAGCTGAACTGCAGGCCCAACAGTTTGCTTTTACTGCAAGAACTGTGCAGACCCAGGCACAGACCATTCAAGTGCTGCAGGACCAGGTAGCTGAACTGCAAAATAAATTTCAGTCAATACACAGCTACAGGGCACGTGATGTTGCGGCTGCTACTGTTACACCTGCACAAGATGCCCGCTTGCCCCTGCCAGAAAAGTTTGGAGGATACCGCAAAAAATTTAGGGGTTTCCTAAATCAATGCCGTTTGCACTTCATGATGTTACCTCACCAATTTCCATCTGAAAGAGAGAAGGTGGGATTTATTTTTTCACTATTCAAAGATGAAACCCTGGCTTGGGGCTCCCCTCTTCTGGAACAGGACAGTCCAGTCTTGGGTAATCTAAATGACTTTCTTGAGGCCATGTGCCTAGTTTTTGATGACCCCAATCGATGTGCTACAGCAGAAGCCACTCTCCTTCATTTGCATCAAGTGAGGCGCTCTGTGGCTGAATATGCTGCTGAATTCAGACAGTGGGTTGCTGATACTACTTGGAACCAATCAGCTCAGAGGTTCCACTTCAGAAAAGGTCTCTCAGAAGCTATAAAAGATGAGCTAGCTCGTGTTGATCTTCCTGCTGACTTTGATGCATTTGTGCGTTTGGCTATTCGTATCGATCGGAGACTATCTGAAAGAAGATTGGAAAGACAGGGCTCTTTTAGACCAAGTACTACTCCTATTTCCTATTCAAGAATTTCTACTCCAACCCCACAAACACCTTCAGACTCTGAGCCTGAGGCTATGCAGGTAAATCTAATAAGAGGGCTATTATCCAATGAAGAAAACAGTGGCGACGCACTCACAATTTATGCCTGTATTGTGGTAGTGCAGGGCACTATGCCATCAATTGCCCTAGCAAATCCAAAAGAACAATAGCTATGGCTGCTGAGGGCTCACAGATTCGACACCAATCCCAGATTGCAGATCAACTGGATTCTGTCACACAACCCTTGTTTTCTCTGGCTCATGGTGAAGAGGGTATGTTGACTCAACATCCTCCTTTTGGGGTACATATCACGTTGCAATGTGGTGATCATAAAATTTCAACTACAGCTATGATAGATTCTGGAGCAGGCGAAAACTTTATGGACATTAAATTTTCAGCAGGAAATAGAATTCAGTCTATCCCTAATTCTTCACCTGTGTTAATGGAGACAGTGGACGGTTCTCCACTTACGTCGGGCCCGGTTACACATGAGACTGTGCCCTTAAAGTTGACTCTGGAAGTGAATCAACATGAGACTATATCTTTCCACCTAATTTCCTCAACACAGTTTCCAGTGATTTTGGGGGTACCTTGGCTTGCTCTGCATAACCCACAAATTGATTGGAAGATCAGAACTTTGTCCTTTCCTTCAGAACACTGCTTAATGAATTGTCAACCCACTAAGGTAACACCTGTTGCCACAACAATTAATGAAATGGTTGCTACAAACTTGACTAAGCTTCCTCTACAATATCGTGATTTTGCAGATGTCTGTGATAAGAAGAATGCTGATCAGCTTCCACCCCACAGGCCTTATGATTGCCCAATAGAGCTGTTGCCTGGGGCTGCTATCCCATTTGGCCGTATATATTCCCTTTCTGAGCCTGAATTGAAAGCTCTTCGTGAATACATACAAGAAATTCTTGCCAAAGGTTTTATTCGATCATCTACTTCCCCAGCAGGAGCTCCTATATTCTTTGTAAAGAAGAAAGATGGCAGCCTACGGCCATGCGTTGATTACAGGGACATTAATAACATCACTGTTAAAAACCGCTACCCCTTGCCTCTCATTCCTGAACTTTTGGAGAGACTTCGCTCAGCTAAAATATTTACAAAGCTTGATCTTCGGGGGGCATATAATCTGGTTCGTATAAGACCAAATGATGAATGGAAAACAGCTTTCAGAACCAGGTACGGGCATTACGAATATCTAGTAATGCCATTTGGGCTTTGTAATGCCCCTGCAACTTTCCAGCATCTTATCAATGATGTACTACGAGATCTCCTGGATCAGTTTGTTGTGGCATATTTGGATGATATCCTAATATTCTCTGATAATCTTGAAAACCACAGAAAACAGGTCCGTATAGTTCTGGAGCGCCTTCGTACCCACCACCTATACATTAAACTAGAAAAATGTGAGTTTGAACAAACAGAAATTCAATTCATAACTCCTAAAGGTTTTACTATGGACGCAAGTAAAATTAAAGCTGTGCTGGACTGGCCCATCCCCAAGAATGAAAAAGATGTCCAGAGATTTGTGGGGTTTGCCAATTTTTACAGGCGTTTCATTAAGAATTTCTCTGCCGTTATTACACCGATCACTGAACTCACACGTAAGGGGACTCCTTTTCAGTGGTCCGATAAGGCTGATACCGCATTTTCCCGATTAAAGATTCTGTTTACATCTGCCCCCGTCCTGGTCCATCCTCAGCCGGAATTACCATTTATTGTGGAAGTTGATGCTTCTGATTCAGCTGTTGGTGCTATACTGTCTCAAAGGACTGGACCTAAGATGCTGTTACATCCGTGTGCCTTCTATTCCCGCCAGATGGTGCCAGCAGAAAGAAACTATGACATAGGGAATAAAGAACTATTGGCTATAAAAGCTGCCTTCACCGAATGGAGACATCTCTTGGAGGGAGCTACCCATCCAATTACTGTCCTCACAGATCACAAAAATCTGGAATGTATTCGATCAGCTAACAGACTGTCAGCCAGACAAGCACGCTGGTCCCTATTCTTCTCGAGGTTTAATTTTTTGGTTACATACCGTCCCTGCTCCAAGAATGGTAAGGCGGATGCCTTGTCTAGAATAGCTGACCCCCTCCATGCTACCGTAACCAAGACCACCATCTTGCCGGAGGATATATTTATAGGAGTTACTTTTCCTTCTGATCTGATGTCTCGCATTAAAAAGGGCTACGCTGAGACCCATTTCTTCGTGATCCTCCTCGTGATCTCCATATGACGATGCTTAATGGGTTTTGGATTTTTCAACAACGTCTGTTTGCTCCGGAGTCAGTGCGACTGGACCTTTTACGTCTCTACCATGACTCAAAACCAGCAGGTCATCCAGGAATCCGAAAGACACAAGAGCTACTCGCCCGATCCTTTTGGTGGCCCAAGTATTATGAGGATGTTAAGAAGTATGTGTCCTCTTGTGATGTATGTGCCAGACATAAGACTCCTCTCTCATCCCCTGTTGGCTTGCTTCAGCCTCTTCCGATTCCTCATCGTCCCTGGGGATCTATATCCATGGACTTTATTGTGGAACTACCTCCCTCTAAGGAACACACTACCATTCTTGTTGTTGTGGATAGGTTAACTAAGATGGGTCATTTCATACCAGCTCATGGTCTCCCTTCAGCTAAACAGATGGCTGACCTGGTTATTCGGGAAATATTTCGCTTGCATGGAGTGCCTGATGAAGTCGTTTCTGACAGGGGAGTGCAGTTTACATCTCGTTTTTGGAAACATTTTTTTTCTAACCTAGGTATTAATGTAAATCTGTTGTCAGCTTTTCATCCACAAAGTAATGGACAGACTGAGCGAACCAACCAGACTTTGGAGCAATATTTGCGGTGCTATATTAGTTACCTGCAGGATGACTGGCTGGATTTATTACCCACTGCGGAGTTTGCCTATAACAATGCCCTACACTGCTCCACTTCTCTGAGCCCATTTTTTGCCAATTATGGTTACCATCCAACCTTTCTAGTGAGTCTCTCGATTACTACTCCCGTTCCTGCAGTCACTGACCGGCTAAGCGCCTTACGTGATTCCCAAGCACTGTTGAAAGAGACTCTTTTGGAGGCTCAGGAATGTTACAACAGAGCTTCTGATAGGCATAGAAAGGAGGCCCCAGTCTATCATGTTGGTGACAAGGTGTGGCTATTAACAAAGAATCTTAAGCTTCGGATTCCTTCTCATAAATTGGGTCAAAGTTTCATGGGACCTTTTGAGATCATTGCTCAGATCAATGCTGTCACTTTCCGTTTGTAACTTCCAAATTCCCTGAAAATACATCCAGTGTTTCACGTTGCACTGCTTAAACCTTTTCATGAAGATACCCTGGCCGAGCCCTACCTGCCCCACCTCCAGTCCTCGTGGATGGCGAAGATGAATACGAAGTGGAAAAAATTCTTGACTCCAGGATCTTCCGTAACAAGCTTCAATATTTGGTTTGGTGGAAAGGCTATGGTGATGAGGATAGATCATGGGAACCAGTGGACAATATTCACGCTCCTGATCTTCTTCGGTCTTTCCATGCACAGTACCCTGCTAAACCGGGTAATAGGGCATCCAGAGGCTGCGCCTATAGAGGTGGGGGTAATGTGAGGAATTGACTCTGCTGGGATTCGAACCCTGGTTTGCATGTTGCTGGACCTCTTCCCTACCGGTACGCCAGCCTGCCTCTTGCAGATTTACCTGAGATCTGATACCTTGACTCTAAAAGCAATGCAATCAGTGACAACTCTCTTTAGCTGTGTCTGGTCAGCTGTCTGGTTCTTGGCCTATATAAGGCACTTCCTGTCTCTGTATCCTTGCCAGATTATTGTTGGTTCCTGATCCCTTCAATAAAGCTTGCTCCTGTTTCACCTACAAGTTGCTGAACTGGATTGTTGCTGACTTTGGCTACTGGTCTCCACAACCTTGTGATTCATATATCATTACAGGATGACTGCACACAACACGGCTCCCACATTACAATACAATATATTTACAGATAATACAACTACAACATTTTATAACCCACATGTTATGAGTTGAGGCAGTACTTCCCACGTCAGTCCACTTAATGCATTATGACGACTTTATTAGTGGTGACGTGGTAAACTGCCTCTTCTCTGAATGAATAACAATAACAGTGGGACTCTGCCCTGAATATATAACATTATAACAGTGGCTCTGGGAGCCCAAAACCTTCTGTTCAATAACATGTGGCAGATAACAGTTCCAATCCAAGATGGCCCCTGGCTGATTCATGACACATACCTTTGTGAGAGGTGTGAGCATGTTGCCTCTCTGGAAGCTCAAATTGGAGATCTTGAGAGGAGAATTGCAGCACTTAGTGATATTGCTCCACTGGAAAGGGAGTTGGTGCTCACTGAGCACAGTTTAGACTGGCCTAGCATGGAGGGTGGAGCTAGGGCTAGTGAGGATATTCAGGGAGGTAGCTGGGTTGCAGTTACAAGGGGAAGCAGTGGGATCAGAATGAGGCAGGCTAATACTGAGTTGGCAAGCACCAAAAGATTTGAGTGAAACTGTTGGGGATGTCCATTCAGGAATTGCAATGCCAGAGAGAGCTGTTCCCTCTAACAGCCAGGAGAACAGGAGAACAGTTCTAGTGGGAGAGCAGAAGAGGAAGAGGTAGGGAACTCTATTACTAGGAAGTTTGGAAATGTGATTTGTGACCCAGATACCAGCAATCAAACAGTTTGCTGTCTCCAGGGTGCTTGGGTCTGGCATGTTGTGCATTGGGTAGATAAATCATCTGGAGGAGCTGGAAATGAACCAGTGGTCTTGGTACATATTGGTACCAATGACAAAGTTAGTGGAAGATAGATTGTCCTAAAGCATGATTTTAGAGAACTAGGGAATAAGCTTAAGGCAAGGACCTCCAATGTAGTCAGATGGAGATTAGGGAGCTTAATGCGTGGCTAAAAAACAGGTGCAACAAGGAGGGGTTTGGGTTTTTTGAGCACTGGGCTGACTTCTCACTTGGGTACAATCTGTATAGCAGGGATGGATTGCACCTTAATGGTGAGGGAACTTTTGTGCTAGGGGATAGGATTGTAGAATGGCTGGGGGAGTTTTTAAACGGATAGGTGGGGTGGAGGGACTAGATAGAAGTAATGGGGTTTTAAGTGTAGAGGGGGTAAGGAATTAATTAACTAGTCATGTGGGAGGAGACGGGGAGGGTTAGTATAGTCAATAGGGATGTACTGCTAAGCAACTAAAGTACATGTGCAGGCACTTGAGAACTACCGACTCATAGCATAAGGTGTAAGCTTGCTAATGCCAGAAGCTTGCCAGGAAAAATGGGAGAGTTAGAATTATTAGCAGTTAATGAGAAATGGGATTTAATAGGCATTATTGAAACATGGTGGGATAAATCTCATGACTGGACTGTTAGATGGTTATAACCTATTTAGGAAAGATATGGGCAATGGTAAAAGGGGAGAAAGGATCTGTCTGTATGTTAAGCCTGAATTTAAACCTATAGTCAGAGAAGGTATTTATGGTGGAACTAGTGAATCTATTGAATGTTAGTGGGTAGAGTTAAATAGCAGAGGAGCAAATTCCAAAAGAATATCATTTTCTATAAACCAACAAATATAAAAGAAAGTGAGGAAATGCAAAAGTGAGGAAATGCAACATATTGCAAATGCAGCCAAGTTCTAATAATGGGAGATTTTAACTACCCTGAAATAAACTGGATGAGTGAAACCAGTAGTACGGGTAAAGGGAGCAGTTTCTTGAGTACACTCCGGGATCCTTATCTGGCCCAGGTTATACAAGAGCCTACTAGTAATGAAGCCATCTTAAATTAAAAGAGAGAACTGTAAGGGGCCAACAAAAACTCTTAATATTAAAAGGGCAGATTGTAATGGTCTAAGGGCAGCAATACAAAGTATAGACTGTGTAATGAAGTGCAGCAGGAATCCCTGATAACCTGCAACAGAGTACATCAGGGAAGATATATAAGCCGCAGATGGAGCAGAGCCATATACCCTGGACTGACATAGAAGGGGTTAATCCAAAATCTTCAGCCTAATCAAGCCAACACCTGACCCTGCTCATGAGCAGTTAAAAAGGCTGCTCAGTGAAGTTTGCACTCTCTGCCTAGCAGTCTGAGGAGGAGGGTGTCATTAAGAGACTTTTCTAAAAAAGAGAGCGGCCCACTACAGTTCAGGAGAAATCAAGCTGAGCAAGGAGCCACCTAAAAGACCCCATTCCTGATAAGCCGGATGCAATAGGGGATAAAAGGTTGGTGCCAAATGCATGTATTTTGATCACACCCAGAGAAAAGGATTACAAATGCCCCAGGGAGAAGAGAGTGTTAAGAAAGCGTAACCGTCCCTCATCACAAGAGGGTGACAAGGGTCCCTGGGGTGAAGCATAATGGAGAGAAGGGTGGGCCCTATGCTTCACCCACTGTTGACAAAGAGAGAAGAGGAAGAGTCCTTAAAAGATACCAGATTAAAGCAGAGAGCTACACTGTGGACTGTATTATTTTACCTGCAGGCCGAGAAGCGATCTCAGGGATAGTCAGGGCATTCCAGGTCATAGTAAGCCCGTTTATGTAGAATTTTATTTTATTGCTGAAGATAAGCACTGTTTTTCTTTCTGTTGGCGCTGACAAATAAACAGCAGTCAAACTAAACCTCTGACAAGCCTGCTGAGTCTTCCTCCCTAAATAAGCAAAAGAGCAAAGAAAACAGGACGCAAACCCCGCCAGAAGGGGGCGCTCTGTTACAACTGGGACAAAGAACTAACAGGTAAAAATACTGAACATAAATGGACAACATTTAAATCCTTACTAAATATACATACACATCAGCATATACCATGTGGAAATAAAAGTAAAAGGAGTAAATGACATCCAACGTGGCTTAACAATTATTTAAAGATCAAGATACACAAAAAAGAGGGGACAGACACTGCTTTACATGAATACAAGGAAACATGGCTTGCAAAAGGGCTATAAGACTGACTAAAATAGAAAATGAATAATTAGTTGCAAAGGAGAGTAAGACTAAACCTAAAATATTTTTTAAGTATATTAATTGGTAGAAGGTAAGGAAGTAAGCTATAGGAACATTACAATGTGATACAGGCCATCTGATAATTAGTGACAAGGAAAAGGCAGATGAGCTAAATAGGTTCTTTTCTTCGGTATACACAAGGGAGGTTCCAGTGGTTGGGACACTGCAACAGAATGTGGCTATACTAATTGGTTTACGCAGGAAGAAATCCAAAGTGGTTGGAAATAATAAATGTTAATAAAGCCCTAGGTCCTGATGGAATACATCCAAGGGTACTGAGGGAACTGGTCTCTGTAATAGCCAAACCATTATATCTAAATTTTCAAGAATCACTCAACACAGGGTCTCTACCAGATGACTGGAGAAAAGCAGAGGTGATACCTGTATTTAAGAAGATAGCAAGAGCAAATCCTGGGAATTATAGACCAGTGAGCCTCACTTCTGTAGTGGGAAAGATTTTAGAAGGGTTAATAAGGGATAATATACAAGAATATGCCTATTCAACATGGATTTATGAGGGATAGGTCATGTCAAACAAATCTAATTAATTCTATGAGGAGGAGGTTAGTAAGAATTTGGATCAAGGCAACTCAGTGGATGTAGTCTTTTTAGATTTTGCAAAGACTTTTGATCAAGTGTCACATGGAATACTATAGAGCAAACTAAGGGATACAGGAATTGCAGTAAATATCTGCCCGTAGATTGAAAGCTGGCTAAAAGACAGGGAGCAAAGGGTTGTTATAAATGGAACATACTCAGATTGGACTAATGTGGTGAGTGGGGTTCCTCAGTATTAGGTCATCTCCTTTTTAACGTATTTATTAATGACTTAGAAGTAGGACTGGAAAGAATTGTCTCCATTTTTGCTGATGACACTAAGTTGTGCAAGGTAATTAAATCAGAAAATGATGTACTTTCCCTCCGAAGGGATTTGCATAAATTAGAGAAATGGGCAAATAAATGACATTTAATGACATTTAAGATTACATTTAATATGAATAAATGTAAGGTTATACATCTGGGAAGGAAAAATAGCCATGCAATTTATACATTTAATGAAGCAAATTTAGGGGTATCAGATATTGAAATTGATTTTGGTGTGCTTATGGACAACCACCTACGTAACAGTTCTCAATGCAATGCAGCATCTGCGAAGGTAAATACAATATTAGCAGGTATTAAAAAAGGTATAGAAGCAAGGGAAGCAAATATAATTCTGCCACTATACAAATCCCTAGTACGCCCTCATTTGGAATATGGAGTACAATTTTGGGCACCACTTCATAAAAAGGACATTTTAGAGCTGGGAAAGGTACAGAGAAGGGCAACAAAACTAATAAGGGGAATGGAGGGGCTAAGTTATGAAGAAAGACTAACCAAATAAAACTTAGTTTCTCTAGAAAAAAGGCATCTAAGAGGAGATATGATTACCTTATATAAATACATCCAGGGTCAGTATAAAGATTTGTCACGAGAGCTTTTTGTACCAAGAGGTTTTCAACTGAGAAGAGGAAATTCTTTGAGGTTAGAAGTAAAAAGATTCCACCTTAAAGAAAGAAATGGGTTCTTCACAGTAAGGGTGAATTCTGTGGAATTCTCTACAAAAGGAGGTGGTGACAGCGGATTTGATAGATACTTTAAAAAGGGGTTGGATATATGTTTAAATAAAAAGGGCATTCAGGGTTTTCTTTGTTAATTATGTTTTTAGAGAGCAAAACAATACACACAATCTTTTATATATTGCTATTTTTACATATGATTATTCTTTTCTGTTTGAAATAATGAACTCCCCTGTAATACTGTTGATAGCACTGGCAGATGTAACTGGCACATTCTCATTGTGCATACAGACTCTTACGTGCATGTAAAATCACCTCTGGTTTCAGGAACTTAATTTACTGAAGCTTCAATGGTAGATTCTATAGCAGCATTATTGTAATTATGCTTTAGTGTAGTATTTTAAAATCCCCTTCTGGATCGCTACCTTGTCATGGTGAAAGGGCTTGTGTACTTCAATGAAGCTGTTAGCTATACCATGTATGATCACTCTCGGTGACCATATGGACCAAAGCACCCAAACTTAACTTTTATTATTCCATATAAAATAACCAAATTAAAATGAGAATAATAAAAGAGTGAAAAAAAAAAATATATATATATATATATATATAGTAATTTAGTAATTATTAATCCATATAAATATAGATTAATAATGAGTATTGCAGTATAATTTGATACCTTTTGTATTGGACAAACGTTATATTTATAATGACGAGCTTTCGAGAGGCTAAGCCTCCCTTTATCAAGTCTCAAGCAATACTCTTATTTTAAATAGTAGCTTCTTGATATATATATATGTTCAGGACATGATAAACATATAAATAAACATTGAGAACATTCTCATATAATATGGGGCTAAAATCTGTTGTGGTAGGTGTTCACTAAATAAATAAGTAACTGTGAGCATCTATTAGCACATATACAGTAGGTAAGATACAGTGAGCATCTATTAGCTCATATTTGGATGGGGGCATACAATAGGGAGATATTATTATTAACATGGAGATTAATGGCTTTAAGAAATAATAGCTTAGAGTGAGTCTATTACCCACCACAGCAGGTATACCCCGTATAACACTGTAGATGTGTTTCTGGAAGATCAAGTGCTAAGCAAAACAGCATTAAACAAGGTCATATTAATAAATGGGGATAGGGAAACATGCAACCAAGAATACACAAGTTAAACTTACATTTTAATTAACTGTATTGTTATATTAACTTTCAAAATAAAGTATAAATAACACATACAGTATATGCATATAAATACAATTTTATTTTTGTGGTGTAGAATGTTCTGGATCTTCTGGAATTCTTGTTTTTTTAGAAATGAATTAGTTTAGTGACATTTGTTGCTTTCTCTTATTAAGCAACGGTTAATAGCAAGAGATCTCATCCAAAATGCCTTGTCTTACTTTTCTACTTAGTTGAAAATCTGGATCATTTGCTACAAATTCAATAACAATTTTGTTTATCATCATGAAACTTTTAATGAGGAAATCTGTAGCAAATTCTTTGGGTTCTTCATTGTCAGAATCACTATGATGAGAAACAAAGAAACATAACAAAGATTCTGTACATTTCTCTGATTGGTTGAATAAGCGTAACGTTAAGGCTTTTTTTAGGCATCCTGTAGTATACTGTACCATGTTAGTACCTATCTGACGACATGCCGTGGTGTACTTCCCAACAGCGTTATAAAAAATCAGCACGTTAATCAGGTTGTGTTGGACAAAACAGAGTTAAAATGAATCAGCGCATTAATCTGGGAATGGTGGTTAAAAACATTAGATAAATTCAGCGTTGAAAGGGGTAGCATTAAACGAGGTCTACCTGTAATCAGTTTCCTCAAATTGTTATAGGTAAATATAGAAAACTAGCGAATTGCCCGTCAAAAAATGACGGCAATGAAATTGTAAGGTAGCTAAATTAGTAAATGAATATAGTGTACCTATTTTGAAGCATTGTGATGAAGAGCTGGCAATCTGTGTTGATGTTGCTGCAGCATTAGTGGTGTGGAGCTGCTGTATAAGCATGCTGAATGTGTGCAGTGTAACACTGTGCGTGCGCGAGACCAAACCGTTAGCGTAGTCGTGTACTTTCGCATTGGTGTAAAATGGCGAGTAATGTGTGGTATAGGTCTGTATCGGAATATCCGTAGGTGTTTTGTGGTGTTTTGCGAGTTTAGAGTGCTGTAGCCTCGTTTTCGTTTTGTTCGGCGGCCATTTTTTCTCTCGCTTAGATTTTTTTTTAGTCTCTAAACTGTTTTATTTCGAGTAAAATCGAGGTGTAAGTTGGATTTTTGAGGTCCTGGGTGCTCCCTCTTGGTGTAGGTAAGTTTTTTATGTATGTGCTGTGTGTATGTATTGTGTTTTAAATGTTTGTATGTCGGCGTGTTGCGTCCGATGTTTGCGAGGTCGTAATGTGTGGTAACGTGTTTCGTACGTTGTTTGCGTGCCTCGTAAAATTTAGCGAGTGTCGTAATTTGTGTGTCGTGTTTTTTGAGTAGCGACGTGAATTTTGCGAGGGTTTGAGGCCCTTGCCCAGTGACCTCGCCAGCAACTGAGTCCCTCGCTTCGCGAGGGGCCTCAGTTGCTGGCATGGAGCGCCTTCGGCGCTCCATGCCAGCAACTGAGGCCCTTGCCCAGTGACCTCGCCAGCAACTGAGGCCCTCGCTTCGCGAGGGGCCTCAGTTGCTGACATGGAGCGCCTTCGGCGCTCCATGCCAGCAACTGAGACCCGTGCCCAGTGACCTCGCCAGCAACTGAGGCCCTCGCTTCGCGAGGGGCCTCAGTTGCTGGCATGGAGCGCCTTCGGCGCTCCATGCCAGCAACTGAGGCCCTTGCCCAGTGACCTCGCTACGCGAGGCCCGCGGCTCGCTACGCGAGGGCCGCGGCTCGCTTCGCGAGCCACGGCCCTCGCTTCGCGAGGGCCGCGGGCTCGCTACGCGAGCCCGCAAGCGTGAGCAACGACTCGTACGCTCACAACTATATATGTGATATTGCAGCCACATTGAGAAAGGCAATCTGGCAAGTATAGAAAACAAATCACAAAACAAACAATCTATCTATAACAATGTAAATAGACTGTAAATTCTGTATAAAAATAAGAGATAGAAATGTAATAATTAGTGATGTCACGAACATAACATTTTCGGTTCGCGAACCGCGAACGCGAACCGCCGCAAATGTTCGCGAACCGGCAAACCCGGCAAACCGCCATAGACTTCAATGGGCAGTCAAATTTTAAAACCCACAGGGACTCTTTATGGCCACAATAGTGATGGGAAAGTTGTTTCAACGTGACTAACACTTGGACCGTGGCATGCCGGAGGGTGATCCATGGCAAAACTCCCACGGAAAATTACATAGTTGATGCAGAGTCTGGTTTTAAGCCATAAAGGGCATAAATTACGTAGCATTCCTAAATTGTTTGGAATAAAGTGCTTTAAATCATCAGGTATGATGTTGTATCGATCAGGTAGTGTAAGGGTTAGGCCCGCTTCACATTGACAAACCAAACTCCCCGTTTAACGCACCGCAAACAACCGCAAACAGTCCATTTGCACAACTGCAAACTCCCCATTTGCACAAGGTTGGATACCAAGCTAGCCATGTCCCGTTCCTTGTCCTCACTGATGTCATTGAAGGTGTCTTCCTCCACCCAGCCACCAAGGGTCCCAGAAAGGTGACAAAAAGCCCCATGGGATGCCTGCTGTGTTTGGTCTTCCACCTCCTCACAGCCACCTTCCTCCTCTGACTCCTCTTCTTCAGACTCCTCTCACTTTGTTGCCTCTCTCTGCATTATTATAAGGTGTGTTAAGTAGTACTACTCTTATCAGTTTAAAAACTGTTACAGCACCTATCAGGGGGCGTGTATAAGGCCTGGATTTTTAGAACCGGGAGATGGAAAAAGATGCTTTGTTGGTCGTATCACTTCTATTTTGGGGAACGGCACGTGCAATCAAAGGTACCACCATATAGGAGTGGCGTGTTTGTAAGTACTACTCTTATCAGTTTAATACCTGTTACAGCACCTTTCAGGGGGTGTGTATAAGGCCTGGATTTTTAGAACTGGGAGATGGAAAAAGATGCTTTGTTGGTCGTATCACTTCAATTTTGGGGCACGGCACGTGCAATCAAAGTTGCCACCAGATAGGAGTGGCGTGATTGTAAGTACTACTCTTATCAGTTTAATACTTGTTACGTCACCTATCAGGGGGCGTGTATAAGGCCTGGATTTTTAGAACCAGGAGATGGAAAAAGATGCTTGGTTGGTCGAATCACTTCAAATTTGGGGAACGGCACGTGCAATCAAAGGTACCACCATATAGGAGTGGCGTGTTTGTAAGTACTACTCTTATCAGTTTAATACCTGTTACAGAACCTATCAGGGGGCGTGTATAAGGCCTGGATTTTTGGAACCGGGAGATTGAAAAAGATGCTTGGTTGGTAGTATCACTTCAAATTTGGGGCACTTTGTGACATTAGCTTCTTACGCTCAAACATGTCCTTTACAGGCACCTGGCTATGGGCAGATGAACAGGAACTGCTCAAGGCCAGAGACAGAGTGGCGGATGGTTGAGAGGGGGCAAGAAGGACAGCAGTGGTTGATGTGGCTTATGATGCTGCACCAGGAGGAGGATGGCTGCTTTGAGTTTGTGTGCTGCTTGTACTCATGTGTTGGTCTGGAGTCACCCAAACATTAGGTCTCAACCTGTAGAGGATAAGGGAACCAGGCTACTCTAGACCTCATTCATCATTACAGGTTTTGACAGATTGGTACGCTGTAGGTCTGACACACACGCTTGCAGACAATTAACTGCTATGCAATCTATTACAGTAGAATTTTTTTGTTTTTGTTTTAAATGTACACTACTGTTACACCAGATATGAGTGGTGTGTTAAGTAGTACTACTCCTATCAGTTTAATCCCTGTTATGTGCCTTTTTTTTGGGTTTGGTTGTTGAAGCCACAGTGTAGCACCAGAGGCCAGAAAAATTTGGCATGTACACATGCCTGAAAAATTAGGTATTGTTGATCTTGCAGCGAGCAGAGAAGAAGGTAGGCCTGATTCAACGCCCCATCCCTGCATATCCACACTTAGAGATTGAGGGGGCGACCCTTACAAGGCCACGGGCCGGAGATATAAAGGGGGGCCATCCCAAATAAGCACACAAGCGGGGACAAAGGTAGTGAAGGGGACATAGAGGCCCATGGACTGACGGTCGCCATCTTGGCAGGAAAAGGGCCCAGCAATTAAGCCAAACTGACCCAGCACAGGCAGCTACTTGAGTCAAACGCTGTACAATTACACCTTAATAAAGCTGAAACATGCAGCAGCAGTGATTCTAAACGGTCACACGGGGACAAGGAGGCTAACAGCCCCCACAGTCTCTGCACCACTCTTTTTAACAGATAACCCAAGGGGCTAACCAGGGACCTTGCCCACAAAAAAAAAAGCAGAATTTTATTGGAGGAATTATTAGTGTCTTTACCCCCCAAGAGAGGACATAATATACGGTATCTTTAGACTACCTGATGGCCAAACCTCCTTTAGCCCCAATGCTATCCAAGAAACATTTCAAAACTTCGATCAGACCATATATTCATCCCAATCCCGCTGCAGCGGATCTGACATAGAGTCCTTCCTACTACAGCAAGAAGTCCACAAAATACCTGTACTTCAATTGGACAGCTTGAACCTAGACATATCCCAAGAGGAAGTTAAATCTACAATCCAAGATCTTAAATTTGGCAAGTCCCCAGGGCCAGACGGTTTTACTCATCTGTACTATAAGAAATTTGAGCCCTTGCTTACCCCCGCACCTAACATCTTTGTTTAATGCTATACTAAATGGAGAACCTATGCCCCCTTAATTGAATCAGGCCGACCTCATAGTCTTTCCAAAAAAGGGTAGGGACCCTTTAGAGGTTAAAATTTATCGCCCCATACCCCTGATAAATGTGGATGTCAAGATCCTAGCTAAAATTATGGCCAAACAAATATCTAACTTTTTACTGGACTAAATACACAAGGACCAAACGGGGTTCATTCCTTTCAGAGAGGCAGGAGATAATGTTAGGAGGGTTCTGAACGCCCAGCTCAACACTATAACAACCCAGTTTGCCCTCTAGCCCTAGACATAGAGAAGGCTTTTGATACGATGGAATGGCCATATATGTACAAAATGCTAGATAAGTTTGGATTTGAGGGACGCTTTCTCAACCTGCTCAGAAGGTACTACGACTCACCAGTAGCTAACTTAAAGATACCAGGGGACCATAAGGCCAAAATCCAAGTACAGAGAGGGACCAGGCAGGGATGGAAAATGTAAGCATGTCACCTTATACATGGGATACAGTAATATGGATTCCAGGCCAGTATACTTTTTTGAGAAACTTGAAAAACCCGTTGATTAAGCACTCATTAAAAATATGGACGGAGATGAACTGGACACAAAAACTGGACACTCGGGTATCAGATCTTACCCCTATCGTACCCAATCCCCACTTTAAGATACATCTTCCGGAAAGCTCTCTCAGTTGGTGGAAGTCTCAGAACCTACTAAGGGTTGGTCCATGGTGGTATGACGACAAAATAATGACCTTTGAGTGGGTGAGAGATAGATACAATTTACCCCTGGCTGAACACTATAATTTTTGCAGGATACATCATTTTATATATAAGATAAGTTGTAGGGGAACCCCACAAAGAAACACCTGGCTACTCAAAAAATGTAGGGATTCCCCCTTTGAGCCTGGTATTATTAGCCTCATGTATGAACTATTTAATGAAAACTCATGGGCAAACAAACCAGACTATACCAAAGCCTGGGAGAGGGATTTGGGCACCGAGTTGGCAGATAGCACATGGGATAAAAGTTGGCAAGGCTTAAGTAGGGGATCTTTAAATTATAGTCTGCTTGAGACTTCAATAAAGGTCCTACACAGGACATATATTACTCCTTTTAAGCTAATAAATGTGATCCAAAACGGAGCAGCTCATGTTTTAGGAACAGTGGTAATGAGGCTACATTTATTCATGTCTGGTGGGAGTTTTCGGCAGTCATAAGACTATGGGAAGAAACATGCTTACTAGCTTCTAAAATGTTTAAGATTGACCTAATAAAATATTTTTTGAAAGAAAAAATACACATAGCTAGTAGTTGGAAAACCCCAAATTAAAACTTTCAGGAATTAATAAAAAAAATCAACTATTTACTGCTCAACGAGAGATTTAACCATGTAGTCTTGGATAGAATCACCCAGTTCCAGATAATTTGGGATCCCTGGATAGCATCCCCATTTAGTGCCCCCCTAATATAATAAAACATTTGTTAATGGTTGAAGCGACTCGGGGGGAAGGACCGGAGTGGGGGAGCCCTGGAGGAGACCCTTCAGAAGCAACCGGCGGCCAAATCATCCGAGGAAAGGAGAGGTCGCCTACTGAAGCCTGCCCTAGGGTAACCCAAGGGCGATTGAGCAGGTTAGATATTGTAAATAATAAGCTACTGCTGGAGTGATGATAGATAATAGGACTTTACTATTGTCTGTTTTACCATGTCTTAGGTTTCTCTTAAAAATTGCAATCACAGTAAAAAAAAAGAAATTGTTTTAACCAAAAAAGTAAAAAAAAGAAGGCCTAGCTACCTAATTTTAACAAAATGTCTTCATTGTAAATATGTATTTTTGCACAACTGTTGTGTTATGCAAGACTGTTCAATATGCTTTCTTTTCCATTACATGCCGTACGCCTTCTGGCATAAAAATAGAAATTCAAAAATTAGCAGCGGCCAGAAAAATTGACCTTTGTTCCCCAGGCAGAAAGGGCCATAAAACATTGCCTCTTCTTGAACCCTAGTTGGTGGCGGATAATTCACACAAGTCAACAGGCATTCAAAGGTAACATACAGCAGCGTGTGGACCATTTATAGCCGAAGGCAGCTCAGCTCATGAGGCCTTTTTCAGTCAAATGTATCGCCCAGTGTCAGTCCCTTCGGGATCCATCCCTCATTCATCTTTATAAAGATGAGGCAATCTAGACTTTTTTGCCCTAGGCGACTTCTCTTCTCGGTGACAAAACCTCCTGCTGCACTGAAGGTCCTTTCTGACAGGACACTTGAAGCGGGGCAGGCCAGAAGTTCAATTGCAAATTGGCATAGCTCAGGCCACAGGTCTAGCCTGCATACCCAGTAGTCAAGGGGTTCATCGCTCCTCAGAGTGTCGATATCTGCAGTTAAGGCGAGGTAGTCTGCTACCTGTCGGTCAAGTCGTTCTCTGAGGGTGGATCCCGAAGGGCTGATGCAATGCGTAGGACTGAAAAAGGTCTGCATGTCCTCCATCAACAACACATCTTTTAAACGTCCTGTCCTTGCCGGCGTGGTCGTGGGAGGTGGATTACTTTCACCTCTTCCCCTGTTATATTGCCCTTGTGCTGTGACATCACCCTTATATGCTGTGTAAAGCATACTTGTTAATTTGTTTTGGACCTGCTGCATCCTTTCTCACTTGCGGTAATTTGGTAACAAATTAGGCACTTTCTGCTTATACCGGGGGTCTAGTAGCGTGCACACCCAGTACAGGTCGTTCCCCTTCAGCCTTTTTATATGAGGGTCCTGCGACAGGCACGACAGCATGAAAGACCCCATTTGCACAAGGTTGGATGCCGAGCTAGTCATGTCCCGTTCCTCGTCCTCAGTGATCTCGCTGAAGATATGTTCTTCCCCCCAGCCACGTACAACACCACGGGTACCAGATAGGTGACAACGAGCACCCTGGGATGCCTGTTGTGATTGGTCTTCCTCCTCCCCCTCAAAGCCACATTCCTCCTCTGACTCCTCTTCCTCACAATCCTCTTCCAGCGTTGCCGCAGGTCAAGCAAGCGATGCTGATAAGGCTGTTTCTGGTGGTGATGGTGACCACAACTCTTCCTCGTCAAGCTCATCTACGGCCTGATCCAGCACTCTTCGCTGGGCACGCTCCAGGAATAAAACAAATGGTATGATGTCACTGATGGTGCATTCGGTGCGACTGACAAGGTTTGTCACCTCCTCAAAAGGACGCATGAGCCTACAGGCATTGCGCATGAGCGTCCAGTAACGTGGCAAAAAAATCCCCAGCTCCGCAGAGGCTGTCCTAGCACCCCGGTCATACAAATACTCGTTAATGGCTTTTTCTTGTTGGAGCAGGCGGTCGAACATTAGGAGTTTTGAATTCCAACGTGTGGGGCTGTTACAAATCAAGCGCCTCACTGGCATGTTGTTTTGCCGCTGGATATCTGAAAAGTGCGCCATGGCCGTGTAGGAACGCCTGAAATGCCCACACACCTTTCTGGCCTGCTTCAGGACGTCCTGTAAGCCTGGATACTTATGGACAAAGCGTTGTACGATCAGATTACACACATGTGCCATGCACGGCCATGCGTCAACTTGCCCAAATTCAATGCCGCCAACAAATTTCTTCCGTTGTCACAAACCACTTTGCCAATCTCTAGTTGGTGCGGAGTCAGCCATTGATCCACCTGTGCGTTCAGGGCGGACAGGAGTGCTGGCCCAGTGTGACTCTCTGCTTTGAGGCAAGTCAACCCCAAGACGGCATGACACTGCCATATCCGGGATGTGGAATAGTATCTGGGGAGCTGGGGGGGTGCCGTTGATGTGGAGCAAGACGCAGCAGCAGAAGAGGACTCAGCTGAGGAGGTTATGGAAGAGGATGGAGTAGGAGGAGTAGAGGAGGTGGCAGCAGGCCTGCCTGCAAGTCGTGGCGGTGTCACAAACTCCTCTGCAGAGCCACGCATTCCATGCTTGGCAGGCGTCAGCAGGTTTGCCCAATGTGCAGTGTAGGTGATATACCTGCCCTGACCATGCTTTGCAGACCAGGTATCAGTGGTCAGATGGACCCTTACCCCAATACTGTGTGCCAAAGATGCCATTACTTCCTTTTGCACAATTGAGTACAGGTTGGGGATTGCCTTTTGGGTAAAGAAATTTTGGCCGGGTACCTTCAACTGCGGTATCCCAATCGCTAAAAACTTTTTGAACGCCTCAGACTCCACCAGCTTGTATGGTAAAAGCTGGCGGGCCAAGAGTTCAGACAAGCCAGCTGTCAGACGCCGGGCAAGGGGGTGACTTTGTGGCATTGGCTTCTTACGCTCAAACATGCCCTTGACAGACACCTGACTGTGAGGAGATGAGCAGGAACAGCAAGATGCGAGAGACGGAGTGGTGGATAGTTGAGAGGGGGCAAGGAGGACAGCAGTGGTTGATGTGGATGAAGATGCTGGACCAGGTGGAGGATGGCGGCTTTGAGTTTGTGTGCTGCTTGTACTCATGTGTTGATCCCATTGGCGTTTGTGATGTGATATCATGTGCCTTCGCAAAGCAGTTGTACCTAGGTGGGTGTTGGACTTCCCACGACTCAGTTTCTTTTGGCACAGGTTGCAAATGGCATCGCTGTTGTCAGAGGCAGACACACAAAAAAAATGCCACACTGCTGAGCTCGGCGGTGACGGCATTCTGGTGGTGGCAACAGCATGCGTTGATTGGCGTGCTGTCTGGCTGACTCCGGGTGCTGATGCATGCTGTCTGACTGTGCCACTAGCTCGTTGCGATGACCTCCCTCTACTTCCAACTCGTCTCCTCCTCCTCTCTGTCTCCCCATCTGAACTTTCCCCCTTTTCTTCTTCTCTTCTAGCAGGCACCCACGTGACATCCACGGACGCATCGTCATCATCATCACCCGCCTCACTTGTATATGACAACTGAACAAAGGAAGCAGCAGCGGGTACATCATCATCATCATCATCACATCG